>CM057848.1:112341828-112355698 GCA_030068395.1 Apalone spinifera
TATGCTGAGAGAAGGCTGGAGTTGTTCTCTCTCCCCGGGGCAGCCTGCCTACTGAACCCCACCTCCCCAGCCCCGCCCCAAAGCAGTGATTTAAATGAAGGAAAACAAAACTTATTTGAGTGAAGGATCCGAGGAACACTGGGTAAATCTTCTAGTCCTCTATAAGAGAGACCAGCTGTCAGAAAAAGCCCCCTCCTGCCCTGCACCTTGCACAGGGGTGGCTGTGAGCTCCCCTGGCTTGTGCATCTCTTTTGCCAGTAATATAAGATGCTGAAAGCCATTTTTTCCTGTTAGCTACACCAGCCCCGTAGCTTCAAATTCTTCCCTTACATATACTCATGCACCACTGCTGCTTTCAGGGATGAGGCAGTAGGGTAAATTAAGACAGAGAAGGGAAGTGAAGTCCCTGGAGCTGGGACTTAGACCTTGTCTACACTACACCGTTTTCTCGCCAAAGGGCAACGTCTGTAGACAAAACAGTGGAAGTGCACACACAACAGTGCTTCTTCAGCTGACTTAACTCCCCTGCTATGCCAGCAAAATAATACCCCCTCTCTGAGTGGCATAGAGCTCTTTGCGATGTAGTTAGAGCACTGCAGTGTTGGGGTACAGCTAGACTGCAGGGTTTTTCAGGGTACTGGAGGTATCCCGAAAAAATTCTGCCACATCCAGGGAACATGTTTGCTCTTCTGCTTTTATTTGTGGAAGAGCAAACGCGCTCTTTTGGAAGCCCCCATATTCCTCATTCTACAAGGAAGAAGAGGGCTTCCAAAAGAGGGTTTTTTCCCTGACATTTGGCTTAGTCTAGATGGGCCAAATGTCGGAAAAGCCTCTTCCGACAAAAGAATCGGAAAAAGGTATGCAAACTGAGGAATGCATTTTGTGTACCTTTTCCGACAAAAACATGTAGCCTAGCCGTACCCGCAATGTACACAGTGTACTTGCTTCGGTTGACCCAGTTGGCCTCCAGGAGGTATCCCATAATGCCCATCAATGACTGCTCCTATCAGCAGTTTGAAATTTGCTGCCATGCACAGGCACATACCCCCTCCTCTGTTTAAGGGCCCAGGGATTTTTGAAATTCCTCTTCGGACAGTTCACACAGCATCTTCCCAGCTGACCATGCTGGCTTCCCGCAGCAGACACACTCCCGCAGAGAGCACACCAGAGCCATGAATTGCTTCCTTCCATCGCATGCAGCAGGTCAGGCTGCTCCGGGGTGGGGAGAGGGGGAACCTAGGGCTGCCCAGTGCTCTGGGAAAGCAGACCTGGAGCTGTGCAGCTCTCTGGTGCTGGGTGGAGGGGATATAATGCAATAGCCTTTGGTGGGGGTGGGCAGCACCATAATGGAAGAGACTGGGTGAAGGGGCAGGATGGGGACAGTGGCCATAATGGGGGCTGGGCTCCGGTGGGCATGGAAGGGGCGAGGCTGGGGTTTGCCTCCCCAAGCCAGGCCTTTAACCTACCACCCATGCTTATGCCCAGCTGTATTTGCTAGTCTTTAAGGCACCACAGGACGACTCATTGTTTTTGCTGAAACCGATTCATGGGGCTATCCCTCTGAAAGTGGATTTAAGGCTCATTACAGCAACCTGTAACCAATGTTCCCTCTGATGTTTTCATTCATGAGCAGAATAAATATTATGTGCACCAAGGCATGTGCTGATGTGCACCACCAGTAGAAGCACATGCTGCCGGCTGTGGACACTGCTAATAAACTGAGTGGGATTTCAATCTCTCCTGGGTGGCTGCCCCAGTGCTCAGTTTACAGGGAACACTGTCCACCCCATCCCTTTTTGTCCTAGGACTGCAGAGGTGTTATCTGGCCACTCTGCCTTGAATGGTCCCTTCTAACAGGCACTAATTACTTATGCTAAACCATCTGCTCCACCTTGCATTGTGCTGTGATATGGGGCCTACCTTGCAGACGCTCTGTGTGTCTTGGAAGCTTATCACTCTTGGAAAAATCAGTCTCCTTTACAGGCTGTCATAAGAGCACCCAAAATCAACAGGCACTTTCAAAAATCTCGGCTGTGACCTTGTGGGCAGAGCACTAGATCAGGACTTCAGGAAACCTTTATTCTTCTCTCAGCTCTGCCCTGCTGCTGGGCAGCCTTGGCACTTCACTGCCCTTCGTTGTGCCTCAGTTTTCCCATCTGTGAAAGAAGAATAATGATACTGGCCTGCTTAGTGCTGATAAAGAGCAGTAGGTATTTATTATTCCTAAAGGCTAGACTTGCCCGGAGGAGTTCCTTCCTCCGTGAGGAGTAATCCCAGGTGCCGCAGTCTGTTTGTCTAGGAACGTCGGTGACATAATCATGCCAACATGAAAGTTGTTTACTATCCCAGTGTACATATGTTGCCCTAAATCTAGTCCCTTATGTAACTGCACCGCTCGCTTTCAAGTACCGACTTGCTGCTGTGGGTTTATTGTAGCAGCTCGGCTCTGCTGATTGCAACTGGAGCTCTGGGGCGTTCGGGGCTGGTGCAGTAGAAATCCCTGGGGGCATTTCCAGGAGGCTGGCGCTACCAGGATTCCTCTTCTTCCTAGTGAACCCGAGCAGCTCAAAGGTCAGATCCTCCGTGGGTGGAAATCAGCCCAGCTCCTTTGAAGTCAAAGGAGCTGCAGCCATTTGCATCAGCTGAGATGCTGCGCCTGTGTTTCTATAAATAGCAGCCCACCCTCTGATGGATCCTTGATCTCGATTTTAATGCTGTCGGGGGGGGCTCTCCTCCCTTGCGTGTTTTTAGGGCTGGGGGCAGGGCTGCAGTCCTTATCCCGCTCCTAGCACAAGCTCTGTCACCCTGGTGGGATTTCGGTGGCTCAGCCCTCAGGTCAAGTCACCCTGGCATTATGAACCCCTTACCGGGTGGCAAAGAGTCTAGTCAATACATTACTTGCCCTCCCTCAAGTCTTCAGCCCTGGCGCTGGGCCCTTTATATTCAGCTCTTTGTTCAGGTTTCCAGGCAAATCCGGTCCCATTTTGGGGGCTTAGATCAGGCTTGTCCCCCCACTTTTGGGGTTCACCCCACTTCACTGGTTGGGAACCCAGGCCTGCCCACTACTCCAGGTCCCAAGCCAGGGATCTGATAAACGTCAGCCACATTCAGTTTGTGGCTGCTCCTGCCCTGGAGTGAACACCTCCTCAAAAGGCAAACGTGGGGCGCATGCGGGAACCCCGCCTCCCTTTCTAACCCTGTCTCTGTTCATTTTCCCCTTTAGGCCGGCCCCCGCTGGCCAGGCCAGAAAGTGGAGCTGGGCCATGGTAAAAGCTGTGGGACTCTGCGCTGCTGTGGAGACAGGCCCACATCAACCTCCCTCCCCCACCTGCAAGAGGCTGAGCTGTGGGCAGGCATGGAGCGGCACTGGGGGGAATCTGGCACAAATGCTGCCCTGGGGTCGACGGGCACTCAGCCTGTATTTCCTTGGGCCTCTTCCCATCTGGCCCCTTTATCTTCACCCTTTGCTCAGGCACAAGGATCAGGGGAAGGAGGCATGGAAGCTCCCTAGAAGTGGCGGGGAGGCACTGGTGCCCAAACCAGGGCCCTGCCCTTTCCCCCAATGCCCCGTCTCTGTGCTACTCCTTTTCTTGAGGCCCTACCCCCCACGCTGCCTCTTCCCCTCAAGACCCTGCCCCCCTCCCTCGCTCACACCTCTCTGTCCCTCCCGTGATGGGGCCCACGGCTCCCTGGCCCCTTCTGTTCCGATCCCGCTCTCCCCGCTAACCTGGCTGTGCAAGTGCAGCCGCAAATAAACCTTGGCTGATCCTCAGGCTGTGGCCAGAGAGAAGTACAGCTCCTCTGCTCCCAGCCAGGAGCGCCCTGCAAAGGGCCTGCAACTCCTTTTACCTGAGGCTGCTGGGCTCTGACCGGCTGTCAGTAGCTCTTGGAAGACCAAGTCATGGTTGTTTTCAAGATGGCTGCTCCAGACAGGCTTGCAGGAGCTGTGTCATTCCTCCGAACTTCGCTGCTCCCTGAGGCAGGGTGTACCAGGGCCCTGGGATCTCCTGCTGAGAGCCCTTAAAGCCAGGTGCACCCTGTCACAAACACCTTCATCTCAGTGAATATCCTGATCGTACAATACTTACCTCCAGTGCTCATCTTCGTGGGCAGCGGGGAACGTAGGCAAGGGAAGACATTGCCTTCCCACAACTGCCTACACTGTTTGCTGCCCACCGGGAGGGCTGCGACGTGGCAACCCCATGTGCTCTGGCCACCTGGGAAGGGTGGGGCCATGCCACCTGCTGGGCCTTGGGGCAGTAACCTGGGGTGGGAGCAGGGCTTGACTCCACAGGATGGAAGGTTATGGAAAGGATGGGGCAGGGCCTTGGGCTTTGACCTACTGCTTATGCTCACCTGAAAGACCTTTCTCTGTTGTCCTCTGAGTTGCGTGGTTCTTGTGAGAGAGAGTCCAGAAAGGCTGGCACAGCTGCAGAATCCTAGGGCATAGCTATCCCAAAAGGTAGATTGTACCAAGGACCACTGCTTGCTTCGTCCAGTCAATACTGGCACCAGATTTGGGATAATAGAAGTAATGATGCATTCCAGAGGGGAGGAAGACAGCGGCTTTCTCTGAGCCATTCAACCCTTGGCTCTCTGCTAGAGTTGCGTGAAACTTGTCACACTAAATTGGTTTTGGGTGACGAATGCAGATTTGATGACACAAAAATATGTTGAGAGTTCATGTGAATGTTGCCACTTGGTTTATTTCAGGGCAAATTCCTCCCACCCCAAATTCCTGAAAAAAAGTCAAATTGTTTGGATGTTTTCTAAGTGTAACCTTTCAATATTTGGGCTCAAAGCAATTTTTCATTTAAAATCTTCTTTTTATTTTGTTAAAAAAACAACCCTAAAAATGGTCAAAATCTGAATGAAATAGTTCCGTTTTGTCAAAACAAAAAAACCTTTGTTTTCATCCCTAAATATATCTATATATAGATCTATGTGATTTGCTGATAACTTTGAATATTCTTGCTTGTGGTTTGACCCCAAACACATTTTTTCTCAACTTTTTTGAAATTGCCAACAAATGTAAATATCCATTTTTCACCCAGCTCTAATCTCGAGAGAGAGACTGGCTACAAGGGTGTATCTCGCTCCGAGAAAGCAGAGAATACCCAGATATCAAGATTTCAAGTTTTAAACAGTTGGTTTATTTAAAAAGTCAAATAAAACCAACCAGAAACACAACCAAACATAAAAAGATTGATCCAGATGCAGGACATTTAGGCAAGTCTCAATATATCTTACATGTTCCTATCAGTTACCAAATGTACAACTACAACGGTATGTCTGCACTGTGATAAACGCCTCTCTCCCTCCCCTCCCCCCGGCACTGAGTCTTAGGCTATCTCTACACTACAGGGTTTTTGTGCAAAAACATGTTTTTGCACAAAAACCCACGGAGCGTCCACACCTCAAGCGTGTTTTTGTTCAGGAAAATGTACAGCAGAACAGAGGGCTTTTTGTGGTATAGGTATACTGCTTTCTACAAGGAATAACTCCTTTTTGTGCAAGAGTTTTTGCGCAAAAAGGTGCGTGTAGACGCTCAACAGGGGTTTCTTGCGCAATAAGAGCCTATCGGAAAAAGCACAGGTGCTCTGATGGCCATTCTGTGAATGGCCATCAGGACTTTCTTGCACAAGAGTGTCCGTGCAGTGTGGACGCTCTCTTGTGCAAAAGCACATCGTTTTTGAGGTGTGGACGTGCTTTTGCGCAAGACGTTTTTGAGGAAGATCTCTTCCGCAAAAAGCTTCCTGCGCAAAAACCCTGCAATGTAGACAAAGCCGTAGAGCTTTGGTCAGCTGACTTGGGCTCAGAGGGCTGTGAAACTGCTGTGTAGATGTTCAGACCCGAAATGGAGACCGGGCTCCGAGATTCTCCCTCTTTATGAGGTCTCAAGGGCCAGGCTCCAGCATGAACATCCACACTGCAACTGTATTGCCCTGAGGCCCAAGCCCCATCAAGCCTAGTCAGCTGAGCCAGACCAGCTGTGGCTGTGCTGCGAGTCTTCTATTGCAGTGTAGACATAGCCAAAGGATGGCTTCTATAAAGGTCACCTCACGCTAAGGATCCCTGGCTTCCAGATAGGCTTTTTATAGCTGGAAGAAATTCCCCATGATTGCTCTTAAAGGACCTGATACAAGGTCTATACCAGCCAATGGGAGACTCCCCCACCCTCCCACCCAACTTTTTGCCTAAAAGGCTCTTCTCAAAAGAAGTCAATAAGCAATTAGAGAAAAATAACGTAGTCACACTACTGAGGAGAAAAAAGGCAAGCCCATCTGTCTGGGGACTGGCTGCACCATAAGGAGAGAGAGACTGGTTATAAACCAATCGCCTCTTTCTTGTGGCAGCCATATTTGCCTGGTCCCTCAGTCTAGACAGGGCTCTCCAATCTTCTGCCTGCGGAAGAACCAGGAAATGGGAATATTTCTGTTACGGCCGAGGCTCCTTTGCCAACCCCTAGAGGAGGTGCGTTATATGAGCTGAGGCGTTTGTGTTACCTGACCGTACCGCCTCAGAACCAGGCCTCAGTTTCCACCACATACCAGGCTGTCAGTTGCTAAGTCTGTGTCCTTTACCCACCCGCTGTGAGGGCCCGGCTGGGTCCCTGCCTGGGGCAAAATCCAGTGTTGGGGAGAGAGGGGACATAAGTCATTCTGCAGCCATTGTACACAGGCTACACTATTCCAAAGAGGTGCAAAGCAGCAACACCCCCAGCTGTTTCCTCAGTGCAGCAGGCCCCTGGATCAGGGCTTTCCAGGCTATGCGGCCAGGCAGTCTGGCATGCTGGATATTGCCCGATGTGGCCACAAGGACCATGGGGACCGGGGCAGCCAGGGGTAAGCTAGAGCATCCCTCCAGGCTGTTTGAAGTGGACAAGGAGGGTCAGAAGTGCAAGCTGCCACTCCCTGTTCCTGTGCTGAGTTCTGTGCTGATGCAGGATTGAATGGGGGCCTGGGAGAGCACGGCTAGCTACGCAGGTGATTGTCATGTTTGCTTGGAGATTCTCCTGCCCGGTGTTTTGCTCTGGCCGCTGGTCTGCTCTCAGACCGCTCTGCCCAAGGGGCCTTCATGCACGCCTTATGGGCTGCCCCTTTTGCAGATTCATTGACCAATTCCCCATGCAGCCTACAGGGGGCGTGGGTTAGATGTTACCTCTTGGTCCCAGGTAGAGGAGACCAGGGAACATGCTTTAAAAGTCTCCTCTGTGGGCAACACGCAGGGCTGAGCCTGTCCTGGAAGAAGGGGAGAGCAGCTCCTTCGGAACTCAAGACAGAGTCCAGGAGCGGGACGAACTTTGGCAGTAACGGAAGGAAATCTGACATGCAGGCAGGGGGCCAGAATTTGCTCCTCGGAGAAGGAGGAGCAGCTGCTTCTGCTCTGGGGCTGGCTTCTCCTCAGGTTCCTTCTTGGTCCTACTTGGTCCTACTCAGACTGGTCCTTCGGATCATAGACCGTATCGTTGTACGTTGGCGGATGAGGCAACTCTGCTGTGGGCACCAGGAGGTCCGCCCTGATGGTGTTGGGCACAATAAGCATGGCCTGGAAAACAGGAAAAGCAGCCTCCATTGGCATCAATATCATCAGCTACAAGCTCTCTAAGGAACTGAGCCAGTGACCACTTAGGTGAGTGGGCATCTCTCCAGTGATTCCATGGACCACATTCTGCTTGCCTGCATCACCTGGTTCTGTACCACCTCTGCACCCGCCGCCATCTTCCTCTTATCATCTGTATCCTGTTGGCCACTGCGCCCAGGTTCTCCAAGCCTGCGAATGCCTCCCTGAGACATGCTCCACTCAACAGGGATGGGGGTTACATAGAAGCAAGTCTCTCACCGGGCTTTCCAGGTGGGGGGGGATCGGAATGCTCACCTCATTGGAGTTGACACGGGTTGCCCGGCACCAAAAGAGTGCGGTGGCCACTGCGATGCAGAACTCCAGGATGGTGAAGATCAGCAGCACAATGGAGATCCCGTTCCCGGCCTGCTCGATAATAGAACACCACAACAGCAAAGCCATTAACATCACATAACCTCCTACCAGGGCTGTGTACTACGTAACACTCCCTCCCTCATCTGCCCCGGACTGCACCCCCTCACCCTCCAGCACATTCCTGGAGACACAAAAATCCAGTTCCACTTCTTCTCCTTGTCCAAAGGGTTGCACCAAGAATCCATTCCAGGGGGGACAGGCTTTTCTATCTGCCAGGCTGTTGCAAACTAAAGGCCAGATTCATCACTGGCATAAATCGGCTTTGATTTGCACCAGCTGTGGATCTGTCGCCAGTGTCACCCTCAATCCGTGTGAACCCCAGGATTTGGGTGAAGCAAAATCTTTTATTGGACCAACTTCTGTTGGTGAAAGAGACACACTTTCAAGTTGTACAGAGTTCTGTTTCAGACTAACAGATGTTGGTCCAAGAGAAGATATTACCTTAACCACCTTGTCACTCTCCAAATCGTCAACCCATATTATTTAGCATCTGTAATGTCTTGGATCCAACCCCTTCCCATTCTTGACTTAGACTTCAGAGCTAACAAAAAAGCAGCATCGTCCCTTCTCCAGGGGAATCTATCCCAGGGTTTACGCCTTGCTCAGTACATGACAAGGACTTGAGTTTTGCTGATGCTGTGTGAAGATTCAGGGCGGGCAGTTTAGGATCTGGACTTAACAAAACACTTTAATTCAAATTTTAACCTTTCTATATTTGTTTATATCTATCCATCCCCATACCCTCTATCGATCCATCCATCTATCCATCCACCCACATACAGCCTGTCTATCTATTCCCATATCCTCTATCTATCTATCCATCCCCATACACGCTAAACGATGAAGTTCATTTTAACATAATCATCTCAAAACATCCTGTTCTATACATACTGAAATGGGACATTTCAACATTTTCAGAACTGCTTTTTCCCAATTTTTCCCCCCTAAACAAAACATGGACATTGCTGTTTTATACATTTCAATGCAGACAAAAGCAGCACATTTTGTCTGAAAAGGGGGTCCCCCACAAAATGCTCACCCCAGCTAATGTAACCTGTGCTATGGTCTTCACCTTAGCATCTGAGCCACTTGCCACTGTCACCATTGCTACACAGAAGGCTAGATCCTCCTCCCTCTACATCCCTGTTAGGGTAGCACCAGATCTCTTCAAAATTGCTCCTTCCACACTAATGATCTGTGACTAGGCAGCCAGCCGCCCGCAGGATCTTACCATCACTAGGTAGTTGTAGTAGTCATAGTTGGAGTGGTACAGTCCATTTATGTTCAGGTCTATTATAAAAGCCACTATCCCGAGTAATGCAAAGATGGCACTGATGACATTCATGGTCTGGCTTCCTTTCACCTGGAGGATACACACAGAGAAAGAAGAAATATTGCTAGAGGGGTGGATGGAACGAATAACCAGCTGGAATCTTGGAAGGAACTCTAATCTAAAACCATGGATCCATGTCTCCTGGCTTCGTCTGGATCCAGGGGGTGAAAATCCACATACTGGAAACCCAAAGCATTCCTGTGGGTTGACCTGGAATGGGAAGCATATGAGATGATCCCTCCCAGCCTGGAATCGTGCAGACCAAAGAGCTTAGTAAGATCTGGACAATGAGACAGCCACATTAGACAGGATTAAATATCATTCAGATTGGGTATAAACTCTCTTGTTACAGAACAACTATTCATCAGCTATCTATGGGTAGGAACGTTCAACAGGGACTGGTCACACACAGAGGTCTGGGCTAGATGGACTTTGGGTCTGATCCAGTGAGGCAGTTTCTATGTTCCTCTAGTTTGGAGGACCATGCGAACTTTGGGTGTGTGGCTGGATCTCATGAAGTTGTTCCGTGATTTGGTTACTGCTCCCCATAACAGGGCAGCAACAGAGAACTGTTATTGGTGGACAAAGGTTACAAGCCTACACAGAACTCATTGGCCTCTCTGCATCTATCTCCCTGTTGTGTTCCTCTCTTAGGCATGTTGGGTTCATCTCTTAGGCGATGGGTTTCCCCATTCAGACAAACATCTCAATGCTGACAGGGAAGGCTTTTTGGCTCTTTGGACAAACCTACCTTCTGGACTGCAACATAATATCCTTCTCCACTCCCTGAATTTTAATGGAGAGCAAAATCCCACCATGTGCTACTAGGGGATGCCCTAAATTACCATTAGATTCTTCATGTGAACTCCACACCTGCCCTGGAAAGTTTCTTCTCCCCTGACCAGAAATCACACTTCCTGGAGGAAGGGAGGAATTCAGTCTGTGTGTTCACAAGGTGGCTGGTATTCTGCTTTCATCCCCATTCCAGTGGAGTTAAACTAAAGCCTCTGAAGGGGTAGCAGCGCTAGGACTTACCGCACACTCGGTCGGGCTCTTCTCGGCTCCGATAGAGAGGCATCCGGAAATGATGAACTGTGTAGGGAAGGGGAAATGATCGCTGTCAGGTGCGCCGTGTACATGGCTGGTTGCAGGGCTGCTACACGGCCTGGCTACAGTTCATTGCACACAACAGATGTGCACACTGTAAGATCTTTCAAAGCAGTTAGGAGCGGCTTCTGGGAGGGTCAGGTCCATCACACACAGCACTGCCTAATGGCAGAACAGTATAATACAGTGTAGAAGGCCATTACTGTCTCAAGGCCTCATAGACCTTAAGGTCAGAAGAGACCATCATGATCTTCTAGTCAGGCCTCCTCCACATCACAGGCCACAGACCCTCATTCATCCACGTGACAGTCCACAACCTCTGCCTGAGATACTGACATCCTCAAAACATGCTGTAAAGACTTAAAATGACAGAGAATCCATTTACACTAGTTTAAACATGTAAAAGCCCCGTGCTGTTGGGTAAGGCGACATTCACACACCACTACCAGAGTTTCTGCCAATCCGACCCCATGGAAAATTCCTTTCCAATCCCAAATATGGTGATCAGTTACACCCTGAGCACATGGGCAAGACGCACCAGACTAGACACTGGGACAGAATTTTGTGTGGTACTCAGAGGCCTCCCCAGCTACTGGAGATATTTGTTGCTAGCAGTCACAGACTGCCTACACGCCACGGTAGGCAGTCTCACCATATCATCCCCTCCTTAAAATTAACAAGCTCAGACTCGATATTCTTACAGTCCTGTTAGCCGTTTAGTCCCCACTGCCCCCCTTGGAAGGCTGTCCCAAAACTTCTCAGAGGGTTAGAAACCTTCATCTAATCTCAAGCCTAAAGTTGTGAGTGGTCAGTTTATATCCCTTTGTTCTTATGTCCACTGCTGAGTGCTTAACTTAACTCCTCCTGCTATTTATCCCTCTGCTTATTTAGAGAGAGCAATCACAGCCTTTGGTTGGGCCAAACAAGCCAAGCTCTTCGAGTCTCCTCTCAGAAGGGAGGTTTTCCATTCCTCAGATCATCCTGGTAGCCCTTCTCGGCACTTGTGCCAGTTTGAATTCATCGTTCTTGCACACAGAAGACCAGAACTGCACACAGTGTTCCAGATGCGGTCTCACTAGTGCCTTGTATAATGGTATTAACACTTCCCTGTCTCTACTGGAAATACCTTGCCCAATGCATCCTGGAGCTGCATTAGCCTTTATTCATAGCCTCATCTTACTAAGCTGTGGGTCTCTTCACACTTTGGGATAAATTCTGGTCCCCCTAAAGGATCAGTCTGATGGAAAAGAGGCAGGAGCATGGAACCCTACCCCCTGCGAGGGTAAACATGATAAGGAGCTCAGGAAAGAGTCTGCTCCTGCCAGAAAGCAATTACCTCTCTGGACTCCTGCAATCAGAAGTCTCTGCTGTCTGGCTGGAAGGAAAGTAGGCCACTAAGGCCCGGACCCTCCAAGCTATGGAATTGCCTGACTCCTATTGAAATCAGTGAATTAAGTCCCTATATACCCCTGAGGATCTATTCATGGACCATCTTTTTGTTTTGCGTCTGCACAGAACTTAGCACCGTGGAGTTCTGGTCCAGGAGTAAGGCCACTGGAGATACTGCAACATAAATAATAATAATAATAATAATGCATCTAATTTGTCAGCATCACAATTCCCTGTATGTGCTGTGAAAAGCCATTGCAAGGGGGAGACAAGCCCTTCTGACTTGGCCATGGCACAGTTATACAAGCCACGTCCTAGGTGGGCAGAGCGGGGAGAAAAATGGGCTGGTCACAGGAAGCCAGTCTGAGCTGGGTGGAAAGGGGAGAACGCAAGATGGCCATGGAAAGCCAACTCGAGGAGAGGAAAGAACATGGGGATGGCCATGGGAAGCCATTTTGAAGTGGGTGGAGAGGGGAAAGCGTGGGATGGCCATGGGAAGCCATTTTGAAGTGGGTGGAGAGGTTGAGAGCATGGGATGGCCATGGGAAGCCATTTTGAAGTGGGTGGAGAGGTTGAGAGCATGGGAGGGCCATGGGAAGCCAGCCCAGCCTGCATTCAATTCAATTCCGTTGATGTTACTCACAGACACGCCTCCCAGGAACGGGATCTCTCCCATCACAAAGACAGAGGTGTACACGTTGGTGATAGTCGTCAGGACAATCCCGAAGCCAATGTGCATGAAGCCATTCATGATTTGGATGGTCTGGAGAAGGATCACAGCAATACCATGGGTCACACTCGCCCCACCACCACGCTGCAGACATTACAGAGGGGTGCCCCGCAGCTCTGTATTTTGAAAGCACAGTCGGTGCAAATGCCACATACAGTAGGGGCCATCATTCAGCCACGGAGGGCACTGTGGCAGCTTCCCACCGAGTAGCTCATGCTTTGAACGCTGAGAATCCAAAACCCACCGTTGGCTCAAGCAGGGGTCAGAGACCCAAAGATAAGCTTAACCCTTCCCTAATCGCCGTTTGAGAGACGGAGAAGCTGAGGCAGAGCCGTGGCGTGGCCTGCTGTAGCTTTTCCACCCAGCCAAGCTGAGCTTAGCACTCAGGAGTAGCCGGTTCCTAGTCACACGGACCTGAGAGCTCCAGGCTACAGCCAGGGGAGAGCAAGAGAAGGGAGATAGTTGGAATTGCTGCATGATGAGTTCTGATGGCCTCAGTGGGGTCTGGGAAGAGCATCATGAAAGGATTGCAAGGCAGGACAGTGCAAGGCTTGGATTCCTTCTCCTTCTTTGACATTCTGGGACTGACAGGGGGAGGATCCTGTCCATCTCCCACCATCATTTCCCTTCCATGCATGGCTGGCTCCCTTCCCATTGGGCACTGCTCCTTGCCCAGCCAGTAGGGAGCCCTGCAAAAGGCTTTGAGCTCTGCAGCAAACCGCAGCCTCTGCCAGCGAGAGAAAAGGCCTGCAAATCTTCCCTGTGCTTTGCCTCACTGGGCCTGGCTCTGTGGGGCTCCTGGCAGGTGAGAGGAGGCCCCAGTGAAAGGGTAGCTCTGTGGGGCTGCTAGCCTCCGCCTTCCCAAGCAGAGTGAGGGAGAAGGGCTGGAGGTGGTAGCCAAAGTAGAGCCGAGTGTCCTCAGGTGGGCCGTCCCTGGAGCCCTGCCCCAGGCTGGGACTCCCTCTGACTTGCACCCCGGCTTTGCTGCCAAGCCGGGGAGAGGCAGGCACCAGCTAGAACAGGTGTCAGCCCAGGTCTGCCAGCCCCTCCCTCCCAGGCCCTTGCTGCCTCCGCCAGCTGGAGATCCAGCCCCGGAGCGTGGAGCAGGGGGACCGCAGAGCAAGTGTGAAACATCGGATCGGGGCCATATAAAACAAAGCCCCGAATATCGGGGCAGTCCCCATAAACCGGGGCACCTGGTCAGTCCGGCGTGGGGGTCACCTTACCACAGAGGCCTCTGGAGGGGGAGCAGCCAGGGCAGGGGGGCAGCGCCAGGGGGGCTTTGGCTGAGGCATTTCCAGCCGGGGGGAGGC
>CM057848.1:112364555-112394045 GCA_030068395.1 Apalone spinifera
TAAACCTCCTTTGCTGCAATTTAAGCCCATTGCTTCTTGTCTTGTCATCAGAGGTTGAGGAGAACAATTTTTCTCCCTCCTCCTCGTAATACCCTTTTAGATATTGGAAAATGACTCTCATGTTCCCTCTCAGTCTTCTCTTTTCCAAACTAAACAGGCCCAATTCTTTCAGTCTTTCCTCGTAGGTCAAGTTTTCTAGACCTGTAATCATTTTTATTGCTCTTCTCTGGACCTTCTCCAATTTCTCCACATCTTTCTTGAAATGCGGTGCCCAGAACTAGACACAATACTCCAATTGAGGTCTAATCAGTGCAGAGTAGAGTGGAAGAATGACTTCTCCTGTCTTGCTCACAACACTCCTGTCAATGCATCCCAGAATCATGTTTGTTTTCAGGTATGGATGAGAGTTTTGCGGGGTGTAGGGCAGCACAATTTTGCACATGCGCTACAGCCACAGCCGCCAAGTAGTAGAGCGTGTGCTGGGCCTATTGAAGCGCGGGGCCCCGGGTCAGCCGTCCCACTCGCCCTGCCCTATATCCGCCGCTGTTTGCTTTTTTCACAACAGTGTCACGCTGTCGACTCATATTTAGCTTGCGGTCCACTATGACTGACGGGCAGTGTGTACAAAGTGCAGGGATTATGCTGGAGATCAGACTAGATGATCACCATGGTCCCTTGTGGCCTTTGAATATATTTATCCACGAGGCTGAGTCCTGCATCTCATGGGGATCTTAGAAACCCCCAGGGGCTGTGGTATGCTGGGCAGGATATGACATTGCCTTCCCAAACCGCCAGCTTGGCCCTGCCTATGCTCCGCTCCTAGAACACCTGCTGTAGGCACATTTAGATTTATTTTCAAGTTCCCAAGTAAAAAAGAAACTAACATAAGTACACATCACGGAGGAGGGGGAACTCCCCTTTCCCAGCTTTCTCCTCCAGCTCACCCTCATATGCATTTCCTGTTCCTCCCGATCATATAGCCTCCTGCTACAGAGCCAAGTGTCTCATTAACCCTGCAATTACCACAAGGTGTCAGCAATCTCCCCAACAGCCGCTGGTTAATTGCTTCCAGTTAACTCTCCATGCTGCAG
The DNA here is from genome assembly GCA_030068395.1 of Apalone spinifera. Classification (NCBI taxonomy): domain Eukaryota; kingdom Metazoa; phylum Chordata; order Testudines; family Trionychidae; genus Apalone; species Apalone spinifera. The sequence continues at coordinate 112,365,647 of CM057848.1, forward strand.
CAATCAGTGATGGGGAGGGTGCTAAAACTAGAGCTCTGCCCCCCGGGGGTGGCCCGTCCATATAGGCGAACGAGGTGGTCGCCTAGGGCGCCAAGTTGAATGGGGCGCCAAATTCAAGCGCAATACCATTGAGGGGTTTGGAGGTGGGGGCGCCGATTGCATGGTTTGCCTAGGGCACCAGTTGCTGGCAGCTAGTGTAGGGCCGCCCCTGCTGCCCTCCCCATCATGTAGTGAGTTCTGATGTTCTCAGGGATGCCCAATGCCAGTAGCAGTGCAGGATCCAGTGAGTCTTCCCTTCAGGCAAAATTTTTACCTGGTTTTGATCTGAATTCCTTTCCTTAGCCCCCCTCATAGGGCATCTCTCTCAGAGCAGTAAAGGCCACTCAGAGCCCCTTCCCTGTGCAGGGCTGTCATAATTCCCCACCCACTTTTGCGCCTCTTCTGCCCGTTTCCCTGGCTAACTTGAGAGTGTCACGTGTGGTGCAAGAGCCTCCCTATGGACATTGCTAAAACGCTCACCGGTCTCTCTTGCTCCTGCGTAATCACTTGTGCACGCAGACGTGTGTTTGAGGGGAGGGGCGAGGGGAACAGACTCACCAACCACTACACTAGCTCCATCCCGGAGAGCTTCTCCTGATGCATGTGGGTGCAGAGAACATGGGCCGGCCTGGCTGTTGAAATCTGGAGGAAGGTCCATGACTATCCCACCGGCAAACATTGATAATTCTGTGTGGCCAGAATAGGATCTTCAAGAGATGAGGCGGAGAAAGAGAAATTTGTTCACAGGCAGGTGGGATGTTAGGGACTGTGGGATTTTTTCTGGCCCCTCATTTGTGTGTGCATTTGGGCAGAGTTTCTATACATGGTATCTACTGACTCTTTCCCAAGCCAGGGGGGTCACTCTCTGGATCATGGTGGGCAACCTGTGGCCCATCAGGGTTGCATTCTGGCAGGCCACAAGATACTCTGCTAATGTTGACATTCTGCAGGAGATAGAGGGCCCCATGGATACATAAGAACATAAGAGCGGCCAGACTGGGTCAGACCAAAGGTCCATCTAGCCTAGTATCCTGTCTTCTGGCAGTGGCCAATGCCAGATGCCCCAGAGGGAGGTAACACAACAGGTAATCCTCATGTGATACCTTCCCTATCATCCATTTCCAGGCTAGGGACACCATTCCTACCCATCTGGCTAATTGCAATTGATGGACCTAACCTCCATGAATTTATCTAGCTCTTTTTTGAACCCTGTTAAAAACCTCATCTTCACCACATCCTCTGGCAAGGAGTTCCACAGATTGACTGTGGGCTCAGTGAAGAAAAATTTCCTTTTGTTTGTTTTAAACCTGCTGCCTATTAACTTCATTTGGTGACCCCTAGTTCTTATATTGTGGGAACAAGTACATAACTTTTCCTTATTCACTTTTTCCACATCAGTCATGATTTTATAGACCTCTATCATATCCCCCTGTAGTCTCCTCCTTTCTAAGCTGAAAAGTCCAAGTCTTTTTAATCTCTCTTTATATGGGACCCGTGCCATACCCCTCATCATTTTTGTTGCCCTTCTCTGAACCTTTTCCAATGCCAATCTATCTTTTTTGAGATGAGGCGACTACATCTATACGCAGTATTCAAGATATGGGCATACCATGGTTTTATATAGAGGCAATAAGATGAGCCACTTGGGTTTGTGATGCCCTGTGAGCCGATCGAGCCTTTTGCAAAGCGAGCTGCTTCCTGGCATCATGCAGGCCAGGCAGTTATGTTTTCCCATAGTGCGCAATAGTCCAGGGGCTAGAGCAGCCAGAGACCACATGGGGCTGCTCCGGACTCTGGGAGAGGGTTACTTTGACTCACTCTGCACACTGCTGAGGACACCAGAGACCAAGGGCCAAGCGCAGGTTAGAGATCTCTTAATGTAGGGTACAGTGTAGACACTCAAGTCCAGTGTTCCCTGACACAGGCCAACTGACTCAGCTCCTGCTGGCTCCAGGCTTAGATTGCAGTGTAGGTTTATACCCATGGGGCAGGACAGCCCTAGATGGTCATTTGTGTCCTTTAACTGGCTCAGGCTACCGAGTTGTAGGTGTGGACTCCGTGGGTACTTGGGGAAAAGTGTAGAGGCTGAGCATCTACCAGCTTTCCCTCTCCCCCAGTACCTCCTCCCTGCCAGCTGGCCATGTGGATCATCACCTTCCCTTCCCTCCCATGGTCAGCTGTTCTGGCTGTGCAGGAGCAGGGTCCACGGAGCACTCGGGGGAGGGAGATGGAAAGAGACAGGGGAAGGGTCTGGGGCAGAACCAGGAGTTGAACCGCCTCCCCTCCAGCACATTAGATGACCAAGTCCAGAATGCTTCCCTGTGCTTTTAATGGTGCCACTGTGGTGCTGAGTCTCACTTTCTTAAAGGCCATTCACATGCCACAGGAAAACAAAAGCTGGGCTTGGCAAACTCTTTATTAGATAAATAACATGCCAATTGTGATCACCCCCTACTCATCTTTAAAGGCCCAGTCCTCCAAAGTGCCCCAGCTGCTCACAGGACTGGGCATTATAATTCCACGTGCCAGCCAGCATCATTAAACACAGAGCTAGTGTGTTTATAGTACACACATGAAACTCCAATTCGAAACCAATTCTCCATGGAGCACTTTTCTCCCTTTCTACCTGTACAAAATTTAAGCAGTTAGCAAAGCTGCAGGCTTTGTTGAGTCCTGGATACAAAAGCAGGCCGTATAAACTTGCTATAAAGGCTGGGGTTTTCATATGGGCTGAAGGAAGTTGGTACATAACTCTCTTGGGTGCCTTTGAAAAAAGAATTCACAATGAAAAGGAACAAGGAAGGGACGGTCAGGCTACATCTACATTGCAAAACTATTTTGGGATACTGGAGTATCCCGAAATAGCTATCCCACATCTTCACAGCAAGCCTGTTATTTCAGGCTCACTATTCCAACGTCCCAGTAAGCCTCATTCTACGAGGAGTAAGGAACATTTTGGAATAGCATTTTATTTCAAAATTTGGCACTGTGTAGACAGCGCCAAATGACGAAATAAGCTATTTTGAAACAGCATCAGAATAAGATAAGCAATTTGCGTAGCTCAAATTGCATATCTTATTTCGAGTCACAGTGTTGTGTAGACACACCCTTGGGGAACATCTACACAGCAGGGCTAAAGCCAAAATAAGCTGCACAACTTGAGCTACGTCAATTGCGTAGCTTACGTCGAAATAGCTTCTTTCAGCTTTTGGCACTGTCTACTCCACAGGAAGTCCGAGGCAGAGCACTCTTCCTTCAACTTCCCTTACTCCTCATACAATGAGGGTTACAGGAGTCAGAGTAGGAAGTCCTCCAGCTTGACAGTATTTTGACATTATGTTGAAATAACTGCTTGTAGGTGTTATTTCGGAAAAACTGACATTATTCCGAAACAACACTGCTATGTAGACATAGCCTTAGAGGCCTGGATCTTTTGAATCAAGGTTGTGGCACACTTACACATGTAAATGATCACACAAATAGTGAGTTTTTCCACTGGAACCAAGATGACTATTTAGTGGAGGTGGGTGACATTTTTCCTGTATACAGTTAATTCACCAAAGAAAAGCAACTGAAGGGTGACTGAAATGGATAGTGAATTCAGGTTGAATCTGGCAAATAGTGGTGACTGAAAATGTTGTGGGGATGGAATAATCTCAAAGTTAAAATGTGTCAGCATTTCATTTCGAAATTCAGTGAAGTTTAACTAAAAAAAATCATAGGGTAAGACACCCCAAACAAAATATTTTGGGTTGAACAAATGTTTAGTTTGATCAATTTTTGTTGGGCGGGAGGGTGACTTTGGTTTCTTGCTGAGACGAACCCCCCTCCAAAAAAGTCATTTTATATTGACCTGAAAACAAAAGCTTGTCAATTATTTCAGCTCAGCTCCCAAACAGAGTCAATTGCTCAGCCAGCTCTGCATGCTAGAGTAAAGGCGCCACAAACTGCCCCTAAGAAGCCAGACTCGAGGTTGCTTGAGTTTTTTAATAGTTACTTTCCAGATTTTCTAATGTTGGGTTTCTTGTCAATTTAACCTGAGCACTGAATTTCCTGGCTTTTTGGTAACTAAGATACTTGGAGGGATTTTTAGCATTACTGAATTTAACTCTTTGCTGCCAAATTCATGCTGATTTTCCCCAGAACTCCCATGGGCTCTTCTTCTAAATGGAGGTTATTTTTCTAGGAAATTTCTTTGTAACATCTTTGTACTGCTACCCATTTTGGCAAGAAAATAATTCTAAAGAGCAGCATGAGAATGACTGTATAATTAGGGAATGTCACGTACTTGTCACAATTTATTCTCAGATGCAGCTTAGATTTCACCTTCAAATGCCATGTGCACCTAGAAACAGAAACCAGGGCTTGGAAAAATTCAGCCTAACAAGGTGAAATTTGGAAGCAAGAGAAAAACGTTTATCAATAGAAACTGCAGTGGCTCTACTAGGTCTCTTCTGTTCTCTGTGCTCCTTTGGGGAAACACAGCATCTTATCACCATGTGACATTTCAACATGGAGTCGCAGTTGGTTCCAGCATTTCTGGGAAATCCATCCAATTGGGGAGATATGCCCGCCACCCCCCTCAGATCAAGTGAGACTGAAAGGACCAACTAACAATCCCTTTTCAACACCTTATTGAAGAAGCTGGCATAAGAGTAATTCAGGAGGCGTTTTCCAAGAAGACGGATAAAGCTAGGGAGTTACTGTTGCCCATCTTCCATTCTGCATACTGTGAAAACAGGTGATTCCTGTACCAGAGAGAGAAAGGCGACTTATTGCAGTGGGAGAGAGAGATTCAGGTGCTAAGCTTTTACCCACGAAAGCTGCTGAGAGTTTGTCCTTGGATGTTGGTGATTGACCACGGTTGTGGAGCCCCGGTTCCATTGCTGAACTGGGGTGGTGGAGATGACATCAAGGGAAACACTTGCTCTGCCTTGTCATCCTGAGACTTAGACTCCTCCTGGAAGAAAAGACAAAAATCACCACACGGCGGGTCTCCTGGCCACCATTTCCCTCTCCGTCCACTTCCTCAGTCAAGAACCCCCCACCCCAGTACAGACACTGACTCGAGATACTAAGTCCTCACCGAGTTGGAGGAAACAGCCGCTTTTGAGACGATGCTCTGGATTATGGAGAAGATCAGCATCAAGGCCAGGATTCCCTATGCCAGGTCACCAAACACAGAGAGAGGCAATTAGTGAGGTGATCAGCTAGGGGCTGATCAGGTTAAAACCAGGTGTCAGCTACCCCGGTGTAAACACAGAGTGAATTCTGCAGACATCAATGCCATTGGCTTCAGGGGAGTTTCACTACTATAACCAAGAGGAAAATTTAGCCCACAGAGAAAGTAACCCAAGGGTCTGGGTGGGGAAAACAACAACAACAACCACCACCTTATCAGTTTGCATAAAACAAGACTTGAACCTTCTGTAATGTTTGAAGAGAGTTGCAAAGATTCCAACATTCTCTACACTCAAGTGTGGCCCTCCTTAGATTCTGGGCCATCACCAGCTCAGGCCCAGCACCTTGTGGAACCTCGGCACTTACCGTCTTGTAAGACCCAATGCTCTGACAGTAGTCCCATGGGATGGGGCTTTCTTCACAGTGAAGTGGGAGAACGAAGGTGAACAAGCGGATTTTATCCAACATTGGGATGGAAATTTTATATTTGTTTAGAATGGAAATGTTAATCAAATCAATTCCCAACATTATTCCTCCAGCCAGTGAGCCAAGGAAGCTGAAGACATTCAACAAATTGCTGCCCGCCTCCTGAAAGAGACACGCAGAGGGCATACGTGAGGACAGTCATATTACTGCTCCAGGCAGCTAGCCACTGAGTTTTGAGCTGTGTACATATAAAGCACAGCAACTCATATTTGCTACATTACAGACTTCTTCTGCCTCCATCCTCTGTGACTTCATCCCTCCATGCATAGAAAACAACAAAACACACATATAGAATCATAGACTACTAGGACTGGAAGGGACCTCGAGAGGTCATCGAGTCCAGTCCCCTGCCCTCATGACGAAGAAGAACTCCCTTTTAATACAGGTTGAACCTCTCTATTCTGGCCCTCTCTAGTCCAGCAAAATCCATGGTCCAGCATGATTTTAGTTAGCTGGATATCCACTTACCATGGGTGTGGCCAACTTTCCCGCAGTCCCATAAGGTTTCTTTACAGCCACCAGTCCTGGCTTTCAGTGTTCTGTGGTGTTATTTATCTCTAATTTACTCAACTGTCTTCTCAGAGCCCAGTAAATAGTGAAAGTGCTGGTAATGCTGCTAGACAATGTTGACCATTGTCCAGCAAATTCTCTGGTTTGGTATCTGTGAGGTCACGAAGGTACCAGATGAGAGAGGTTCAACTTGTAGAGTGATTAGCAACACTCTATAGTTAAGGCTAAGCGTGAAAGGCTTTTTTCAGTTATTTAGAACTTTGTCAAACTTTTCATTTTCTAGGCTGCCATTTTCCATATTTGTTTTAAGCCCAATAGTGAACTTTGGGGGAAGGGAAGCAGGGCGAATATGAACAAAAATAGTCCTGCAATTTTTTAATTACTAAGAGAGTGGGGAAAAATACATCTTACCTTGGGTGTTGGAAATAAATGAACATTAAACTGCTAATTGAAGGACATAGAAGTCAGGAAATGGTGAAGTTAAGTGTGCTAATCACACCTGGATACTGCTGTCCTCCTGGGCAATTTTATATAGTATCCTAGGATTAGCGTTGTGTGAATAATGGATTTTTTTTTTTAGTTCACTGGCAGTTTTCAAAAATAGAACCATTTCTGGCAGCAGATTGAAATAAAACATTTTCAGCAAACAAAACATTGAGTTAAATGAAACATTACAACGGCACATTTTAACATTTTTTCAATGTTTAAAAATAACATTCAAAGGAAATGTGATTTGGACCCATCAAACCGTTTATAAAACTTCAACACTGCAAGGGGGCTTGTTTTGTTCTGTTTATTTTCTAAACCAGCTATTCAGCAAAACCACAAAGTGGCAAAACATGACACTCTTGAAAAAAAATCTGCATGGTTTGCCCCCCAGAAAGTTGCAGCCAAAACATTTTTGCCTTGCTCCACAGAGAATCTCCTCTCAGTGGTCTTCTAGTACTATGGAAAGTGAGGAGCGCCAGGCTACCTCACATCTCAGGGTTTGTCTAGAATGGAGACTTAACATGTCAGCTGTTGGGATGTAAATCTACTGCTCCTTAATGTGCCAGGCATGCACCATTCACGGGAACCCTGCTGCCATGCACTAGGGAACTTGTAGTGTGTGGCAGCAAGGGTCACATAAGCAGTCAGAGCATAGTACACTAGTGTGCTTGTAACAGGGTTGGCACCTCTCCCTCACAAGTGCACCCCCTCCCATCAATGGTTTCTTAGATGATTTTTCAGACATGCAGCCCTTCAGCTGAGTCACACACACTGTCTGTAGGTGGAACAGAACAAATCCTTCCAGGGTGTTCAATCTTTACCTCCTGGTATGGAGCTTCCTCCCTGGAGACGCTGTCTTCCTGCAGCCCTCCCTGGGCTCAGTCCTTGCTTATCAGCCAGCCCAGGAGCTCTTTCTTATCCTTTCCCACCACAGTCCCTGAGCACACTGAACTGTCCATGGTCCTGCTGCTCTTTGGCCTGCCAGGAACACTGTTGTCTCCCTCTTCCAATTCCAAGCAGCAACAGAGGGTATTTCTACATTACAGTGTTATTTCGAAATATCTAATTTAGAAATAGTTATTTCGAAATATCTTATTTCAAAATAACACATCTACACACAAAATTCATTTCAAAATAGCTTTTTGCTATTTCGAAATAGCGCGTCCACACTGATTGGACGCTGAATCGCATTTAAGGCCGGCCGGAACTGGTTCCGGCAGGGCATCGGGTCAGAAGTTACCTTGTGGCCAGGGCGGCCAGCAGGGCACCTGGGAAGGGCTGGAGGCCCCCTATTTCGAAATAAGCATCTACACAGCGCTTATTTCGAAATAGCAATTTTGAAATTGGTGCTATTCCTTGTGGAATGAGGTTGACCAATTTCAAAATAAGACCTCCGCTATTTCAAATTAATTTCAAAATAGCAGTTGGCTTGTGTAGATGCTAGGAAAGTTATTTCGAAATAATGGCTGTTATTTCAAAATAACTTTGCTGTGTAGACATACCCTGACTGATTCTGCCGCTACTGCTCCTTTTTATACAGAACTGCTGATATCTGATTGGTTGCTTCCCCTGCAGTCACTCTAGGCCATTTGGAGGACCTTTCTTCTGCTCCTATCTGGGATGGGGTGTGCAGGATCCTGAGGCCTCCATCACAGCAGTGAAGATTTACACCCCAGCTTGCTATGCACTCTCCACCTGGACACACCCTTAAGAATGCCAATAGGATGCCTATAGGAGACCCTAGTTGTAGATGGTCATGTGGGTTGCCGTCCCCAACTCTCCTGAGGTGCCTTCCCCTTCCTTAGAGAAAACATGGCATAAACCCACTTCTTGGTCCTGCATGATACGATCAATGCCTCCACAGACAAGTTAATTTCCACACTCCCTGGGCCCTCTCCTTTTAAAAAGAAGATTAATTCTGCAAATGACTTTAGGCAGAGTACATGAGGGATCTTCAAATAAATAGTTGGGGGCGGAGGGGGAAGGGATCAGATTGCTCCCTATAAATACACCAGAATAAACACCAAGCATGGAAATGAGCTATTTCACCTAAAAGACAATGTTCATAGAATCATGGAAGATCGGGGTTGGAAGAGCTCTCAGGAAGTTATGTAATTCACCCCATGCCCACAGCAACTAAATCATCCCAGCCAGGCCTTAAAACCTCTAACGATGGAGTTTCCACCACCAATGTTGGCACAATAAGGAGTGAGGATAAACAGGCTGTGAATAAATGTTGACTGGAAATGAGAAAAAGGATTTCAAGTCACCTAAGAAGCAAGGGTCTCACAAAAGCAGGAATGGGATGGGGTCTAAAAACTCAACTAGTTTTAAGATGGTGCCTGGTATATTTATGTGTTGGATTCTATGATGGAGTTTCCTACAGTGTCAGGAGCCTGGACTTGATTACCCAGGAGGTTCCTTCCAGTGTTATCTTCCTTGTTCCTAAGCTGAGAGGGAGTTTTTGAGGGAGGAGGTGTATTTTAAATATCAGTCCAGAAGCTTTTCCACAGACCTAGACCAAAGTTTGGGTCCATTTGGCCTAGTGGTTACAAGTCCCGGTTTTTACCAGGCTGGCCAAGTTTTCACTTCTGGTTTGGGATGAAGATCCAAAGCAAAACACCGCCTGCTCAGCTTCAGGAGGAAACAGCCTTCATCTCAGTTCACTGACTTCTTTCCAAGTCCCAAATGGAAACAAACAGAACGTCTTGCACCAGGGCCAGATATATCGCCATCCTCAGACCAGCAGCGGCCTTTGTATAACTGCTGTTGGCTGGGCATGTAGGAGGCTAATGAACTCTAGCACACTGATCTCTGGCCATTAATCCTTGCCTTCCCAGCCCTGAGTCCAATGACTCTAATTCAGCCACACATCTGACCATCCCAGGTCTCTGAGGGATGGTATATCCTGTCACACCCTGCTGTATTCACCAGCCAGTTTAGATGGTATTCAGTGAATGCAGCAGGAGGTCCCCTCAGGGAAAAGTTGGTGGAGCTGCTCATTCACTGAGTTCCATTCAACCCATGCTCTGAAATCAGACTGGGTCATGCACAGAAAACAAATGACTGTAATAAAGCAGATGCACCAAGGGGCACCATTAAGGTTGTGTGGGCAACCTTAACTGTGGCATCTTCCAGCTTTTGACTGCTAACAGATGCTACATTTAATGCATATTTTTATATGGACTCATGTTGAAACCCCAGTGTACTCCTGCAGCAGTCCATATTCATTCAATCCTGAGAGGAATTCATTCAGTCCTGAGCTTCACCATCACTTGCTCCTTCCCATGGGATACCGTATCCCGGAGGGTGTCCTTGACAGACAAGGGCTCTGATTTCTCCCCTTAGTGTTAAACTCCAAGTATCTCTCAATAACAGGAAACTTCATAACTCACCAGACCTTCCGTGATATTTATTGCAGTTGCAGCTGCAGCTGAGAGGGACCCAGAGATGATGAACTGTGAAGAGAAGAGAACATGCTTGTTAATGAAGGCCAGGGACACTTTAAAATGTGAGATAAAGAGCTCTCTCCCCAGTCCATTCATAGGTCTGAACATTCCATCCATCCACACCCACCAACCCAAGGGCATGTACCATCCCTCTCCCCCATTCATAGAATCTCATCTGTCCATCTCATTGATGACACCCGTCCTGTGACAAACTAGCCCTATTAGAGTGCCCTGGGCTGAGCTAACATGTCTCTTTCCCTGCTGAATGCTTCACTTTAGAGCCGGGGTGGGAAAGATACAGCCTGTGGGTCTGATCCAGCCTGCCAAGCCACTGGATCTGGGCCATGGGCCACCTGCTCTGGCCGCCGGGACCCTCAGACACAGAGCAGCCAGCTCAGAGCAGCCTCACATCATGTTAAGCGGCTGACACCTCCCCGTGGCTCTCTGCTCTGGGTGCTGGGTGGGGGGAGGAGGCTTCGCGTGCTGACCTGGCCCCCTAGCAAAATCTTGCCTCCAGCGAGCCACCCCTGTGTTTCTGCAATAATCATTCCATGTAGTCCACTTACCAGTCCTGCTCCCCAGAACGGGTACCAGGAAGCCATGCACAGGGGGGCAGACTCTTTTGAGGCGAAGAACATGATGCCCCCCAGGCCCAGGTGTATTAAGGCGATGATGATCTGTATGGCCTGCAGGAGGAGAACAAGGCCAGTGCGGTCAGTAACGTTCTCCAAACGAGAAGCACGTACCCACCTCAGAAAGTGCCCCAAGCTTTGCATGCTAATCCATGGGACCTTTCCACGCTCTCAGCGAGACTGGAAGTGTGGCAGAATAAATTGTCCTAGAGGCGTTTGGAAGCCTCACCATAAAATCCACCACCACCTTATGCAGTGTTCTAGTCTAGTTTGAATGGTCTCTTTCCCGGTCCATGTGTGGGTGCCTAGCATTAGCCTGTGAAGACCAACCCCAGTTCCCTCTCTCCCCAAGGCCATTTTGTGCCCACCCTCTTATTAAGATATGGTCCCAGCAAAGTTGGTCCTCATTTGGCCCATGGGGTGGTGGTGCGCATGAGGTTTGGCAGCCTCTCAGGGAGCAGCAGATGTTCCTCCACCGTGGAGGGGGTGACCCCACCTCCCAGGCATGGGATTTACCCCAAGGGCCTCATTCTTTCTCGGGAATTTCTTCTGAGTGTCATCAGCGTTGTACGGGGGAAGGAGCAGGGTCACGTTGTTGGCCGCAGTCCCGGGAAAGGCCATGGTGTATCAACGCCGCTGGCGAAAGACACGGTGGAGATGCAGTTTATCTAGGGAGAAAGATCAAGCGAGTTTCATTGATGAGCAGCCACATCACTGCTGATGTCACTGTGACATCATGTTGACTTGGCATGGGCTGTTCATCTCTGCGGACGGGGTCCCATGTCCCAATCCTCTTGCCAGCCAGGGCACAGGGACGCTCTGTAGCACGCAGGAAGGGCATGTCTCCATAGCTTCCTCACACCCCACCGCTCTGCGGAGGAACCATAGAGTTACTGCCCTGTAGGGCCCTCTCTCCAGCTGCCCGTTCAGTGTAAGGGCTTCTTTTTCCATTTACATTCAAAGTGAACTCCATCTAGGAGCAGATGCTGAGCTTGACGTCCCCCATGTAAATCCAGAGTCACTTTCTGACGGCTGGTTGCTAGTGACGCCAGTGCCACCCCCTTTTCCCAGGATTTCAGCTGGTGTGATGGAGAGCAGAACCTGGCCCTGATAAGCAGTGGCTGCCCCTGGAGCACATTTGCACTGAGTGATGGCAAGCGGGCTGGGAGAGTGGAGGCGGGGGGGGGGGGGGGGGGGGGGGGGGGGGGGGGGGGGGGGGGGGGGGGGGAGATCCCATTGAGCCACTTGGCTTTATGTGCCTGTGGCTGGATTTCTTCTTGCTCCATCGTTCAGGTCAAGACTTTTCAAAGCTGATCTTCAGTTTTCCCTATTTCCAGGCCCGAGCCTCAGCTGAAGTCGCTGACGTCAGAAGCCCGGATGCCTAGCACCCAAGAGTGGACACTGAAAGGCGGGTGTGTGAACTGGGTGTGTGTCTAAGGAGGCCGGTAATGGGGGTTTGCCGCCTACCTCACCAATGGGTGGGTCCTTCCATTGCCTCACTTTCCCCACTCTTCAGTCAAACCCCCACCACTGGGGCATTTGAATTACGCTCCCTGTCTCAGTCATCGCATAAAACAATGGCTGAACTCAAAACCAGGCTCAGAGGTCCATTGCATCCCTCCCTCTTCTCCCTCCCAACCTGTGGCTTCTCATTCCCGCTTAGAAGTTTTGCTCCCGCCTGGCTGCAGCAATCACCGCATGGGGCATTTCCTTCTGGGTGGCCCAGATCAGTGTTTCTCAACCTTTTTTTTTTATAAAGTACCCCTTAACAAAATTATAAGTACCCCCAGTACCTATAGTTTTCAGATGCACACAATTTTTTTCTACGGTTGCAACACATTTGTTTAAACAACTTAATCATAGCTGGGCAGGCGATGACATTTTGGGGTGTAAAAAGTAAAAAAACAATAAAGCGCTGTAAAACTTACAACAAAAATTCAGTTTTCTCCAAATTTCAGTTGTGTTGACATACCCCCCCCCCCCCACGACTTCTCTCAAGTACCCTAAGGGTACTCGTACCACTGCTTGAGAAACACTGGCCTAGAGCTCCTCTTCCTTACTCCCCACTGGTCTCCTGCAAGTCTCTCTCACTGCCCAGCCCCCAAAAGCAAGAGCCTTCCTTCCGCTGCTTTGAGTCTCTCCTGTCTATGCTCAGTAGGCCTGCGTCTGAATCACATGCCACCATCACACGACCCCAGGTCATGTTCCTTTCACCTGGTGAGGTGGGCTAAGCCTGACCCAGGTGCAGCTGATCCCCAGCCCCCTTAAAGAGCCAGCTCCCCCGTGACAAGAACTCAGGCCCAGATCCCCAAAGGACTGTTTAGTCTCCTGATTTCCATTCTTGATGGAAGTTAGGAGCCTAAATACTTTTGTGGATTTAGACCTACCTCCCCACAGCCCTGCCCTGTGGGTCGCCATCCACATCCCTGCAAACTGAGTGGGAAACAGGGACCATTCTGCCGTGCACACTACCCACTTTGCCTTCATTTTGCAGTGGTGTAAACGACAACACCAGGGGCAGGATTAGACTGGAGGGCGCTGAAGCTTGTGTGAAACCCAGCAGAGTAGCTCCACGGGGATCGGGGCCAGCCTTCTCTCATTTACATGGGCACAAACCAGAATCAATCCAGATGAAGTCAGGGTAACACAAATGTAAGAGGAGAGTCAGGTCGGTCCTTGTTTATTATCTGCCCACACGAGGTCCTCTCTCCTCTGTGTGGGTAGAACTCATGGTTAGTCTTTGCACCTGGGCTGCGTTCATTTTACATGTACTTTCCCCCGCCTTTCACAAGCCACCCTGATATCTTTGCTCCATCTGGAGCTGGCTGCTTTCGACCGCAGCATCACCACAGCTTGCTAAGTGTAGAAATGTTTTCCTTCCTGAGCAGCATTCAGCACGAATGGAGAGGAAGCAGCCAATGGTATTTCTTTGTTCTTATCTGCCTTAGGAGAATGTACTGTTCTCTCTGGTCAGGAGAAGCAATGAAGTATTGTAAAAAGTTGAGATTACATAATAAAGGAAGAAGGGACTGAAATTGTCCTTGTTTTGCCATCTCCCCATTCCACTAAAGGGAGCAAGCTGATATGGGTGAGGGAGACAGGTAGTGGTCATCTGACTAGTGGTGTCCTCTGCTGGCTGAGTCCTTGTCTACACTGGCATGTTTTGTCACCAAAAACTGCCTTTTGGCAACAAAAGAGTGAGAGTGTTTACACCATAATGCAACTTTGGTGGGGAAAAATACCGTTTTGGTGACAAAAAACTTCCACCCCTGCACAAGACTTTTGTCTTTTCCCCTCCCTTTATTGTCGACAAAGAGCCAGTGTGGACTCTGCTGTTTGTTTTGTGGGGAATACTGGCTTCCTCCAATATCCCACAGTGCCTGCTCTGATGGCTCTGCTCAGTGTTTTGTGATCTCTGCTGCCCTGCACTCTTGTGCCCCTCCCTTTTCAAAGCTCCAAGATGTATTTGACAGCTGAGTGAGCTGTTCCATTTGGGAAACAAACAAAGAGCAAATCATTGGAGTGCTTCTGTTCTGCCCTGCTAAGAACACAGTGGCAGACAGCTGCTGCTGCAGGGGGAGGGCTGGAGAGACAGCTGTGCTGCTTTGACATTCCTCAGCACAGAGAGCTCACAGAGCTACGAGGGAATCCCAAGAAGCTCAGGGATCAGCTCTGCCTTCCCACAACACTGCACTGTGGGACACTCACCCACAGTGCTTTGCTCTGTCTGTTGACAAGGTCCCAGCAATGTGGCCATGAAATGTCGACAATGGGAGGCAGACAAACTGGTTTGACCCGTTTTCGCTTTTGGCAGCTTTTGCACATCAACAGCACTTTGTTGCCAACCCTTCCCAGTGTAGACACAGGCCGAGTTCCCATGGGAAATGATATGCGCTGCCTCCCAAAACAATTTCAGTATCCGTGGTGCCTGAAGGAGAGGGGCAGGGCACAGACAGTAAGAACTCCTGCCACACGGCATGGGGAAGGGGAAGCTCATCAGGATCCACAGAAAAAAAGAGGCAGGAGAGTGAGTTTACACAGCACACAGGAAATCAACCCTGCTGCCGTGCTGCACCTTGCATTCCTCAGAGCTTCAGAGCCTGCTCCGTCTGCAAGCCCCCATGTTCATCTCTGCCTCGCTCCCCACTTGTGCTTCGGAAAGGGAAACATCGGCACTTTCAGGGCATGCGTTGTTCAGGGGCAGGGAGCTTTGCTCCTGGAGGAAGCACAGATGGAGCAATGTGGAGTAACAAAGGCAGCCACGCCCAGCTCCTCAGAGTGTAACTTGCCAACGTAACAAGCTCACTCCCAGCTCGCTCCTTGTTCCCGCTGAAATCGGCTGGACTTGAGAGTCAGGAGGGCGCAGTGCTCGAGAAAGCATGTGAGCTTGTCCTTGGGACCATTAGGTAACTCCTCTCCAGTCACCAAGTCATGAGTGGCAGGTGAAAGCCCAGGTGGGGAAGACAAGCCCCAGCTCCACCCTTTCTGCCGGAGGCCCCGCCTCTGGATCCAAGCCCCACCCAGCCCCAGCCTGATCCTTCCTGGCCACCTGGAGGGCTGGGGTTGTAGAGCTACAGCTCCGGGCCCAGATTCCCCGGTGGCCAGGGAGCAGGGTTGCCATGCTGCAACCCCAGCCCTCCCCAGTGGCCGGGCATGTAGACAGTTTTGGGAAGGCTGTGCCTTCCCTTGCCTATGTTATCCGCCGTCCATGCACCAAGTGGCATAAGGGTAGACCTTCTATCTGAGGTCTCCCTACTCCTCTGTGAGGCAAGGGGGGTGCTGGTCATAGTTCTCTCTAAGCTGCACACATGCGCGCATGCTTAGAAGAAATTTCTACCCCACCCACCTCCTAAGCAGAGCCTCACAGCAATGTGGTGGGAGGCAGACAGCTGCTTGGGCAGTGGGTAGGAGGCTACTCTGGCAGCCAGGACCTGAGGCGATGTGTGGCGGGCGGGTTGCTGCCCTCAGGGGTTGCAGCCGTGGGCTGGTGGGTTGCTACTGCTGGGGGTTGGGGCCACGGGCAGGAGGGTTGCTGCTTGGAGCTGCGGGGGGGAGGGTTGTTGCCACCGAGGGTTGGGGTTGAAGGGATTATTATTAAAACAGAGAAGGGAAAGGTACCAAAAAAACCTGAAATGCTCAGAGTTGAGAACATATCCTGGATGTGAAGCCCTCTTGCTGTGTATGCCGGATGAATGGATCCTTGCCCAAGAAGCCATGCTGTAAGCAAGTCTGGAGCTAAGAGCTGTACCGTGTCTTTTATTGCAGCCTTGAAGCGTAGGAGGTACTGTGTGTAGTGAGCTGGAGGAGAAGGCAGGTCTGTTGCAGTTTGATTGTATCTGTGCCCAGCTCTGCTGATGACTTCCTGGGTGACTTCAGGCAATTTAGTGGCTACTCCGTGCCTAAGTTTCCCTGTCCATAACACAGGGACATCATGCCTCAAAAGCATCACAGAAGGTTTGGGATGCCTTGTTCATTTAAGGCGGGCAAAGCGGCATGAGTCTGCCCAGAGCAAAGGGGAAACAGTTAGCCGCTACATTGAGTACTTAATCTCACTGTAATAAGTTGAGCTATGGGCTTCTCTCCACCCCCCATCGCCAAAGCACGAGATGTAGATCTATCCCACCACCGCCCTCAGCTTCATGCCCCCGTGCCTGGAGCTGCAAGGAAGGGGAACCACAGAGCTGCTCCTCTGGCAGGGGGATTCTCCCATGGGTGGGTGCCACGGCGGCACACCTCCAAACAAGCACATGTGACCTCATTGTTGGGGCACAAGACAAAGCTCACACTACTGGTGGATGGAAAATCTTAGAGGGAACTCTGGTGCTGGTGTCCCCATTGTCCAGACAGAGCACCGAAGCAGAGAGATACTCAATGACTTGCCCAGCATCACACAAGACATCTGGAGCAAAGCAGGAATCAGAACTTAGGTGTCCCCGGTCCCAGACAAATGTGCTAATAATTGGACTGTGCCATCAGCTACAGAACACACATGGAATATGCTTAGCTAGGCATTTCTACAGCACTTACACCATCGATGCTGTGAACTGTACTATGAGCCACTGGACTGAGTTCTGATCTCATTTTAGCTGGAGTAAGCCAGGAGTCACTTAAACAGAGTCACTCCAGATTTAAACCCATGCCACAAGAATCAGAATTTGACCCTGAAACGTGTGCTAAATCACATGCCCTCCAACCCCATTTGTTCAAGTGGCATTGCTTAATGAGGGGGTAATTTGACCCATTAGTGCTAACACGTTAATTTCAGAACACACCGTCATCCACTCATTTGCCCAGGAGTGTCAAAAAGCAATTTCATCCATTCCTCAGAGCTCACAGGAGAATCTTTTGGTCTCTTGACCATCCTGAACCAATACATTTTCATTCAAGCTTCTTGTGGGTAGGAGACTGTGAAATTATTGGTGGCCGCTAACTAGTAGATGAAATTAACAGAATACCTGTCTCTTTGACATCCAACGCTGCCTTCTCCACGTTACAAGGAAGAGCTGGGCAAGGTCTGAACGGAGAAGCAAAAAGCTACTTCTTATTCCTTGTCTGAGTGAATACAAACAAATGAGTGGGGCTGGTACCTAGAAGGCAGAAGCCTCCAAAGGAAACATGACACATCTGCCTTTCTTTCTAGCTTCTCCTTGCAGCTCTTGTAGCCAACCAGGCTGGGGCTACACTGTCACCTGGTTTTTGAGGGCATGATCAAAAGTAAAACATTCGCTTCCTGCCAGAACAAAAGAAAAGGACCGAGATTTAGTGAAAAGATGATTTAATGACACAATGTGTGGCTGAGGGAGGCAGCCAAACAAAGATAAGAGCATCTCTCTGCCCCAGGGCTGTACCTGGGGGGCAGTCCAGGTCCCATTACAGCTGAATGGGAGTTTTGCCTTTGAGTTCAATGGATCAGGTGTTTGACTCTTTCACCCAGTCCCTCAAAGGCGTTCAGACTCTCAAAACCCATTGATGCCTTTGAGGAGCTGGGCCAGTGGTCCCTGTAAGCTGTGCGCTTGGGCAGCCACCGAGGAGAGATTGCAATGCTGCCCAGCTGTTTAGAAGAGCACCCACAGCCGGCAACATGTGTTTGTACTGGTGGTGCACATCCACACATGCCTCAGTGCACAGAACAAAATTTATTCCACACATGCATGGAAAAAAAAATTAGTGGGAACACTGAGCTGGGCCTCAGTGTATGTAAATGAGGGGAAACGCCACTGGCTTCTCTGTCATCCATTGGCACCAGCACAGAATTTGTTCTATGTAACACGCACACACACACACGCACACACGTGCACTCCCTGGCTCATTGCAGGTAGGGTCCCTGAATTTGTCTGTGTCTGCTTCCCCTTTGGTTGGAGCCATTTTCATCCAGCCATTACCAGGAAGGGCCTCTTTAGTGCAGTGGCTGCTGATGAAGCTGTGAGGAGAATGCTGCTCCCCTCCTTCCAGCCGGCTCTAGGGGTAGGGTTGCTGCATGTTCCACCAGCTTTCAGCTCGCCACTGGTGGCACCTGAGGAAGTTGTCCCAGCATCATGATGGGCAGGGCGGGACCTCGCCCATCCATCAGTTGCCGGGGCAGCAGTGGGCTGGGGGAGGGTTACGTGACCTAGGTGAGGAAGTCACCTGCCTACTGGCAGATGAGTGTGGTTGCTGGGTCCAATGAGGCCTTGTGTAGGCCCAGTGTCTGGTGCTGCTGCTGGCTTTCCCGGTGCCTGTTCTGAACAGCCACCTTCTCCAGCCTCTGGACTTTCTCTGCCGCTTGGAGTCCAGGTTGGCCTGCGGGAGCT
Organism: Apalone spinifera; assembly: GCA_030068395.1. Taxonomy (NCBI): domain Eukaryota; kingdom Metazoa; phylum Chordata; order Testudines; family Trionychidae; genus Apalone; species Apalone spinifera. The sequence continues at coordinate 112,384,223 of CM057848.1, forward strand.
GTTTGTCCAGTTTCTGGGCAGATGCCCATGAACATTTCTAAGCAGTGTCACCCGCAAGAGGTTTCCCCACTGGCTGGTCCCTCCCCCACAGGACCAGTTCTCGGGTCAGGCAGCAGTATTCCAGGTCTGTGAGGGTGGATTGTAGAGCCGTGATTCTCCAGGCTCTACAATCCACCCTCACAGACCTGGAATACTGCTGCCTGGCCCGAGAACTGGTCCTGTGGTAGGCCTCATTGTAGTAGGCCTCACTGCAAGCCACGGATCCCCTAGAGCTAAATGCCACCGATGGAGACCACGGACAGTCACGTGCAGTGCTAAAGGGAACAGTCGCCTCACAAGGCCCTTGTAAAGAGGCTTTGCTTTAATGTGTGGTCAGTCCCACTCAGAAAACTCAGACCATATTTCCCCCGGCGGCCTTAAGCTGACTCCCCATAGCACCAGGGCCAAGCTCTAGATACACCCAGGTAAATGAATAGCAGGTAGGGTAGGAATCACTGTGGAACGATTTGGGTAAGAGCCAGATATTCAGAAGTACTGAGCTCCCTACAGCTCCTGCGGATAAAGGAGAGAACAAGGGGCAGGCTGAGCACTTGGAAAATTTGGCCCAAAGGCTCAGCTCCTCAAAGGCTTAAAGCACTGACACCCATTGATTTCAATTGCCTCTGGGCCAGCCCCCCAGCTGGAGTAAACCAGTGCCACGCATTGGAGTCAGATGGCTTCAGTAGGTTTGCTTGATGACTTTAGGTTGGCCCTGGTGCTCTCCTTGCAGTGGTTTGCCACAGACCCAGGTAACTTAATCCCTTCCCCAGGGAGAAATGTCTCTCTGGACTATCTGAAGAGTTGTCCTTGAACCCTGTAAGAGCCCATGTGTCCTGTGGAGAGATGGGGGCTGGCCTGCCCACCCCGGCCTTGCCATGAGAAATCAGGTCAAATGATTGTTTTCTGGCTCTGAATACACGTTGCAAATTGAAAAAGCCCTGCGTTTTGTGGCTGGCTGCGGCAGTTTCCGCCACATCAAAATGCAAACGAGAAAAAGCGACAACAACAAAGAACTGACTGTACATTGTGTCGGTTATGAAACACATAATATTCCAGCAGGCGCCTCGCTTCTCCCCTTGATCTACTGGACGTTAGCTTACCCTGAGGAGCAAATCCACATGTGATGTCAAGCAGTGCCATTTACTACAGGGCACGGAGGGCAGCAGACTCCTCCAGACCTTGGTTTGCCCCCCTCCTGACTTTTCTTAGATCTACATGCTCCATTTTTGCCCTCTTTCTGCCTTGCAGGATGTAATGTAATCACATATAAGATGATTGAATTTACCAAGCTATATAATCAGTCTTAGGCCATATCTTCACTATGTGGAAGATTGACGCTGCTACGATCGATCTTCCAGGGTTTGATTTAGTGGGACTAGTAAAGACCCACTAAATTGAACTCAGAGGATGCCCCCAGCAGCACCAGGATTCCTGTTCCTCGTGAGAACTAAGAAAAGCTGACACCCCCATCAACCTCCCACTGTGTGGACGGCCTGGAAAAAAATTTAAGATACATGGACTCTTAATTCAACCTTCTGCTATAGTGTAGACCAGACCTTAGAGTTTTCTTTCCAAATATATATAGAGCTGATGGACCCTGGTTGTCAAGCAAGAGGAATTGAACCTGTGATCTTAGGGGCTAAAGCAATGGGTCTCTACCACATGAGCTAAAAGCCAGCTACTTCTCAACTCGGGCTGTAGAGCAGACTTCACTCTCCCTTCTCAGTGGTCTCAGTACCTCTGGATTACAGATTTCCCTCAGCTGAAGGAGGAGGTCCCAAGCTTCTGAGACCTCCCAGCAGCTCATCCCTGATAAGCTCCCACTTGTAAAGCCGACAGACCCTGGTCATCAGCAGGGTGGGACTGAATCTGCAAAGCATGAGTGAAAAGCCAGCTAGTTTTCAGCTACACACCAGAGTTCCTTGTAAGCTGTGCACTTGGGCAGCCACCTAGGAGAGATTCAAATGTCGGCCAGCTGCTTCACAGAGCCAGCAGCATGGTGGCAGGCCCAAGGACAGGGGCTGAAAGGTGGCAATGGCACTGGGGCCTTGTGATTCAAAGGGGCCTGGGACTCCCAGCCACCACTGCTAGAGCCCCCAGGCCCTTTAAATCACTGCTGGAGCGCCACTCCATACGGCTCTGTGGCTGGGGGGGAGCAGGCAGTGCGGAGGGCTGGCTGTTTCCAGTCCTGCCCCTAACACCCAAGGCTCTGCCCCTTTTGGGAGGGTGGAGCCAATTCCGCCCCCGCTCCACACACACACACACACACCTTGCCTAGGGACCCACAGAAGCTGTTGGCTCCCCTGACTGGTGGTGCACATTTGCCCATATCTTGGTGCACATAACAACATTTATTCTGCCCATGGATGGAAAAAATGAGAGGGAACACTGCTGCACACCCTCACAGCGTAGACCCATGCCACAGTGGCCCAGCCTCTGTTTTCCCCCAGGCCTTCAGCTGATCCAGCCAGCATCTTCCAGCCCGCTAGCTAGGAATATCACATCAATGTTCTGCCACTTCCAGGGCAACCAGAATCCAAACTGCATCTAGAAAACCAAAAAATGTTCCTTCCCACAGGCAGACTGCAATTGGCAGCTGTCTCCCCCCTCTTCCCGCATCAGCTCTCCCACCCCGCTAGGCAGCCATGAAACTGGGTTCTCCCTTTGTAGCTCTTCCCTCAAACCTGACACCTGCCCCGATGTCATGGGGCAGGGCTGACTGGGCTCCCTTTGATACTTTCCTGACTTGTGTGGGTCTGTTAATCTCATCGCCAAGACGGACCAACCAACCAAACCATGAGCAAGGGGAAATCGGGCTGTTTGTTTATTTTCTAAAGCAGGGGCTGTTCTACACGTTAAGACACTATCCCGCGGGGAACAGCAGCACCTCTCAAGCAGCCGCAAAGCCATTCCTTTGGAGCAATAATGCCATCCGTGCCTGCAGCCTCGCTGGTACACCCACCCCTCAAAGCAGGAGGAGATGCCCCCGGTAGACTGCTTGTGGAAGGTCAAATACCAGGGTTCTGTAATTGAGCAGAGAAAGAGCCAATGGCTACCAGCTGAAGCCAGACAAATTAAACGAGGCACAATTTTCAAATGGTGGGGTGATTAACAGACTACCACAGGAAGGGATGGATTCTCCATCTCCTGATGGCTTAAGAGCAAGACAGTTGCCTCCATGGAATATGCTTCAGCCAAACGCAAGTTACTGGCTCAGTGCAGGTGTGACTGAGTAACATGCGCTGATCTGTGTTGTACAGAAGAGCAGAGAAGATAATTTAATGGTACAAGCTGTACCTCTATCAACTGGAGCTCTCTGGGCTGGCAACATCCCTGGGCCGGAAGGATAACAGATGTCCCAGGATCAGAGAGTCCACGTGCTGTGGGAGGTGGGGAACCGGGCGATGGGGCAGAGGGGACACAGCCCAACTGGGCTGAGGGGGGGCAAGAGCCTGGAAGCCCAGCGCACGGCTCAGCTGGGCTGCAGGAGGGGGTGGGAGCCGCCGTGCAGCTCAGATGGGCTGTGAGGGGAGCCAGGATGCTGGTGTGGGTGCAGGGCAAGGGATGGGGCTGGCAGCAGGGGGGCCAAAAATGACCAATCAGGTCCCACGGGTGCCGGACCAGGGAGGTCAACCTGCCCTGATAATCTATGGTTCCATGAAGCAGAGATTTTCGGGAAGGGCCTTCATATAACTATTACATATAATGGATGAGCTTGGCTGAGGCAGCCCATCACCAGTGCCGGCTCTCGGCCTCTCTCTAGCCCACTTCCTGTTGCAGGGCCTGTCAGACCGTCCTCTCCCCACCCCGGACATGAACAGTTTGTGTGGTGGCGAGATGCTGCTGCGGCCCAGCAGGGGGCGTGTGAGCTGCCACCCCACCCCAGGGCCGTTAGTGGGGGCTTTTCCATGACGGGGCAGATGGAGGGAAGGCAGAGGGTGAAACAGAAAGGCCTCTCACTGAGGGGCAGGGGATAGTGGCTCACTGAGGGAGGCTGTTGGTCTCTCCGCCAGAGGACACTCACACCGCGGGTCCCTCTGAGGCCACAGGCTCTGGCTCCAGGGCAGCCTCGTGGGAAGTGGGCGGATTGGGTGGGGCAGCAGCAGGCTGAAGAGAAACATAAAGGGATGGGGTGAGCAGTGAGGGTTCAGCAGGGGTAGCCCAGGCCCATCTCCCCCCAGCTATGGGCAGCTGCTTCCTAGCCTAGCCTGTTCATTATCTGGGTATCTCCCCGCCCTTATCCACACACCAGGCATGGACACCTGATCTGCTCCCATTTGCCTTTCTTTGCTACTCAGCCACTGTCGGACTGTTTCCCATGCTCCTGTCACATCTGCGCCTCTCCCTGGCGTCCATCCCTTTCTCCTTCCGTTCCTTCCCCCCCCCCAGCTCTCTGTATTACCTCCCCCTCCCCCCGGCTGCCCCTCACCCAGTAGCAGTAGGGTAGTTACCACAGCATCGGCAGAGTTCTGGCGGCACACCGCTTTGCACCCGAAGGCTGCCAGGCAAATGGAAATGGAGAACCCCAGGGACGTTAAGATCAGGACGATGGCCCGCATGCCTGTGCAATAGTGCTGGGAATCAGAGGAGATGGGGAATCACTGACAGGCCTCTGGCAATGTTCCCTCTATTTTTTTCCATCCACGTACAGATTTTTTTTCCATCACGTGAGGAATAAATATTATTATGTGCACCGAGGCATGTGTGGATGTGCACCACGAGTAGAATCACAAACCTACCGTCAGGCGCTCTGCTAATCAGCTAGACAGCATTTGAATGTATCCCTAGCAGCTGTTCAACCGCCCAACCACCCAATTGACAGGAAAACCTGGCGCACCCTGGACTGAGCTCGGATCAGAGGCACAAATGAATGGGCAGCCCTGTTCATTCACATTGCCCATCCCCTGGTGGGAATGAGGAGTGTTCCCTGCAGTCCATTCTCATGTCTTATTCAGAGCCAGTGAAGGCTACAACCCCTGTCCTCAGGAAGCCTCCAGGAAGAGGAATTTCAGATACTAATGAATCCCCCATCTAACTCATAGGACAATTCCAGAGGGGACCGAGATGAAGCAAGAGCCTGAGTTCTTCAGGGGATAGAACTCCTCCTCCAACTCCCATCTCTGCTCCGATCTCAGCCAGCTGGCTGCCACATTCTTGCCCTTTTATAGCTCCCCATGGAGGAGGCATCAGGCACCCACCGAGAGTTGGTACAGTTGCCTGCAGTGCAACCTGTTGCTGGAGGAGCACCGGATGTACCGGTTACGGGGGTCGTTCACCAAGTCCACCAGGTAGAACAGGTTGATCATGCCCACCACCACTGTGCAGATGATGCAGACGACCAGACAGGCTTTCACCTGGGGGAGGAAGGGAACTGGTTGTCACGGCTAAGAGAAGGAACGGCTCTGCCCATGCTCCTGGGCTGGGAATGGCTGTAGCTCAGAAATGCCGGCTTGATCTGCTAGAGTCCTACCCATGTACAGAAGCAAATTGCCCCATGACCACCTTCTAGCAGCCCCTCTCTGGATCCATCTTACTGACATATGGACTCAGCCTCCTTGTCCTGACTTACCCTTCCCTCCCAACCGGCTCTGCCTTGCCTCTCCTTCGGGCTGGGCCAGGATCACCCCTTCTCTTCTCTAGGACTGCCCCCTATCTGGCTCTGTCCCCGGGTCTGCCTGTGGCTCTAACTCCCCTTCATGCAGCTGAGCCTTGAGTACCCCAGCGGCCCCTCAGAACACAGCCACTGATAGGGTTCACCTCAACCACTGGTCCAGGCCCGTCTCCTCCCAGTGGCTTCATCCTCTTCCCCTGCACCTTGCCCACTGAGCGAAATCCTCAGCGCAAGGCCTCGTGGCCCAGTCCCCATTAGGGGTGTCGCTTTACCAGGGAGAGGAATGAGGAGAGGCATGACCGAGCCCTGAGGCAGCTCTGAAATGGGCTTTATCAAGAGGTTACTCACCACGGCCAGGTTGTGGGCTGTGTCTGCCACCAGCGTGATGACGCCAGCCAAGAGCAACTGGAGGGGACGAGAGAAGGAGAGAGAGTAATAAGGGGCAGTGGCAGAGCTGCGGTGGGGAGGGGGCTGCAGGTTAGGACTAAGGGGTATTAGGTGGGCGTGGCGGGGGACCCACGGCTGGGACTTCAGGAAGGCTGTGGGTGGGGGTTGGGGGACATCAGCAGGGCTGGGGCTAGGAAGGGAACCCAAGGGTGGGATAGCAAGGAATTGGGGGTTGGGCCATCCCTAGGCATAGGTGAAATGCATGCCTGCTTCAGGGCTTCTCCCTGCCCCCACGGGCTCCTATTGGCCAGCGGAGAGCCCCCTGCTGCCGAACTGGGGTGGGGGCATAGAGGAGCCCCCAGCCTCTGCAGCTCCACTCTGGCCCCAGGGAACCCCTCGAGCCCCAGGAAACTGCAGGTGGGGATGAGGAAAGCAGTGCGGGACAGGGGCGGGGGGGGTCAGGAGGGAAGCCCTAGCCCCCGGTTGGAGTTAGGTGCGGGGGGGAGGAAGAGAAGCCCCAAGTCCCTGGCAGGAAACATATGGGAGGAGGGGGAGAAAACACTGGAGGAAGGATCTGGCTCCTGGCAGGAACAGTGCAGGTGGGGGTTGGGGAAACCCCAGGAGCTGCGTGGGGAAAATTGGAGGGAGGAAGCACCAGGCAGCCAGGCTCCCAGCAGGACCCACAAGTGGGGGGAGGGGAAGCGCCTGGACCCCAGCAGAAGCTGAGGGGGCCCTCCGTTCCATGGGGCCCCATAACGTGTAAGGACAGCCCCGAGCCAGAGAGGCCCTGGCTGAGCTGGGCTTGGAGGCGCAGGAAAGGGGCGGGTCACTCACCAGCACTGCTGAGTAGAAATGGACGTGCAGCTCATCCCGATAGGTGCAGGGGGCAATGGACAAGATGACACCGAAGGCCATCTGCAGCAGCCCCACCAGCAGCAAGAGGGTCTGCCAATGGGAAACAAACCCACCCTCAGCATGCAGCAGAGACAGGCGCTGTGTCCAGGCACAGGCTAACAGGCCCAGGGCCTGCCTGACACAAGGGCCCAAGGACTGTGCAGGGCTGGCAGAGGGGGTGAGGCTGGAGCAACAAGGGGATGAGCTGTGAGGGGGAGAACCAGCTTTTTGTGTGTGCACAGGCCCATGAGAGAGAGAGACTCTCCAGTCCTCGGCCTCCCTCCCACTCTCTGCTCACCCCCATGGCTCTGGGCTGCCCCTGGAGGAACCGCTGCATCAGGGGCCCCTCTTCTGACATGGCAGATCCCGGCGTCTTGATAGAGATCGAACTCCTCACGGGCTCTGGAGCAGGGAAGATGATTCTGTGGGTGCAACAGGGACTGGGTTATAGGGGCGCTCTGGAATGGCAAATTGCATTATACCAGTCAGCTGCTAGGCACGGCCACATGGAATATGCCTGAGTTTCACAGAAGCCACTTGTGAAGTTATATGATTAAAATATTAGACAGCTGATTAAAATGTGGCACATGGCCAGCAAGGGTTAACCAGCTTATAGGCTGAGACCAGGTCTACACTAAAGGGGAAGGTCTAATCAAGAAACACAACTCCAGCTACATTAATTATGTTGCTGGGGTCCACGTATCATGTTTCGAGTTTCCCCACCGTCCCTACAGCAGGAGGCCTACAGGAGCAAAGACTCCCGTCAGCTTCCCTTACTCCTCGGAGAAGCAGGAGTACTGGCTGCCGACCAGAGCGCCCTCTGAGTTCGATTTAGTGAGGCTTAACTAGACTCACTAAATCAAACTCCGGAAGATCAATCACGGCAGCGGTGACCTTCTCTTTAGTGAAGACGTGGCCTGAGTGACCCCGGGTTGACCTTTAAAGGCTGGTTAGGAAGATGTGTAAGTGTTGGGCTGTTACAGTAGGTTAGAGTGGAACTTTGAAATGCAAACTTGTGTTGTTAGAGCATTAGAATGGTAGGTGTTTGCTCAGGTCTTGTGATGCGAACGCTCCTTGTTTGCCACGATAGCTTTTGTTCATGATCAGAAGGGAATATTGACATTTACAATGAAACTTGATTGCAGTAGCATTATTGGTCATGTGTCTTGTTGAAGGTTGTGGTAAATTGTATGTGAACTGTGTAATGGATAAATTATCTGGTGACGATGTTTGAGTGACGTAAGGTTATATCGGAATCCTATTGTGTTCTGCCAAGCCAAGAGGCTGCTCCAAAGGTATAAAGTCCCTTTGGATAGTATCCTTTTTCATCTCATACCTGATTGGATGCTCCTGGGAAAAGCTGTGAGCCACAAAGGATGAGATCCCAGGACATACCCCTAAAATGGACATTGAGTTAATAACTTTGGATTGATCTGAAAAGAACCATCTGCAGCTACAAAGCCCAACAACTCTATAAAAACAAGTAGTTCTGTGGCACCTTAGAGACTAACGAATATATCTATATCTATATATAGTATCATGAGCTTGTCCACTCAAGATCATCTCATCTGAAGAAGTGGGTTTTGCCCACAAAAGCTCATGATACTATATACTGTATTTTTTTGTTAGTCTCTAAGGTGCCACAGGACTACTTGTTGTTTTTAAAAGTTACAGACTAACATGGCTACTCCTCTGAGACTTTTCAACAACACTCTGTATCTGAACATCAAGAATTTAACTCATTGGTTAAAAGATCAATGTGTGTATATTGATCTTTTAACCAATGCGCTTGCTCTTTTCTTTCTTAATAAATGTTAAGTTTAGAGAGTAAAAATTGGCTATAAGTATGTATTTGGGTAAGGTCTAAGCTATACTTGGGTGCATGGCTGGTCCTTTGGGATCAGAACTTTTTCTTTTGTATGGTGAAATATGCTTTTCAATGGTCATCAACATATTTGACCTGCATACCTGGATGGAGGTCTGAGGCTGGGCACTTTAAGGGAAATGTGTTGTTTGGAATTCTGAGTAGCCAGTGAGGTAATACCGAAACAGTTTTGTGCTGTCTTGATACATCTAAATATCGAAATACCCACCAGCTTTTGGGATTTGTCTGCCTCATTCTGGTTTCAATTCACCCTGAGGGTATGTCTACACTAGCTCATTAATTCGAGCTAGGTAGGCAAATCACGCAACTGGAGTTGCAAATGAAGCCCGGGATTTAAATATCCCGGGATTTATTTGAATGTTCCTGTCTGGCTGCCATTTTTAAATCCTCCTTAGTTCGAACGAACTGCTCGCGGCTACACGCGGCAGTTTAAAGTTAATCCGAACTAAATCCTTAGTTCGGATTAACTGTTACTCCTCGTGGAATTAACGAGCTAGTGTAGACATATCCTTATAACAGAGTGATCTCGGCTTCTCCCACAGGGCATGTCTAACACTAGGAAACTATTTCAAAATAACTAAAATCGATTTAATAACTCCTGAAATAACAAAATCAAAATAGTGTGTCCTCACTATGGGGAAGTCTCAAAATTAGTCCGAGGCAGGCTCCGTTAATGTGGTTAACGCTACCTCAACTTAGAGCCCCAGGAAGCACGGGGGAGTAATTAGTTTGAATTACTTTAAGGAGTAGTTATTTTGAAATAGTGGCACTGGAGCATCCACCCTAAAGCTGTTTTGAAATAACTATTTGGAAATTAGCATTAGTCCTCAATAAAAGCAGGAGTACAGATTTCAAATTAACCAGCCTGTTATTTTGAAATAATGGGCTTAGTAGTATGGAAGCACTGTTTATTATTTCGAAATAAGGCAGGCTATTTGGAAATAAACCTCTAAGCTGTGTCTAGACTGGCAAGTTTTTCCGCAAAAGTGCCTGCTTTTGCGCAAAAA
>CM057848.1:112394145-112407117 GCA_030068395.1 Apalone spinifera
ATTTGCATAGCTTTGGCGCAAAAGCGCGCCAATGTAGACGTAGCCACAGTGAACACATCTGGTATGTATCTCTCTGGGAGAGGGGCTCTGCAGCCAGTCCATATATGGTACAAGAACCTGACTTGCTAATAGCAAATCAGCAACCTAGGGCTGTGTCTACACTCCAATCTTCTTCCGGAAAAAAATGCGTACCTTTTCCCCCTTTTTTCCTCGGAAGAGGCTTTTCCGACATTTGGCTTGTCTACACAGGGCCAAATGTGGGAAAAAACCCTCCTCTTTTGGAAGAGCCCTTATTTTTCATAAAATGAGGAATACAGGGCTTCTGAAAGAACATGCCCGCTTTTTTGAAAACTGTTCAGAAAAAGCGGATGCGTTCCCCGGATGCAGCAGAGTTTTTCCAGGATCCTGGTATATGATACAGGTATGAAATGATAGCAGGAATGTTGGAGTATGAAGCAGAGTTACGCATGGGGGAAATCTTATGTAGGGACCTTCGCAGAAGAAGCACTTTGCTTGTACTTGGAGCCATACCAGCAATGTTGTCTGTACATTTCTCAGCCACAAGCTGGGGAAAATGTTTACTGTTCCCTAAAAAGTCCCCGGTATTTTTTCTGATGTTCTAATAGCAAATGGCAACAGCTATCACATGGTGTCAGAAGAAAAACAAAATGTAAGACTAGAGAATGAATTGGGAAAACAATGGGCCCAGGAAAGCCTTCAGGAAATGTAACGTTTGAAGGAAATGCAGCAGAAAATTGGAGAAAGCAGAAGCAAAGATGTGAGCTGTACAGCACTACCAGGAGCCTGGACAGACAAAATGAGTGGCTGCCAACAGCATTAATTCTTAATGTGGCAGGTGAAGAAATGAGAGAAGCATTCAATGCTTTTCTATGTGATGATTCAGCAAATAAAAAAATGTCCCGGTCTTAAAGGGTAAGTTTAAGGCCTATTGTCCACTCCCCAGGAATAGCCTGTGTGATAGGCACACAGCTTTTGCTAGAAGTCAGACAGGCAGAGAAAATACATAGTGATGAGCAAGCTAGGCTAGTAAGGGGGCTGTATGAGTGGATCTCAGTGGGCTGCAAGATTGTCATAACCAAGACGGTCTCCCGGGCTATGGTAGTTTTGCTCACTGCGCTGGCGTACGTACAATTTGCCGGGGCCGCAGATTGAACGGTAGCAGTGCTTTGAGGGGATGCAGAGGGAGCGTGCGGCTTTCACAGTGTTGCGGCTTTCACTTCATATGCCCCTTGCTTTAGGCGCATCACTTTAGTCACACCTGTAGAGAAAAAAACGACATGGGTGAAAACCAGCAGAATCTGGCAACCCTGAACGTGGGCAACGGGACACCAAATGTCTCACAGGCTGCATAAAGAACCCGCAGGCCCTGGTAACCCACAGTTACATAGACCAACATGTGACTGATGTAAAACTGGCAGGAAAAGCCTCCCAATGCAAAAAATTAAGTGACTTGCTCATTAGAGCCTGTATTGCATGGGGTATATGGCAAACTCTGTGCCAGCGAGGTTGTTGGACCCTTGAATGTGCTGTGGACGTCCACAATGCTGATTAAATGGCAGCAGAGCAGTCCAATGAACTGGAAAAACCTGTGCAAACATCGTAGCGTAAGTCCACTTTTAGTAAGTGCCCAGATTTGCCATCGTAAGCCATGGAAAAAAAGCCGTCAGAGGGAACAAAGGGTTATTCTAAATGCAGCTATAGTGATGCCATAATGAACTGTCTAATATAAGGGCAGGAATGCCAGAGATGTGTGGTGTGGAGCAAATGAATAAGGAAAAGTTGTTTACTTGTTCCCACTACACAAAAACTTGGGGTCACCAAATGAAATTAACAGGCAGCAGGCTTAAAACAAACAAAAGGAAGTTTTTCTTCACCCATTGCACAGTCAACCTGTGGAACTCCTTGCCAGAGGATGTGAAAGCCAGGACTTAACAGGGATCAAAAAAGAACTAGATACATCCATGGAGATTAGGTCCATCAATACTTATTAGCCAGGTTGAGCAGGAATGGTGTCCCTAGCCTCTGTTTGTCAGAGGCTGGAAATGGGTGACAGGGGAGGGATCACATGGTGATTCCCTACTCTGTTCACTTCTTCTGGGGCACCTGGCATTGGCCACTGTTGGCAGACAGGATACTGGGCTAGATGGCCTTGGTCTGACCCAGTATGGCTGTTCTTATCTTCTTAAGGGACAAACTCAATCCTTTTGCCAAAATCTACTATTCTGGCAAAGAACAGAGACATTTGTCCACACAGGGCCAGCTGAACACTCACAAGATCTGCCGTTGGGTAAGACAGGTGGAATGTGGATTTGCTCATTGAGCATTATGTTTTAAAATTGACAGCAGGTGTAGTAGGAAGAGGGCCTGGAACATAAGCCCTTATATCAGAGGCTTGGTCTGAGGCCTGGGCAAAAAGGGTGGTCAGAGCTTTGCTGATGCCAAGTAAAATCAGGTCGCCAGCTAGAGGCAGGCCCTGCTTACAGAAGCTGGACAGAACAGGGCTGATATTGCAGATGTGCGAGTCACTGGGAGACTCACACAAACACATTCCCTAAAGAGAAAAGGAACATGCTGACCCCAGGGGAGCTGAAACAATTGTTATAGCAGGGATACTGAGAGCCATTCATTGGAAACCCTGTGCATAATGGAAACTACTTTAGCAGCACCCCAAAACCCCTAGTTCCAGGTCTAGGCTGGCCCATCCTAGGGATAAGGTCGAGATGGCAGCATGAAGGATAGAAAAGTACTAGGTGATGGGTGATAACAGGCTGCGTCAGCTAGCTACATTAGAGGAGCCGTGTGCAACTTGTTCATATTGATGTATAAAGTGGAGTCTCACCAGGGTGTGTTTGTCTGGCCGAGGGGCGCCTAGTGCCTTGTCTCGGGCATATATGGGTTAGTGTACCTGTAACCGATGAGCCATGGCGCCGTGCCTCGTTGGCAATAAACCCGACCAAGCTCATTTGCTACAAACCCCGTCTGTGGGTTTATTGGATAGTCTGATTGGAGCCTGCTGTCTGGCCGGAGTCGGTACAGCGCGCAGAACAACACATGCAGCCAGACATCTGACCACAGCAAGACACAGGTGATGATGTCCATCAAGTTATACCCCACTTTAAGGGCCCAATCAGGGGCGACACGTAGGTGGGACACATGCACTCCAGACACCATGGCTGGGAGGGACAAGGGGTTGGCCAGCAACCGGCACTGCCCACAGCAGGGATCCATCCCCCCCAACTCACCGGCAGTGGCGGAAAAGCAGAGCAAAGTGCCCCTCGCTCGCTATGCTCTCCCTCAGGGGGAGGGGTCAGGACGGGTCTCCGCATTCGCCATCAGGAAGCGGAGCGACTTATCCGGGGGAGCAGCGGGAGCCAGGGTTATGTTGCTCTACTTCCCATTGCTGCTTGTGAATGTGGGGGGGACAGAACCCTGCTGCTGGTGCCAGGCCCACTAATCCCCTAGGCCACATCTGTTGGGAGAAGAGGTGGAGTGGGAGCAACACAAGGAAGAGCTTGGAACAAGAGCAGGGGAGGGGGCAGAGCAAGGGTGGGGAGAATTGGGGCTTGAGGTTTGTCCTGGCACTTCCCAGGGCTGAGGAAGGGTCATGGGACCAGTGGCGTCCCATGTCCCCCTTCACCAGTCACCCCCAGGCCCAATCACTTTGCAGCTCAAGTATCCAGCCGATAACATATTTAGGAGAAAAACTGCAAGCACGTGGTGAATGCAAGTGGGGCTGAGAATTGCTGGAGTTTCAGGTGGTGGAATTTGACTCTCATGCCGTACTGGGCTTCCAGGCTGTGACAAGTTTAAACTCAGTACAAAGAGTCACTGTGGTAAAGGAAGAACCAAACGGTAATGGGAATGTATTTCACAAATACAAGGATGAATCTAAAGGCTTAGAGTGCTTGCCAGGTACGCACAACATAAAGGTGATCTCACAAGTACCAGCTGTAATTCATGCACCTCATAAAGGTCCGGTGATCCAGAAAGACTTGAACTGCATGGAACAGTTGGAAATAATAGCAAAAGTACAAGGCCCTCCTGTGATGTAGCACTCCCTATTCTTAATGGAAATATGCTTATGAATATAACATAACTGGAAAATGCTTAATGAGAAATACTTCTTGTTAGGTATCATTGGAAAAGTCAGAATCTGCTGAGTGTGTCTATTCCATAGGTGGGCAGGGAGCATTCCAGTATTTGAAAGCTGAAATATGAAGTATTAACCTGTGTTACTGATGTAGACATGCTAAGTGAGGGTCATAAGGCTGTCTCAGAAACTTGATGGCTCGTTGACAAGGACAATTATCTGTAAATGGGATTAAAAGCTTCGGGGATAGCTGAGGTAGTCTGTAACTGGAAAAACTTAACCCACAATGAATAGTCTAGCAGAAATGGGTTTATTTTTCCTGTGGGGCAGCCCAAAAGGAAGGGCTCAGCGTCCCCACAAAAACATGTGTTCAGGTCACCTGATATGAGAGACCATCATCAATTTAGTATTTTTCCACCCAGAGGGAGGGGGGAGGCCTTGTGGACAACCTATTTAAGGGGGGAGCCCCCAGAGGCGGGCTGCCACTCCTGAGAACACTCCAGTTTACTCTCTAAAGGCACATTTACACAGCAGGGCTAAAGCTGAAATAAGCTGCGCAACTTGAGCTACGTCAAGTGCGTAGTGTAAGTCGGAATAGCTTAATTCGGCTTTTGGCGCTGTCTACACAGCAGGAAGTCTGAGAAAGAGCTCTCGTCTGCTGACTTCCCTTACTCCTCGTACAACGAGGGTTACAGGAGCTGGAGTAAGAAGTCCTTTAGCTCGACATTATTTTGACATTATGTCGAAATTACTGCTCGTAATGTAGATGCAGACTATGTTATCCCGAAATAACGCTGCTGTGTAGACAGAGCCTAAGATACCTACTGGAAACAAATGGCATTGAATATTAAGAAGGGTTGGGACCAGGCTGGAGGCTTTCCAGATTGTGAAAGAAGATGACTAGCACTATTGTTAGGGTAAGGTAATAAGTTTTTTAGTGAATTAAGCTTAGCTGGTGCATTTTATTTTGTTTTGCTTAGTAACTTACTTTGCTTTGTGAGGTGTTACTTAAAACCACTTAAATCCTACCTTTAACACTTCATAAAATCCCTTTTGTTTATTAATAGACCCAGCGTGAACAATTGTTCCCGCGGGGGAAGCAGGGGGGAAGCAGCTGTGCAGCTCTCTCTACATAAGAAAGAGGCAGGGAATATGAGCTTGCTCTGTATGTGACTTTATACAGAGTAAAATGGATTTATCTGGGGTTCTGGTCCCATTAGGGCTGTGCACCTGGGTGCTGAGGAGAGTTCCTTTAGCTGAATCTTCCCAGAGCTGAGCTGATCTCAGTGTCTGTATTAGTCCACTGACAGCTGTGACTCCACCTCTCTGTCAGTGCTGGAGGAGGCCAGAGGGCCTGGCTCCACAAGACAGAGTAAAGGGGGCACCCAGGAAAGGAGGAAAGTTGGCTTAGTGTTTTTCAGCACAACAATTGTCACAAGGGGATCTCCGTGACTAGACCCATCACACTTACGAATGGGGCAATTCTATCATAACTGAAGGCAAGCCAAGTTGAGATGAAATTAAAACATTATTCATCTCCCTTGGATCTAAATAAAGTGCTACAAAGGGAACAATTTCAATTGCCTACAGTAGAAGAAATCACAGGCAAGTTAGCGAAAAGGGCAGGTTTTGCTGTCTTGGAGACTCATGGCAGATATAGGCAAATACATCTGGATGACAAAAGATTTAGACTCTGTTTGTTTAACACACCATTTGGCAGGCACAGGCTCACTAGCCTTGATTTTGGCATCTGTTCAGCCCTTGAAGTGGAGCAAAGAGCGATCCATCAGGCCTCTGGGGGCCTGGAAGGTGCTGAATGTGCAATCAATAACATATTGATGGGAGGAAATGCTGGGCAAGAATGTGATGACAGGCTCAGGGGAGTTGTAGGCAGGTGTCCTGAAAGGAATCTGTGACTGAACAAGAGCCAATGTAAATGGGCTCTGACAGAGAGCAAACATTTCGGGCATGCCTTGACAAAAGGTCAAAAACCTGACAACTCAAATCATAGCTGAAGTCACTGAACCTGCGAGGCTGAATCGCAAAGATTTCTCCGAATGGTTACTTATCTTGGGAACTCTATCCCGAACATGTCAACTAAGAGTAGCAACTTTTTGAAGACCTCTGCTGGGAAAAGATGTCAAGTTCACCTGGATGCCAGTGCATGAACGCTTGAAAAAAATCACTTACAAAGGCCCTTGGGCTGATCTATTTTAATGTCCAAGACCCAGTTACTAAGTCAGTGGATACGAATTCCACCAGATTAGGGGCTGTATGGAGCTTCTAAAGCTTAGAACTTCACAACTGATCTGTGCCCACACAGAAGAAAAAAATGTTGGCAATAGAATTTGTCTGTACTCGATTTCATCAGTTTATCTATGGGGAAAATAAGTAGCTGTGGAAACTGACCGCAAGCATCTTGAGGCTATTTTCAGAAAACCTTTGCGTAGTACTCCACCAAGGATTCAAAGATGGTTGCTAATGCTCCAGAAATAGCACACAGAAATTGGATACAGACTGGGGAAAGAATTAGTAGTTGCTGATGCTTTATCCAGACTCCAGAGTATACATGTTGCATGATGAAGGGGAATAAGGGCAGAGGAAACTGATGTTGCATTACATCAGATGATGTTTTATTTGCCAGTTTCTGAACGAAAATTGAAGGAACTTCAAGAGGCTACAGCACATGGATGTTCTGCAAGCTATTTGGCAAGGAGAGCCAGACAATAGACTGGTACTGCCAGAGGATAACTGTACTTATTAGTCATATAAAATGGACTTGTCTTTAAAAATGACCGAATCATAGTACCAAAGTCTCAGAAAAGACACTTTGGCTATTATTAATAAGAATCATCTGTGAGCAGAGCTATGTAAAAGGAGCACACAACATGCTAACTGTAATCAAACAGAAGACACGGTACATGCTTGCAAAACGTACCAGACCTTCAAGAACAAAACTCAAAAGGAACAAATGCTACACCAGGAGGTCCCGAACAGACCTCAGCAGGAACTTGGCATGGGTTCCTGTCAGACTAGGTGCCAGTTTACGTGCACTGCTCAATGCATTGCTGGAAACCAGTCTGGCTCACTTGAGTGCTAATGGTATTAAAATAGATGCTAAGACAATCAGAACATGGGTCGTGTTTAGACTCTATGAAATGCTTATAGGATGCTGCAGGTGTTAATCTTACTGCTAACATCTGGACCCCAGGTGATAAGGTGACAGTAAACATTTGTACCGTAAACCCAGTGATGGTGTATGGTAGATGGGAGGCATGCTGTCCTTTTCTAAACATCCCAGCATTCAGTAACTAAAGGGTTAAATTCAGATAGCTAGGAAATGTTGGCAGGGAGCCAGGAGAACCAATGGGAAGAAAGCGCTGAGGTTTCATTGGAAAGGAAATCTGCTTGCTGCATTTCTTTGTGGGATTTTTAAACCAGGAGCTGGGGGAACAAGATGAATTGAACCAGGCAGAAATACCATGCCTAGAAAGAATATCAGGCCTAGAATTGGATGGGACCTTGGAAGTATGGATATGTGAGTAGACAGGGAATGTTTAATTAGACATGATCAGGTTATTTCAGGTTATTTTCTTTGTTTTGTTGTTAGGTTAAACTCCTCTGAGCTTGGTCCATGTGCTCTCCCTCCCCCCCACTGTAACTTTAAAGCCAAATTCCAGGGAAGAAATTCTCTGTGCTTTAATCTGTTTTTTCTCAGTTGCTCTTTAATACCTAGCACTCCAGTATATCTTCTTGTTTTGTTAATAAAATCACCTTTTTAAAGATCATGATCTGATTATTGTGTTTTGGAAGAGAGGTCTGCATATGCATGCCTAAGACTGAGAGGTCAGCTACCAGAGATTATAGGGTTTTTTTTAAAGCTCTCTTGTGGTAAAAGACTTTGGGGTACCTCTCTGGAAGAAGTTCCCAACTGATTTCTTCCTGGGTTCAAAAGAAAGGGTGGGGTTTTTTTTCACTTGGATGATGTCAGCCTATCTCCCAAGATTCCCTCCCCTGGCCACCAGGCTGGAGGCTAGTACTTGACTGGCCCTTCTTTCCACCCTGCATGAGTGTCTTGGGTGTCTGCGTGGTGCTAACTAGACAGTTGCACAGTCATGCCGCTTACAGGGAACTTAGCTTGGCAGGCCTATTTGCTGATTGTTATTTCAAATACTCAGAAGGCTGCTTGCCTCAGAACCACAAGTGGATCCGATGCTGCATGTCTACGTTTGCAAGGCCTGGCATCCCCGAAGAACTCATTAGTGACAGTGAACCCCAAGTTTGCTCCAGAAGCTTTATAAGTTTTACAAAGTTCTGGGACTTCATTCATAACACATCAAGGCTGATTTTCCCTCAATCAAATGGACTGGCTCAGAGAGCAGTTCAAACCGTACAAAGGGATCTTAAAAAAAATCTAGCATGGATAACAGATCCCTAGCTTAGCCTGTTGGACTAACACCTCTAGGGAATAAGGAGGATTGCAGATCATCTGCTCTACTCCTTCTGGAAAGAGATCTAAGGACCAGATTGCTAACTTCATCCAAGTTACAGCAGCTCAAGGTTGTACAGGATGGACCTCCCTGGTCCGGCACCTTCGGGACCTGACCAGTCCTGGACAAGGGAGTTTGCCAGACCAAGGGAGGTGGGGGATGGGTGCCAGGCTCCCAGCTGGGCTCCTCTCCCTGGCAGCCGGGCTCCAGCAGCCCCACCAACTTTGCTGCCCTGCTGGACTCCTCCTGCTTTGATGCCCCACTGGTCCTGTGGGCTCCAGCAGCCCCACAGATTCTGGCTGCCCCATGAGCTCCACTGCTCTGCCAGCCACTGGCAACCTCTGCCACTGAGGCTCTCTGGTCCAGCAACATCCATGGTCCTGCTGGACCACGGATGTTACCAGACCAGAGAGTCCCAGACCACAGAGGTTCAATCCGTACAGGGAGACATACGCACTAGAGAGACAATCAGAGGAGACATATTTTTTGACAAAAGTGCAAAGCCATTATCCTCCCTGGAAAAAGGAAGCGATGGTTTGTATT
Source organism: Apalone spinifera (assembly GCA_030068395.1). Classification (NCBI taxonomy): domain Eukaryota; kingdom Metazoa; phylum Chordata; order Testudines; family Trionychidae; genus Apalone; species Apalone spinifera. The sequence goes on from CM057848.1 coordinate 112,403,290, forward strand.
TGTGGGAAAGGGCCCAGAAATCTGCCAAGGCAATTGACCAATGCACTGCTCCAAGATCTTATCTTGTTGACACAGAGGAAGGAGCTGTCTGCTGAAGATGCAGAAAAGATTTGATGGGCATTGAAAGACTTGAGCAGGAAGGGAATGAACATATGGAGCAAACAGAATCTGTGTCAACATCCAGCTCAGACATGCCGACAATGCAGGCTACCAAGTCTCAAGTGGTCAGTCTGAATACAGAAGAGGAAAAATGGGACACGGATACTCCTGTGACTACCGCAAACAGTGGAGCGGCAAGAAAACTGGCTAGATCCAGGGTATGTCCACACTGCAATAAAAACTCAGGGCAAGGAGTCACCGAGCCCAGATCAGCAGACTCAGGCTTGCGGGATTCACACCGTAGGGCTATAAAATTGCAGCATAGACATTGAGGCTAGCCCAAGCTCTGACCCCCACCCCTCTCACAGGGTTGCAGGGCCTCAGACAGGAGAGATTCCAGAAGACTGGAAAAGGGAAAATGTAGGGCCCATCTATAAAAAGGGAAATAAGAACTGTGACGGAACCTCCCCCCCGCCCCCCCAGGGTTTACACTGCAATTTTATAGCCCTGCAGCCCTAGCCCCGGAAGCCTGTCAGCTGACATGGGCCAGCTGTGGGTCTTTTATTGTTACAGCCCTGGGCAGATACAGAATTTTGCAGAATAGCTGTAAAAGCAAGCTGCAGCTATTCATATCTACATCCGCAGATAATAAGTGGATATCCACGGATTTGCAGGGCTCCATTTATTGCAGAGTAGATGTACCCTGCAATAGGCTACAGAGGCCAACTGTTCTAGACTCTTTCAGGCAGGGAGGAGAACCTTTTTTGAGTTGGGGGCTGCTGACTCACAGAAAAATCAATCGGGGGCTGCACACAAGTGAGAAGGAAAAAAAAACCCTCACTGATGTGGCCCCTGATTGAGAAGGAGAAAGACGCTCCCCACATTCCCTTTGCACACCAGAACCCAGAGTGGCCTAGACCAATAATTTTTGTGTGCTCCAGCCCTGCAAAGGGATGGGGGAAGAGCTGGAGCACCAGCACAGACTCCCCAGTGCTGGGGTGGGAGAGTTCTGAGACCAAGGAGCTAGATCCAAGCAAGCCAGGAGCTGCATTGGGCCCCCCGGGGCCTTAGGTTTCCCACACCTTCTTTAAGGGTTCAGATTGGGTGCTAACTGGAATTGTAGGTACTATGTGTACTCTGTTCAAGTTAAAGGGAATGGTTTTTTCCCCCTAAGGGCAGATATAATGACAGTAGGAACTTTGGAGTGGAGTCGACTGTTGTAGGGAGGGAACCATTATGAGGGCTTGTGCTTGGAGGCCGGTTGGCAATACTGATCTACACAGTGCTCAGCTGGTAGTTCAGGGAAGCATTCACTGCTACTTTGAAAGTCTCCAGTGTCCTGTCTTATGTCAGAAGAGCCAGTTGACAACAGCCCTTACAGGGTATAAATGATGAGGCACCAATGGGCTCTTTAATCCAACAGAGAAAGAGAAAAAGACCCAATGCCTGTACGCTGAAGATGGGCACATTCAAAGTAGACGCAAGGCACACATTTTAAAATGTGAGGTTAAATAACCCTTGGAACAAGCGACCAAAGGAAATGGTGGGTTGTCCATCTCTTGTTGACTTCAAATCTGACCTGGAGGCTGTTCCAGAAGATGCTTCAGCCAAACACAAGTTACTGAGCTCCACACAGGTGTAACCAAGCAACGTTCTCTGGCCTGTGCCAGAGAGGGGCTCAGATCAGAAGACCTAACAGTCCTTGTAAATCTAGGAATCCATGAAAATGGGCTGTGGCCAACCCAGCGAGCAACCCGAGCACAAGTGGAGCTCTTACACCGCCTCCGTGCAACCTGTTTCCTGAGAGCAGCACCCCACCCAGCCGCTAACAGAGTTCCATGTCCTGACCCCATTAAGAGTCTGCCTCTCTCACTCTCCCGCCCTCTCTGTCCCTCTGTATTTTCCTCCTTTAAATTAATCTGTTCTCTCTCTCTCTCTCAATATTTCTGTCCTCAGCTTGGTCAGCCCCTCCCAAGAGTCACCCCTGTGAGGAACTGCCTGGTCCCTGTGGGGGAAGCCCCAAGGGAAGGGGAAGAGACCGAGTGTTCAGCTAAGAGGCAAGTTGAAAGGAGCGGAGGCCATGTTAAAGACACAGATTTCGGATTCCCAGGATGGGAGACTCCTCTGGCCAGAGGGAATGAAGAGCAGAGATCCTGTCCTGTCCCAGAGGGCCAGTCACCTCCATCTACCTCTTCCTTCAGTGATCCAATCCCAAACCCCTCCTCCCATCCACGGCCCTCCCCATTGCCCCCTCCCCCACCCTGGGGGACCTGGGACCTGCATTTCCCTCCCGGCATTCACCTGTGTTGTATTATCCTAGCACAGGTGTGGGCCCTGGGTTCTCAGTGTGAGTGCTACTCACCAGCTCCGTGTCACTCCTCTGCCAGACTGATCCGAGCCTCCTAGTTACATCAGAGCCAGGATATGCTTTCCAGGAAGTGTCCCAACCTGCTACAGGGCTGCCGGCCGCTTGCCACAAGCAAGGGGCTTTCAACATCAGAGTTGCTCTGTTTCTTCACCCCCATCCCTGCACAGGAATCTGTAGATACTTAGCATATCAGTCCCGTCCCAGAAGCCTCGAGTGTCATCCAAGCACAGTCTGTATCTGGCCCATTTTTCCTTCCGGACACTTCCTTCAGCCTTTGACCCATACAGAGACAGCTTTTCTGCTCCTGGAAAGGAGAGCTAGGTAAAATGTTCCCTGGTGAAAAATGCAGCTCCCGATCAACTGAAACATATGGTGAATTTGTGCTGAATTCTCCAAATCAGAGGAGGAAAGACCCCTAAAAGCTTCTGAATGAAAAAATTGGAAGTTTCAGTTTGGCATTTTTAACATCTAACTTTGTGATTCACCACACCTTTTCATTTAAAACGCAACTGGTTTCCTGTTTTAAAAATTAAGACATCTCTTAAAAATAAGAGCTCAAAGATGAAACAACATGTGTTGTATGAAACCTTCTATTCAACTCTCAGGGTGCGTCTATACAGCAGCGTTATTTCGGAATAACAGACGTTATTTCGGATGTTATTCCGAAATAACAATGCAAGCATCTCCGCAGCAATTCCATTATTTTGAAATAACGGATAGCCTATTCCGACTTCTGTAAACTTTATTCCATGAGGAATAACCCCTCTTCTGAAACAGCTATTTCAAAATATCTGTAATGTGGATGCTCCACTGCTGCTCTCTCAAAATAGCTCCTCCCCATGACCATTCAAAGTAATTACTACCTAGTACTTCCTGGGGTTCTAAACTGAGGTAGCATGTCCATATTAGGGGAGCCTGGCTCGGACTAATTTTGTGGCTTCCCTGTAGTATAGACATGCTATTTCAAAATAAGCTATTTTGGGGTATTTTTTCAGGAATAGCTTATTCCAAAATAAGAGTGCAGACTAGATGTACCCTCAATGGTTTGCTTTCCTGACTTAGTGGTTTGGCAAAAATGTTGAAATTATTTTTATTGTGGTTCAACTAAAATTTTTCTCTGTTTCCCAAATAGTTTGGTATAGGTTCAGAAACCCCCCTCCCCCCTCCGAATATTCACCGGGCTCTGCTGGAAAGCCCTTTCCAGCCACAGATTTGTAGGGGCATAACCCCCACTCATACAGAGCACACATGCGTGTACATATTCCCACTGATAGGTTAGGCCAGTGGTCTCCATCCTTTTTATACCGAAGATCACTTTTTAAATGACAGAACAAGCCAAGATCTACCGCCCTGCCCCTTTC
>CM057848.1:112412950-112424819 GCA_030068395.1 Apalone spinifera
CACACTGCTTGTTTTTGCGCAAAAACGGATCGGCAGAAAATATGCAAATGAGATTGTGGCTCGTGCAAATAAATCCCTCGTTAGCATTTTTTTGCTGAGTAAAATCAGTGTAGATGAAACCTTATTGAACACGGGAGAATCCAGGCCATTGGCCCGCTGCATGGAGAAGCCAGTTGCAATGGTCATGGGGGCAAAGGTTAGTGGGGGACCTGCCAATGTCTTTTAGGAGCAAGTCTGCCTGGCTGTGCCGCTTGGTGATCCCCTCTCTATCCCCAGAATCCTGCACTGCCTGGGTACTTGGCCCTGCCCCTTGCCGTGAGTTATTGCTCACAAGTGAAGCAGCATTTCTCAGGGGGGAGCTGTCTGCTGAGGTCACTCCGGCTGGTGGCAGGAAAGGGGCCCCTCTCACTCAGGGTCTGCTTGGATCTCATGAGCGCTCATGGCAACAATGGGCTGGAAGAGACAGGAAATGGAGCATGCTGAACAATCTATACATACAGCAGTAATGAAACCCCAGCCCCCAGGGCCACCATCCTGCTCTCTCCCAGCACCCATCTGTCCTGATTGCCCTGCTTAGAAAAAGGCACTGTATCTGGAAACTTCACCCCAGACCTCTCCCCCTCTTCTTGTCCACTGTCTGTGCGATGATATCGATTGTGTGCAGTGTACTACTCAGCCACTAGGGTGTCTGTGCTGTGGAGTACCAAGCAGGGTGCAGCCTGCCATCAATAAGACAAAGCTGGAATTGGAGCTGTGTGTGTGTCAGGAGTTATAGTGATTAAAAAAAAATAAAGATCCCGTTTTCCCATTCTGTTTCTCTTCCCCTTCCCTCCTATGCAGCTGCTGTTTAATTACCACATTGTCTTCAGAGTCCGGATAACAGACAGCTTTGCATCCAAACACCGCCAGAGAAACAGTGAGGCACAATCCCAGAGTCGCCGTGAACAGCGCAATGCCCCGCATGCCTGTGCAATAGATCTAGAGAAGAGACCAGGGACAGAGAGTTACAACAATTCCTTGTAGATCGGCATAGAAACTAGAGCTAGGAAGACAACTACATCACCACTTATATCCCTACAAACAGTCTGTGGAGGGAAGGTCCTCTACGCCACTGCAATACCATCTAAGGACTTTATCCAGCCCCCTCGTAAGTGATGCTGGGGATCATGGAAAATGTACACCATTGGAATTCTATACCATGAGAATATTTAATATTAATAATCATTCAGTTATGTAGCATCTCATATGAGCTGGGTACTTCAAGGCAGTGATCATGGTTCAATATTATGATTTAATATTATAGTAGGATTATAAGTTTAGGATCCCACTGTGCTAAGGGATGATCTGTGTCCCATAGATCTTAGTCTAAGTAGTCAAGACAGGCTAAAGCTGGGAGACTGGCAGGACTGTTATCCCCATTTTCTAGATGGGGAGTTGAGGCACTGAGAGGTGAAGTGACTTGACCAAGGTCATACAGAAAGTTTGTGGAAGACTGCAGAAGTGAACCCAGAACTCCTAGCTTCCAGATCAATACCTTAACTACAACTTGATTTCTCGTTATCTCCAATCCAAATGCCAAACCTATTCATGTTGGGTGCCTTGAGGGAAAAATCCACAAACTGTCCAACATCAATGGGGTGAGAGCAAAAGGAGAAGTGAGCAGGATTTTGAAGAGAAATCCCCCACAATTCCCCACAGTTATTTAGTGGCTTTAGTGATGGGGGGCTCCTATCTTGGGACACTGGAACTCTGGGATGGTTTCCTATGGGTTGGAATCTCCACTAATTGGAATCCTTTAACTGAGACTGGATCTCTAAGATAGACGCTGCCATTAGACCACAGGACATTGGGTTCAACTAGGCAGAAGTCACTGGGTAATGTTCAATTATTGGGAAAAGAAGGATGGTCCAACAAGCCATGACTCTGCCATCCATGCCCTGCATGACGTATGGACAGACACGTAGGTCCAGATTGTGACAAGTATCTAGGTGTAATGAAAGTTAGCCTTTTCCGTCTGTAAGCTGGAGAGCAGAGCACAGCTCTGCCTCCCAAGATCCATACATTAAAGTGGTTAAGGGGTGATAGAAGAACCTAAGACTAGACATTCTCTGACCCATGCTATGTAGGTCAGAGTCCGGCCTTTAGAGTTATAGCAACCGAGGGGGTGGAATGGAAGCCCAGGCATAAAAGATGATGGCACCTGAATCCCCCAGGATCATACACCTCCCCCCTCCCCCAGAAGACAGCTGATTGTCTCCCAAAACAAGGCAGGGCTGGACCCGGGATCAGGGGAGGGGAGGGACGGGACAACTCACCAGGATGTGGTCATGCACACGGCAGTCCTGGAGATCACAGTCAAAATTGAGATAGGAGAACAGGTCCCTCAGGTAGAGGAAACTGATCACCACGACAACAGCTGCAGCAATGATCTGGATCACCAGACAGGCTTTCGCCTGCAAGAGAGCAGAACTGTGGGCAACGTGGGCCCCAAGGAAAGGGGGGAGGGGAGAGAGAGATGGAAAGAGACAGAGGACCAGGACTCACCAGGGCCATGCTAGGTGCTTTGTCAGCTGCAATGGCAACGATGCCAGCCAAGAATAACTGTAGAGAGTCAGAGCGCAAGGAGAAACGGTCAGGGTTTAGGGGAAGGAAAGTTACTCAGCTCTAAGCTGTAGGTGTGGGTTGAGGGGCACTGTCACAGGTGTGTGGAGGGGGTGGGGAGCCCAGAGCTGGGATAGCCAGGGGGCTGCAGGTCAGGGTTGAGGGGCACTGGCAGAGGTGGGCATGGGTGGGCCCATGGGATAGCCCAGATGACGACTCCTCTTACCAGGAATCCTGGGAAGAAGTGGATGCCGACGCCATCCGTGTAGGCGCAGTTGTCGATGACGAAGAGGGTTCCGAAGGCCGCCTGCAGCAGCCCCAGCACCACTAGCATCGCCTGGCAATGAGAGATGCTGCAGCCATAGGCAAGGGGGCCGGGAGCACGGCAGTCGCTAACGATGCCCGGCGGATACCAACCCTTGGCATGGCACAGAGCGCAAGCCAGCCTTGCTGAGCCAGGCATCAGGGCCGGGGGAGAGGCTGTTTGCCGATAAACCACATGGGCATTTGCTTCCCTCCCACTCTGAGGCTCAAGCCCCATCCAAAGGGAGCCCAAGTAGTTCTAGGGGCCAGCACAGGGCCCTGAGACCCAGAGCACTCCCCTGATTTCTGGGTGTGGCAAAGGAGCGGGACCTTCATTGCCCACAGAACCACATCTGGGGGCACTGCCACAGCTGTGGGAAGCAGGAACAGGAGGGAGGCCCAAGGGGAGATGCAGGAAGGAAGCTCCCAGCCCTGTCTCTCCCTGGGCCAGGCCTCACCCCGAAGACTCTGGGCTGCACCCCAAGGAAGCTGTGCAGTGGGGATTCCAGCTCCGGCATGGCGGCCCCTGGGTGCGGTGACACGAATCAAACCCCAGTGGAGGCCTGCAAATGAGCCTGCGAAGGGAGTAATGGGGGAGCATCAATCTGAGAAGGATATGAGCAGAGCCATCCCCCCCCCCCCAGCCCCTGCAGCCCCCTCCTGAGCGTGTCACCCCAAGGAGGATCGGCCTGGTCCCTGTGGGGGGAAGCCCTAAGGGAGGGGCAACAGGCCAGTCTACCTAGGAGACAAGTTGGAAGTAGAGGAAACCATGAGAGAGGCAGAGATTTAGGGCTTCCAGGATGAGACACTCCTCTGACCAGGGGGAATGAAGGGCAAGGGTCCTGCCCCAAAGGATCCTTCGCCCTCCACAAGCCAGTCACCTCTTCCTGCAGTGATCCAGCCCCAAACCCCTGAACAGAGTTCCCTCTAATCTTTTCCATCCATGTGTGCACTCTCTCTCCATGTGCAGGATAAATTTGTTACGTGCACAGAGGCACGTGCGAATGTGCCCCACTGGTCGAAACAAAACACCTAGCTGTGGTCACTCTGCTAATCAGCTGGGTGGCATTTGATTCGGAGCAGCTGCACAAGTGCCCAGCTTACAGGGAACACTGCCCTGACCCCACCCTCCCGATGGACCCCTCACCCACGTCTCTCCCCACACTCACCCGGGTTGCTCCGTCCTGTCACAGAGGTGGGCTCCCACTGTGGACGCTAACAACGGGCTTTCCGCCCGTTTCTCCTGCTGCTCCCCTACCCCCGCCAGGCAGAGCCAACACCCCTTGCCTCCTTGGAGGCCTGCCAGGAAGTGTCCCAACCCCCTGTGGGGCTGCCGGATGGTTACCACAGAAAGAGCTTTCAACACAACCCAGCACGCGCTGCCCTCCCCAGTTCCAGCATCCCTGACGGAGATGGGAAGGGGCCTGCCAGCTTCCTTCCAGCCCAGGGAAGGTCGCTGTGCCTCAGGAACCAAGGGGGCTGGCCCATCTGGGGCCAAGCGAAACAGCTACCTGTGGGGCTGGGTGGCTCCCGGGGATGAGCCTAAGTGGCTGTGTGGGGTGGGGTTGATGGCCTCTGTGGCTCTGGAGGAGATCAGGGAGGGCCACCAGGGAAAGAAACATACCAAGATGGCCATGCCAGGGAAATCTTCCCTCACCCTCTCCACCGCCCTTTGCCCCTTCTGTGGCGATTCTCACAACCACCAGCCATTCCTGGAGAGCTCCCTCCCCGATCTCCATCACCCCCCAGCTCTCCCAGCTGACCCCACGCACTGTGTCCCTGCCAAAGCTGGTACCCCCTCCCCTCCCCATACCACCTTGAGCCCTGGGTTGATTGCAAGGTGGATAATTATCTACTGAGGGGCCAGGGACTGGTGTTGTGCCCTTGCCCTTGTTACGGTTTGAATTACTGCAGATCATAGAACCACAGAGCTGGGAGGGGATCCCCTAGAAGGGTTCTCTCATCCATCCCCCTGCCAAGCTGCAGGATTTGTGGCGTCTAAGCCCCTGAAGACAGCTGGCTATCCAGCCTTTGTTTGAAAATATCCAGAGAAGGAGATTCCACAAGCTCCTTGGGCAACTATTCCATTGTCCTCCTGTTCTTACAGCTGGGTAGTTTTTGCCAGAGATTTCATCTACCCCAACACAGATTCCATTTGAACTGCTGCCTCTTGTCCTGCCCTCTGCAGCAACAGAACAACTTTTCTCCATTTTTTTTTAATTGCACCCACCCTAAGAAAAAGCTGCCAGTCTTGATTTAAACATGAGTCTCCACCAAAGAAGTCCCCACCGGAGCCTTGGACAAGGTGTTCCAATGGCTAGTCACTCTTACTGCTTTATTTTTTAAAAATCACATCTTCTTTCTAAACTGAATTGGTCTTGCTTCTGCTTCCACCTATGGGATCTTGATAAAGCCTGTCTGCTAGGATGAAGAAGCCCTTAAGTTTGGAGTTTAAGTCCACCTCCCCTAATTTTTTCTGTGCCTTAATGTAACACTAATGCCCCTGCTCATGGGGAGGAACTGAACCATGGCCTCTTACTCTCAACACAGGAACTTCTACTTTCTGATGAGCAAAGAGAGGCCGCTCTTAGCCAAAGCCAAAGCCAGCCAAAGCTTTAGCTGGCCTAAGCCCCCAGTAGAGGGGGACAGAGTGCTACACAGAGCAGATTGTGCTGTACTAAGATAAAATTAAAAACAGATGGTCTGGTAGCACTTTATAGACTAACAAAACATGTAGATGGGATCATGAGCTTTCCTGGGCACAATCCACTTCTTCAGATGACTGGAGTTTGTCTGAAACAGATAAACTCCAATGAGTCCTGTGGAACCTTTAATGCTAAATCGATTGAGCTGCTCCTGTTTGTCCCTCTAAAGCACAGAAGTGCCATTTCAGATTATGTTAGGGAGGCAACTTTAATTATGATTCCAGGAGTTATCTAGGCACCTGAAAATGCTACATGGGTGTTTTTTTGGTGGGTAACTTACGAGTTAGTTGATAGGAGCACTGTGTCAAACACCTTTATTTTAACGTTTATTTAATTCTCTTTTTAAGCCCAGTGACCTCCAATACAAACATGTTCTCACAACTTATGTCAAGTCACTGAAAGGATATTGGTTAGATTTTACATTTTAATATCTCCTTGCTTTGTTACAAACGCTTGAATACAACCAATCAAAATACTTGGAGAGAAGCGTGGATGACTTTCTATCACTTTTTTTGCAATTCTCCAAGCTTGGAACAGATCATTTAACTTTGGAAGCACCCTACTAGAGTAAGGCCCTGTGAATTTATACGGCATCTGCCTGGAGATTAAGGGGTGTTTGTTACCTCACTACAAATAATAGGCTGTGAAAGTGACACCTGCAAGTCACTTTTACCGGATTGCCAACCCCAAGTGTTCAAATATAATGAATCAGACTCAAAAAAAAGCCATGACCTTGGCTTTACATTCAGGAGATTATATAAAAATAGATTTGACGTTTTTATTTGCCTTTTGCTTTTCAAACCTTTAGGTGCACTGGAGTCACGTTTTGAAATGTTCTCCATGGGCACAAGGACTAAATGCCAGCCTTTATTTTCTAAGGGGGGCGGGGGGAGGAGTCACAGATCCACTTGACACCAGGAGCTGAGGCTTTAAGGAAAACAGTTATGAAACTTGTGACAAAATTACAAGGCTTGTTCTGGAATTGGCCTGGATAAAGCCGAACCCCTAAGAATATGAGGCATAAACACTTACCTTGATCTTTAGGACACTTTCTGATTCCTCCCTTTTCTCAAACTCAAAACAAAAAGGTTTTTAGTTACAATGTGAAATTTCACAGCAGCTTTTGCTCTACCACCTAGCCTGGGACAGAACCCGCCACCCCTTGGTAGTTAAGTGATCATCTCTCATCTGATGCTCATTCTCCAGGCTGCCTGACCTCTGTGCTGCTTTGCGTGCTGTCAGCCATCACATCCTTCCCAGCATTCTGGGACTATTTGCTGGAATCTGCGAGAACTGGGTTTTGCTCCCATCTACCTGTTCCCCTTACCTACTAAGCATGCAGCACAGAGATGGGGCTAGCTCCCCTATCCAGCTGACCAGCCTAATAGAACTCGGTTCTACTTTTCCTATGGACGTCCTGTCTGAGCTCAGGCCAGTGCCTTAGGGACAGAGTTGCAAAGGTTTTAGGCATCCAAGGATGCAGCAAGGGGTTTTCAAAGCACCCAGCCTTCTAGCCGCTTTCAAAAACCTTGTTAAGTGCCTTTGAAAATCTGGGGTTAGAAGCAGATAGCAGCCGTAATTAGACAACAGCAAAGATTTGTCTCGTGGTGACAGCCTCAGGAAGCCTACCACAAAAAAACAACAACAACAACAAAAACCAAACCCCACAGTGTTGTGTCCTTAGACAGGGCAGGTCTGTGAACCCAAGAACCATTTCCACCCATCCTGCGTGGGACAAAATGTCAAAGATGGGGATGGGGGGTGAGTTGGTTTTTTCACTGCACACCCCAGCCCTGTGAGCTACAGAAAGGTGCTGAGATACCACAATAGCTCTTTTCCTGACTTCCAGCACCAGTGGGCAGGAGAGCCTTCTGTTAAACAGCTGCCTTAAATCAGCAGCCCCTACCCCCGTGTTATGAAACAGGAGATCAGCCTTTGAACCGCAAGGAAGCTGCACTGGGAGCATCACAGCCACAGGCTGGCAGACAGACCTACTGCCACACGCAGCACCTGTACAGGGGCTGGGGTTTCTCAGGCAGGTCGTAAAGAAGTGAAGCTGCGTAGGCAGCCTGCCAGCAGATAAGCCACTGAGCAGGTGCCCAGAATCTTTTTAGCAGGAAGCCCCAGGCTCTGCTTTCCCAGACATAGAGTACTAAGGTAAGAGGATCAGTAGGACCTGCCTCCGCCCCACAGCAACCCTTCCGTGAGCACAGAGCAGGAAGTCCCACAGCTGGAGGACCAGCTGTGCAAACAGCTCAGTTTGCTCCTGGCCCCCCACATTTTACATGAAGCATTTTGAGCCCACACACCAGTGACTAAGAGGAGCAAAGCCCAGCCTACAGGAGCACCCATCCTCTGCTCCCCCTCAGGCAACAGCCTGAGGAGGAGCAGCTGCCACCACTGGCCGGTTTTATACCTGGGGAAGAAGCACGCAGGTGTCTGCAACTCCACCATTACCAGCATCAGTCACAGGGCTACTCCCACCCAGTGTTTCCTCTACTCTTTTCCATCCATGTGTGGAATGATTTTTTTCTGTGCACGGAGGTAGGTGTGAATGTGCACCACCAGTGGAAACAAAAAACCCAGCTGTAGGCGCTCTGCTAATCAGCTGGGCAGCACTGGAATCTCTCCTGAGTGGCCGCTCAAGTGCCCAACTTACAGGGAACACTGCTCCCACCCTCTGCATCTTCGACGGGGCCAGCTCGGACCAGGAGGGATCTAGTTAGCCAGCCTATCAATACCCCCAGCCTTTGTTGTCAGCTACCAGAGGTGATAACTTGCCACGCTCCACACCCACTAATTTTCCTAGGAGACGTTATATCTGCTCACAACCCTTCTGTGATAAGACAGTTTTTTGAAAAATGGCAGCCCACTGTTTCCCTGTATTCCCCTCCCCTGCCCCTCCCCCCCATGGGGATGAAAACCCTCACCGGTGGGCAAAGCTTTGACATCCCACCTCCCAGATAAGGCTCTCCTAGTGCTGTGCACAGATGGAAGAACTAACTTCCCACACCACCTGTGGTAAGAGAGGAAGGGATGCTCACCTCCGTTGGATTGATGGGAAACTGAGGCACGAGGTGATCGAGGGCTAATTTTTCAAGGACCCATTAGTTGTGAGTGCCTAATTTGAAACTCCTAGGGCTTGCCATTCAGAGATGCTAAGCAGTCAAGACTTCAGTTTAAATAAGTGGATTTGTGGTCCACAGAACTGCCCATCCCTTACTATTCTACACCCCAGTGCTCATCAGACCTGACCCTACCCCTTGGGATCTCTTCCATGCTCAGCCCTGGGGATTCCAGCTCACGGTCCCATCCCCACTGCTCTGCTGAGCCCCCTCAATCCCAAACTCAATACTCTGGCATCCTAGCTCAGGGCCCTTCCCTCCCACTGCTCTACTGATACCCACCAACTGCAACCCCACATTCCCTGCTAGCCCAGCCCTGAACACCCCACTACAGCTCTGCTAATACCCCTCAGTCCCAACTCTTGTTAGTCAAGCAGGGCCAGGATTTACTGCCGAGGTGTCCTCACAGGTCTCTGGCTCCCTGGACGATGATGATAACCAGAAGGCTTCTTGTGTGTGTGCTCCATGATGTGAGCCGTATGGACTTGTGCACTTAGTCTCCACAGCAGACCCCAAAAGAGCCCCCGAAGACCACAAACCACATAAGGATCGAAGGCGCCTGGTCAGGTTTATTGTTAAGCAAAATACAGGAGTAGTTGTCAGTAGACTCTACTGAATCACTACGCATACGTACCTCAGAACAATGGAATGAATCCATCACTGGGACATTTCCGATGCCCTTTAGGTCATCCAAAGCCTGACCCCCAAGACGCCACTCCATACACCAGTATTAACAGCTTACACTGATGACATTGCCAGATTACTGCCCTCTGCCTCTACTGAGGTACCACCCGTCGCCGTGCACCTCATGATCTGATTAGAACATCTCTATCCACCATGCTGTCAGTTTAGACTTTCTGAACCCGGGTCTGTATCTGTGAGGAGTGTGGATACCAAGGTCTTTTTGAAGGAGATGCTGGTACCAAGTGCTTTCGACTTATGACCAGTACCAATGACTGTTCTACACCTGGGCTTATTACCAGTTAGTGTTTTACACACTCAACCCTGTTGGAGCCAAGTTTTCTGAGCAGGGCCCTACTTGCGCACAACTTAGCTTTCCTTTATGTTACCCATGTTTTATCTGTTGTTAGCTAGGCCTCAGACCAGGCCTGTGCTACATGAGCGTATGTTTTAAGCCTTCATCTTACTACACCAAACTACAGCCAGGTCCACCTGCACTCCCTAACTTGGGAACCCAGGAAGGGATGTAACCCCCCTTTTCCTCCTTGGGTTACTCGGGAGCAGGTCACATTCACAGGTGTTCCTGGGCACCTGATGGTTTTAACATAAAAGGAGATCCTTAGTACCCCAGTGGTGATGTTTAGTTGGGGAAAATCCCTATCCACCCCCTTGCTGCAGGCCCTTGCTCATAAAGAACATACAATGGCAGTGCCTTCACCTGGCTGGCCCTGTCCACACTTAATGATCTGCCTTGGGAGCCTCCAGGAATAAAATTATTCCAGCAATAATCTGGATCTAACTCCAGAGCAACAACTACAAATCATATATATCTAATAGATTACATTACAATGAACAACCTTTACTTAACAATTTAAAGAAACAGGATTTAACAGATTACCAGTGAATATCATTAACAAAGTACACAGAAATAATAGGAAACTTATCTATCTGGACTTTGCACTGCCACCATTTATCGCACTCTAGAGCGTGCACTCCTAGAACTCACAGTACCATACACTTGCTTGCGTGGACGTGCTTGAAGATCTTGCAGCTGGAGTGGATGATTCTAGTCTCCTTCTGTGCTGGATGCAGAGTAGCTTCTAGCCACAGATACAGCCAAAGGGAAATCAGAAGCAGCCTGCTATTTCCAGTCCCAAAGATTCTTAGTGCAAGGCTGTAGCTGCAGCCTAACAGCTCCTAGACTGGATCAAACTCTTCCACAGGAGCCTGGCTCCTTTTTTTCAAAAAGCAAAGGGAAGAGTCCCCTCCCTCCACACACCTGGGGAGAGTCAGATCCCAAAACAAAAGTCACTTCCTACTTTCCTCCAGCCAAAGGGTTGGGTGTGTGGGAGCAGGCTCAGGGCAGGCGGTGGGGGATGCAGAGTCTGGGGAAGAGTTAGGATGTGAGAGGGGCTCAGGGCTGGAGCAGGTAGTTGGGGTGCAGGGCAATTACCAGGGTAACTTGCTTTGGTGGCACAGGCCCTGTGCTCGCCTGCAGGCACCGCCCCAGGCGGCCCCCATTGGCCATGATTCCTGACCAATGGGAGCTTCAGTGACAGGTGAGGGACATGTGTGGACAGAGTTCCCAGTACTTCCCACCAGGGCAGGGTGACAGCAGCATGAAGAGCTGCGCTCCTGCTCCCTCCCCATCCCACCAGGGATGGCCAAAACATAAGGTCTTTGGTGGCTGCAGTCCAGGGCCCTGGGCTAAGGGGCCTCCACAAAAGGTCTGTACTTCTGGTGGCCTGGAGACTTTTTTGCATGGCCCTCCTTAGCCCGGGGCTGCAACCCCTAACACCCCTGCATGAATCCAGTCCCGCTGCTGGGCATTACTCAATGTTTACTACCGGGAAGTAGCAGGGTGAGGCATGCCAGCAGAGGAGGGCAGAGCACCCTGGTGCCTCCACCTCCTTCCAGCTGATAAATACCAGGTCCCAAGCCAGGTCCCAGCACAGCCAGGGAGTGACTGCAGACGGAGGGAGGATGAAGTCTTTGGTGATCACACTAGCCGGGCTCCTGCTCCTGTACCTCGCCCCTGGGGGACTGTGCGGTGGCTGTGGTGAGTCAAATGGCCTGTGCCACATACCCCTCCCCTGGGTGGTGTGGCTTCTGGGTGGCAGTGGAGTGGGCCCTCTGCAGGGTGTTGATAATCCTCCCTCTGCTGAGCTCCTCAGGTGCATGGGGAAATTGAGGCACAGAGCAGTGGTGATTCAGTGCAGGGGTTAACCCAGGAGTCTGGATTCTCCCTCCCAGAGCCTGCTCTACGGGACAGAGTTCCCCTTTTATAAAGCTAAATAGAATGAGCACCTTGAGTATGTTGCTTAAGGCAGGGTTCTCTTCTCGGAACCCTCTCCAATTCATCAACGTCCCTCGCGAGCTGTGGACATCAGAACTGGACGGGGTAGTCCAGTCACCAGAGCCGCATGCAGAGGTAAAATAATCTCTCCACTCCTC
>CM057848.1:112460431-112494710 GCA_030068395.1 Apalone spinifera
GGAGTGCCCTTGACTGAAACCCATATTGATATGACCACACACTCGTCCGGGGGGAGGAACCTTCCGCCCAGCAAAGAATGTCCAGTACTCCTAATTTAGCTCTCTCTCTCTCTCACAAGTGTAACTTATTTGAAACTCCCTTGTAAGAACTGGCGCCACAAAATGGACCAACACAATTTGGCATCTTAGATAAGAAAGAGGATACGGGCCCCTATGGGTATACAGATGGGACCAGCAGCACACTTAGTCTGAGGCTGTGTCTAGACTGGCCAGTTTTTGCGCAAAAACTTGCCAGCTGTCTACACTGGCCGCTTGAATTTCCACAAAAGCACTGACTTCCTAATGTATGAAATCAGTGCTTCTTGCGGAAATACTTTGCCCTTTCCGTTCGGGCAAAAGTCCCTTTTGCGCAAAACTTTTGCGCAAAAGAGCCAGTGTAGACAGCTGACATTTGTTTTGCGCAAAAAAGCCCTGATGGCTAAAATGGCGATCAGGGCTTTCTTGCGCAAAAGCGCGTCTAGACTGGCACGGACCCTTTTCCGCAAAAAGTGCTTTTGCGCAAAAGCGTCTGTGCCAATCTAGACGCTCTTTTGCGGAAATACTTTTAACGGAAAAACTTTTCCATTAAAAGAATTTCCACAAAATCATGCCAGTCTAGACGTAGCCCAAGTGTCAATCTACCATCTATCTGCTGGTCAGGTTAGGTGATTGGCCTCCCGAGGACATCTACCTCGTATTCATCTTTCCTAGGAATTGATGGACTGGCCCTCGCTTGACCTGCTGGAGTCGAGAGGCACAGAAGGGGGTAAAAATTGTACCTGGATGTGTCCTTTGTCTTAAGTGTACACACAGACTTAGAGCTCTTTAAAGATTAAGCTATCACTTGGTACCATTATTTCTATCTTTATTTTCTTTGTAACCATTTTTAAGATCTATAGTTGCTAGCAGTTAAGAAATAGAGCAATAGCCATTGTAACCATGTGATTTAAGTCTCCTTAATAAGCCTGTAACTGTTTAAGTTTTAACCTGACTCCTTCAGTTGCTGTAACAGAACCAAGCACAATTTAAAAGAACTTCAGCCGGTCATAAGGGACAGGTATAGGGAGAGCTTGGGCGTTTTGGATTGTGTCGCTTCCAGAGGACAGATCCTTTGGGGCATTTCTCAGTCTTCCCTAGACTGCCCGCTGCAAAGGAATCCTGCTTCCTAGCAGTTAAAATCTGAGATGTAATAAGCTCTTCTTATAAACTCTGGGGCATCTGTCAGCCTGTTGGCTGCCCTCTGTGATGCGACCCCACCCCTAGCGGTAAAGACACGGATGTTAAATTTTCTCAGGGTGCCCTTCAGCCTCCTAGGCTTCCTGCTGAGACGAGACCTTATGTCTCAGCAATTGAAGACTTGGGTGTGACACACACACACTGCCCTGACCATGGGCTGACACCCTAGCAGTGTGGGCTCCGGCCTTTAGTAATAAGGGTTCTAGATTCAAACCTACTCTGGTCAGCAACAGGCATCCATGGGGTGTTAGCCTCTTGAACAGCCAGACACAGGAGGAGGTCTCGCTCAGCCCTTGGAAGCAGCCTTGGGGCTGCAGAAAAAGGGCCCAGAGCTGCGAGTCCCACCAGCAGAGCTCAGGACCGGTGAAGCTCACCAACTGAGACAACCACCAAGTCCCCTCAGCAGAACCCACAGGTATCAACCCCACAGATCATGGGCCGAAGTTGGATGAGGCTCCCTCTGTGGGTGGTACTTTGGAGATGGCTCCTCCCTGCCCAACCCTCACCACTGCCACGTGCTCAGAGACTACAGGCTGGGGAGATGGGGAAAATAGGGAAGGGGAGTTATGAAGAGCAATAGGACTCAGCACCAACCCTGTCCCTTACAGGAAATGTCTCCCCCCAAGCAATGGCTTTTCATCCCTGAATGAAACCATTCATGGGGCTCAAAGGGGTGGAGGAGGGAAAAGGGGGAATGCTCAGGGATTCTTTCTACTGAAAGGTAAAAATTCTCTAAATCATCCCCTTACTGCAATGCTAGCACCCATAGGTGGTATTGACAGAAGGGAATTGACGCTCTGAGCTTTGGCTCTTCAGAAGAGAGTCTGATCTAGGAGCTAAACTCTTACTAAAATCTCTGACAAAGTGCGAGCTAGTGCAGCCACAACTAGATAGGGACAGGTTGCACTAGGTATAACAGGCCAGTTAAAGCATTGACTTCTCTAGCGCTGCTATAACCCACCACTGGACGACTGGGCTCTGGTGTCTCCCCTTCCTGGGGAACCCAAGAGGGGATCCAGGTTGAGCCAACACGCAGAAAACCTAGTCACCACCCTACTGCAGGAGGGGATGCTTCATCCCTCCCCCACAAGCAGTTATTGTGAGGAAGCAAAAGCTCCTGAGGAGAAGGATTTGAAGGAACACAGCAGAGACTCAAAAGCAGTGTTCCCTGTAAGCTGTGTACTTCGGCAGCCACGCAGGAGAGATTCAAATACTATCCAGTGGATTAGCAGGGCACCCACAGCTGAGTGCATGTGTTTCTAGTGGTGGTGCACATCTGCCTCAGCGCACAAAAATTTATCCTGCATATGGAGGGAAAGTGAGGGAATACTGCTGAAGAGTACAGTAACACTTGCTCCATAGAAACTTAGTCCTTTGACTGTTTCCACCCTACAATGGGAAGCGACAATGGGCATCTTTGGCAGTCTGCTCCTCTTTCCCAGCTAGCGATCCAAGATCAGCCTCTGGGGTTCATTCGGGTGTAGGTACTTCCTGCCTGAAGGTGGAGCAATACTGTCTTTTGAGGTTCTGCCACCGAGGCCAGTTCATAGTGATTGCATTAGTGGTGGCAGCAGCCTCATCCATCTCTCTGCGTTGTCTATCACACCTGATGCTCCCAGTGTAACATCTAAAGTTCATCCCCTTACAGGCTATTAATGACTTCCCCTCTAGTGACCACTGAGAAGGTTAGATCAAGGCCTTTCAGCTCCCTGCCCTTTAGTTGTACAATAAGGGTTTGTCACCCCCACAGGGAAAAGTCTAAGTTGCTCCTCACTCTGGAAAAAGCAAGTCTGTGTGCTAGTCATCCAGGCAAACTAGGTGTCTATGCAAAGAGAGTGGATTCCTCACATTTTCCCCATGCTTTAGATGGCAGGAGAGCTCAGGTTTACACACAATCCTGTTACTAGTCACAGGAGAACAAGACCCTCCCCCGCCAAGATATTGATGCAGCAGCACTATCTAAGCTGCAGAGACCAGCTCTAGAATTCACACTTGTAGCTCCTAGTCTGGCTCTGCTGCTCCATGCCTCTGAGCACGGCTGGGGTGGGAAAGGAAGATCTTAGATAAGGTCACTAGAAAGTGACAGCAAATTGTGACTCAGGATTGCAGCAGACTGGCTTAGGACCAGTGGTACCTCACCCCTTCACAATACTGAGTTGACAACTGGAATTCAGTTGTTCAACAGGCACCACCCACAGCCCACAACTTAAACCCCTCCAATGCATCAATCTACAGCCTATCCTGGAAGACAACCCCTCACTCACAGGCCTTGTGGGAAAGGCCAGTCCTTGCCTTCAGACAACCCTGTAACCCCAAACAAATTATTTCCAGTAACCATGCAGCACACCTCTAATCAACCCCAGTGCCCATTCATCTACATGAGTGATTTGACCACTGGTCCCAACATTAGCAGCCAACACATCCACTAATTGATTTATGCCATCAAAGCCCCACTGCCATGTATATTGGCAAATTGGACAGTCTACAGGAAACTAATGGATACAAATCAAATACCTGAAAAGGCAACACAAACCTGTGGAATATGTTTTAACTTGCCTAGGCACTCAATGAATCTCCAAGTCATGCTGTTTTTTCAGGCCAATTCCGCAAGCCAAATACACAGGGAAGGGTTGGAACTTAACTTACAAGTTTAAGTCTTTTGTTCAAGTACCTACAGGAGGCTGATAATTAACCAAACAATGGAGGTGCTAAGGCATTAGGATGTGGAAGATAGTGTGCCAGCTGTTATGAGAATGGAATGAACACTCTCTACTTCTACTTCTCCCCCCCTCCCCCATTTATTCTTGGCTTTTTAATACTCTAGTCAACTGAAGTGGGTTGTGCCCCCAATAGCTCATGATATCATCTACATGTCTTGTTAGTCTTTAAGGTGCTTCTAGATTGTTGTTTAAGTTTCATTCTAACCTAGCTACCTCATTGCAAGGGCAGCCCCCCATTAACTGCCTGGCGTGGGGAACCTACATTCTAGTTGGGAAGATGGTTTAAGGCCAGCTCAGCTTCAGTTCCAGCCACTATCACTGTAAGGTGATCAGTGAGTGGAGAGTGGAAACTGGAGGAAGTGGTCTTCTCCTGGGGCAGGGGAGGAGGGGGAGGGAAAGGCCTGGAAGCTTCCTCTTCTGGGCTGTTTCCTCAGTAAAAAACCCCACCCCTCCCAGCCACCACCAGTGTGGTCATTGAGCAGAAGATGTGAAATCTCACCACCATGCTGCCCTGACAGTGGCAGGTTTTCCACAGAAAGATATCCTGTAGGCATGGGGGGGGGGGGGGGGGGGGGGGGGGGGGGGGGGGGGGAACACCACACTCTGAAGCAGCAGCACACACACCCCTAGCCCAGAGGGGATATTAGAGCTCCCTTCAGAGGATACTTCTATTTCTGGAAGCCTGACTCTGGTGTCAGCTCATGTTCCCACTTGAACCACAGCCAGTCACAGCTTCAGGGCCAGAAGAGGTTTCCTTTGCTGGCCTGGTGATGCTGGTGTCCCCACACACCTTCCTACCCCACCCACAGAGGAACAAGACGTTTCCATTGTCTGACAGGTTTAATTCTTCTAGAGGCTGGAGGTTCACACAGAGCCAGATTCCCCACAAGCTGCAGCCACCACTGCAGCAGGTTTCTTGGAGGCTACACCGGTGTTCCCAGCAGCTGTGGGTGCCATGGCAACAGCACCAGCTTCCCCCAAGGCAGCATCAGCAGCACCCATCCGGTAGCCTCTATGGTAGCGCTTTGTGGAACAGTAGCAACCCAGGATCCCCATGAAGACAAAAATGGAGGACATCACAGCAATGGCCAGGGTGGTGACGGAGAAGGGGAGCTGCAGCCCTGTGGGAAGGGAACAGAGCGGTGTTCTGAGAGGCCACAGAGCTGTCAAAGCAGATGGATTCCAACAGGCCTCCCTGCTGTTCTCCATCAACCCTTGTGGGGAGCAGCCCAGGAAGGCTCCTTTTGCTACCCCCTTCTGGGCAGCACTCTGCTCATGGAACATGGTGGGGAGGGCTACTTAGGGCCCAAGCCAAGTCCAGATCTTCCCTCACACCGGCTTGCTAGCAGATGGGGCCTAGACCAGTCCCTGTCAGCAACCCCATTAGTTCTGCCAGTTTGTCTTATCACCCAGCTGACTGCTCACAGCCTTCCCCATGACTACACTGAATCACGGGAGTGTGTCTAGTCAGCTCCCCTTCCCCAGGACAGGTCTGAGCACACACCTGAGGAGTCCTTTGTTTCCTCTCTCACGATAGGATCTGCTGCCCGATTTGGGGACAGCAGGACTGGGTGGATGGCTTTAGGGATGCCAGAGATCGGCACAGTGGAAGACACCCCAACAGCCACAGGCATGGCTGAGGCAGGCTCTGTGGAAGCCTGTGGGGGGGAGCTGGAAGCCAGCACAGCAGAGGAATTGGAGGCCAGCTTGATGGGGCCAAGCTGGATGTCAACTTCTCCAAGGAGCCCTGCAGGGAGAAAGCAGCCACACTGAGTGAACACAGGATCTCACCCAACTCCTCCTGCAATGCCAGCTCCCACTAGGTATCAGCACAGGATCAGGGACATGCAGCAGCTAGCCAGCCCTGGCACCAGGGCTGGGCCCAGCCCCAGTGGGGAGACTAGACTACCCTAGGGAGATGTTAGCCCAGCTAGCCTCCTGCAGGCCACCAAAGTACCACAGAACCCAGGCCTGGGAGGCAGGAGCAATGTTACCTTCCCGGTCCTGAGGAAGATGCCGGCGCCGCCTCCTGGTCCCACAGTGAGCAGGGGAAGCACAGCAGGAGCAGTCTCCTCCTTCATGGGAGAGCCAGGCTGCAGTGGCTGGATCGTAGGAGCAGGCCTTGTTGTGCTGGGTGGCAGGGCCAGCAGTCACTGCCTTCAGGTGGCACAGCAGATAGATCTAAAAGCATGAGCTGTGTCACAACAGGGTGTGGGCCTGCATGGGGAGGGTTGGTGGGGAGAGCCCAGAACTTAGCTACCATGGGGTCAGGCTGAGGGAGTCTTCTCCCCACATCCAGCCCTTCTGTGTCCCTAGGGAGACCAGACAGGAGACTGTGGGAAGTGTCCCTCAGCCATGCAAGATGGTTGCTAACACCAACACCCACCCCATACAAAGAAGTCAATGCACTTCCAAGCCACTCAGGCCTCTGCCTCCTCTGCACTGACCTGGTTGTTAGAAGCACCAGTGAAGACAAACGTGTCCAGCTGAAACCGGAGGAAGTGGTCTCCCCGGGGGGTGAGGAAGCGAGAGCGGCTGTGCTGCCCGTCCACAAGGCACCTGTAGGGAGGAAGAGGAATGATGGTAAGAGCCTTACCCCAGCCAGCCTCCTGAATGAGAGCCAGGATAGCTCCCAGACTGTCCATGTGGGCCCTGAGAAACAGCTTAGGCTGGGCATGACCTAGATCCTAAATCGTGGTGATTCAGAGCAATGTTGGAGTAACCAGCAGCCCCCAAATTCAGATCATTGCTGCTAACCCAGAAGGCCCAGCCTTATCCCTCCCCTCCTAGTTGGTCCACAGAGACTTCATTGCCTAGTTCTACTAGATAAATTGGTACCCCAGAGCCCATTCCAAGTCCTCGGCCTCACTGACCCGTGGTCTGTGATGACTTCATATTTCACCGAGGACTCCATGCTTGGCCGGGCCACACATTCATCTATGTAGATCTTCAGTGGTGCATGGCTGCCTGTCCTCACCGAGGCCTGGATGTTTATCAGGTCACCAAGGTAGGATGTGGTGTTAGACAGGGGGGAGGACCAGGTACCTGAGGACAAAGATGACGCAGGGGGATGACTCAGCTGGAGCCCCCTGTGTTCTGGCCTGACCACCCCCCTTTACCCACGGCCAGAGTAGCAAGGAGCATCAGAGAAAAGGGTGAAAAGCAGGGGAGCTCAGCAAGGAAGTGAGTGAGGGGACAAGGGAATCCAAAGCTAGGACAGTAGGGGCTGCAGGGTGGGACAGGAAAAGGGTGCCATTGGCAGAGCTGGAGAGAACACAGGACTGATGTGCATTGACCAAACTTGGGGTGCTCTGTTCCCTCATTTTGGGCAACATGGGCTGTGCATGCATGGACAGGGAAGCCCATCCCTAGCCTGCCTCCTGGAGACAAGCCTAGCTAGTGGGCAGCGCCACATCTGGGAGCTGCTATTTAGCCACAGGCTCGGGAGGAGCCAAGAAGGCCCCCTGACTCACAAGGCCCTTGAATACACCAGCACTCACTGTCATAGACATCCAGGGCAAAGTCCAGGCGCTGTCTGTGCATTAGTGTGGCGCTGAAGGGGGCCCAGGTAGGCCGAAGGCCCAAAGAGGAGACGTTCCCAGACCTGGAAGAGAGACAGTCACTCCTGCTTCCCCACACCCGGGACCTCCCATTGCTTGTTGGCACTCACCGTTGGACCTACGCTGGCTGCAGTTGTGTAGCCCCTCACTCTTTCCCACCCTGCTCCCCTATAGTTGGAGGTAAACCCCAGCAGGACTCCCGTTACATAGAGAAGTGGGGGAGAGATGGCTCTAGAGCCATCAAGCCAAGACTAGGCTTGCCAGAGCCGAGCTGCAGTGAAGCAGCCAGCTGAGACACGCAAGCCCTTGTGCATTAGGGCTTTGCTGTCCACACCTGCCTCACCAGATGTATTGGCCTAGTACCTACAGGCCAGTTTTGCACTAGTGCAGGCAACAGGCCGGTCATATGGACTATCAGGCCCCACCAGCTGCATCCCTGCAGCAGAGCCATGAGTCTTCCAGACCTGGGCATCTCACTGACTGCATGCCCAGCCATGGTGTGACTGGGCCAGGAGCACTGGGTTTTCTTGCTGAGGCTGGCCTTCCACAACTCTGTAGAGCAAGGCCACCCTCAGTAAGAGGGTGAGCTAGCCTGGGGATAAAGACTCTGCTTCCCTCAAGTAGTTCAGCCCCCAGCACTGCCTGGAGGATGCTCTCTCACCTGGGGTAGAAGCAGTCGATGGGGAGGGAGAAGGCGCTGGCGCGGCTCACGCCCCCCACAGCAAAGGGCCTGTAGTAGAGGACGTTTCTGTAGTGGATGGTGTCAGGGAGGAGCTGGGCAGAGCAAACAGAGCCAAGGGTCAGTATCTTCCTCCCCTCACCTGCAGCTACTCAGCCTGCACCTGCTCCATCCACCCAGCAGCGTAGGAGCCCATCCAGGCAGAGCCCAGCAGGATAGCAGTGGTGGCTAGACAGCAGGGGGCCTATGCCATCGGAGACACCTCAGAGCACAAGCTCTGGCCCCCACAACCCTCTAGCCCTGCCAGTCACAGGGCAGGGACACCCTGCTAGAGTGTCACTTCACTGCAGCATCAGAGCTTGAGCCTAGCACCAGGAGCAGGAGCTGTTACTAGGAGTGAGAGGACTCCACCTCTGTACAACATTCCGCCCTTGTGGAGGTTCCAATAGTACCTGCTACTTGGGTATCTGTAGATTAAGCCCTAGCATCCCTCCCATTTGTTTCCCCTCACCTAGGAAAGTGACTGACAGGGTCCCTTCCCATGGGGGCACAGCTGGGACTAGTACCTAGAGCTCGCCAAGGCCAGTAACTTCCCGCCTTACACCAGCCCACTCACTGCTTCTTCCTGTGAATGCAGGAACCTGGGGCCATCTGAGGAAGGCAGTTACCCAAGAGATTTCCCCACCCAGCACTCACAGATCTGCTGGTGTTACTGCAACACTAAGCACCCACAGCCCTGGCAGTGCACCCTTCCCATTTGGCTGCAGCCAGGACATGGGTACTGTGAGTTCCCCAGATACCACAACACCTTCCCCACAGGCACCCCTGCACCAAGGGCTTGCACCAAGACATCCCCTATTTGTCCTCTCCTGTATGGGACAGGCTGTATCCAGCCTCAGGGAGACCTTCACAGCAGCGAGTCTGCTCTGGGCCCAGTGCAGTGAGTGAATGCGGAGGCCTGGTATCCCTGAGGGGAGAGGGAAGCTCAGGAGGGCTGAGGATTGAAACCAGGCTGTGCTCAGCAAGGAGAGAGACTGAGCCCCCCCCCCACCTGCATATCCAGCCCCCACTGGTTTCTGCTCTCACCTCCATGGTGGCCCCGCATGCTGATAGCAGGTAGTCCAGCTGGAATGTCTCTTCCCCAACATCAGTCACAGCACAGCCAGCCCCCAGCATCAGCTCCCTGTCAGCGATGGGCATGCCGTTCCCAAAGAGATCCACTGGCACCATGATCCGAAGCCGCGAGCTGCCACACACCACCGACACTGCAGATGGGGCACACCAGGTTGATACACAGCCCCAGAGGCAGCCTGGGAGCAGGCCAAGGATCCCCAGACATGCTCAGTAACACTGGATAAGTCACATCACTGCACTGCTCAGGGCCATAATTCCAGGTGCTCCCAATAGCTGCACCCAGCGTGCTCCTTCTACTCCGTGCCAAACACTTGGCTTGTGCCCGAGAGACTATCCACTAGCTCTGCCACCTCCCTAGTGCCAGCTACCAGATTTCTCCTGCCAGCATAGATGGGGGAGGTAAGGGGGTGAGAAGAGGGAGAACAGTCCATGACCCACCAGCCCAGCCCCTGGTTACTACAATCCAGGGGTGTGGACTAGTACTACCCCTGCGGAGT
This sequence comes from Apalone spinifera, assembly GCA_030068395.1. Taxonomy (NCBI): domain Eukaryota; kingdom Metazoa; phylum Chordata; order Testudines; family Trionychidae; genus Apalone; species Apalone spinifera. The sequence goes on from CM057848.1 coordinate 112,470,297, forward strand.
AGGTGGGGGGCAACATGAAGCAGCCTAGTGTCAGCAACAGAAGTGGCTCAGTGACCTAGTTTGAGGAGCCATCACAGAAGCTGGCATATCCCTTGCCTCATTAGAAGGAGCCAGGCTGTCCTTTGAAACCTACAGCAGCTACGGAGCCCCTGTGGAGAGATGGCTCTGAGCTGCCATGGAAGCCTGAGGACATGCAGGGTGAGGTCCATGGGGACTCAGAGCTCTGCCACAGTATTTGTGATGCACGCCTGCAGCAAAGCCCCTTTGTGCAGGTCTGGCTTACACCAACAGATGTTTGTCCTGCAAGTAGACCTACAACCTCCCAGAACAATGTGTGCTCAGGCAACAGAAGAGCTAGGAATTGTCAACTGAAGCTACACTAGGGTTTTGCCAGTGTACCATGTGGTCCCCTGCCACACACACTCAGCTCTCTACTTAAGACAAGACTAAGATCTGGCCCCCAGTCTGCACAGATTAGGCCTCCAACTGCCTCAGCTTTCCATGTCTTCCTACTCCAGCAGGGACAGGCCTCCAGGAAGTCTCACCCTTTAGGTGAGTGGAACCTGGAGCCCAGCTGGGCTAGGAGCTACCAACCCCAGAACTGAAATACCAGTCAACTGCCTTCAGTCCCATAGCATGGGAGGGGGAACAAGGAACAAGGAAGCACTGTGTGAGCAAGCAAGTTACTCCACCTGTGACAGGCACTGGTAAAGCCAGGGTAGAGGCAGCAGGAAGTGAGAACATTAACCCTTGAAGGGCCCAAATAGACATCCAGGCACAGCAGTGCCATGTTGCCTGGTCACCCCTGCAGGGCAGGAATAGAATTCCAGGCCTCTGACTCAGAGCCTCCACCTGCTCTAGCCACTAGGTAACACCACCCCACAAGTGGGCAGAGGGGGACAGCCAACTGGCAGCTGTTTGTCACAGATTCCATGCAACCAGAGGCACCAAGTAATCACTAAAACTGGAACCTTTGCCATGGCCTCATTACTGCCACTAAAACCCAGTGTGGTGTCCTTGGACAGGGCAGGTCTAAAAAAGGAAGAACCACTCAGACCTACCCTGCTGGGACCAAGTCAAGGGGTAGGAGTTGGGTGGATCAATTACAGCAGACCCCAGCTGTATGAGCACTATGGGAGACCCTTCCTTCAACAGCTGCCTCCATTTTATAGCAACCTTAGAGAGGGGCAGGATCTTTTACCGAGCCATCAAGACCCAGGTGGAGGTATTCACCCATCTTGTGCCTCCAAGTAGCCTGGAGCCAACATTGCATGAACTAAAGGGCTATTTAAGCCCTCAAGAGGCTACACAAGGAGGGAGTTTATAGCCACAGACTGGCAAATGGAGCAGCTTCCACACCCCACAGCTGGGGAAGAGACTGGAGTTTCCCCACAGGGGCCAGGAGGAAGTGAAGCTACATAGGCAGCCTGCTAGCAGGTGAGTCACTAAGCAGGAGCCCAGGACATTCCTAGCAGGTGAGCCCTGGGCTCGCCTTGCCAAGAAGACACATAGCAACAGGACCTGGATCTGGCTCTGCCCACTGAGCAGCACAGAGTTAAAAACCCCATAGCTGGAGGATCAGCCACAGCAAGCAGATCAGTTTACACCCCCCCAAGCAAGCAGCTCAGTTTGCCACTGCCCCCACTCACACTTTACCTGAAGCATTTTGAGCCCACACACCAGCAACTAAGAGAAGCCAAGCCCAGCAGCCTACAGGAACACCCATCCTCTGCTTCCCCCTCAGGCAACAGCCTCATGAGGAGTAGCTGCCCCCACTGGCTGGTTTTATATGGGGGAAGCAGCACGCAGGTGTCTGCGATTCCACCATTAGCCATAGCCCCGCTCCAGCCCTCTGCCCCTTTGACAGGAACAGAGGGACGTGGGCAGCTTGGGCCAGGAGGGCTGTAGTGAGCAGACATCACCTTGAGCCCTTGCTGCCGTCAGTTCAGTTCCCAGGGGTGATAATTTGCCCTGTTTCTGGTGAGTTAAAAGCTGCCCCCTTCCTTGTGTAAGAGACTTTTTAAAATGTCAGCCCTGTATTCCCCTAGTACTTGAAACACTCAGGGGCAAGGCCTTAACAGCCTACCTCCCAGGCTCAATGAGTGCTGTGCACGGACACAGGAGCTAGTGCTCCCTGTGGTGAGTGAGGAAGGGATGATCACCCCTGTTGTATGGATGGGAAACTGAAGCATGGGGTGCTTGTGGGCTAACTTTTCAAGCACCCACTTACTTTGGGTGGGTGCCTAATTTGAGACTCCTGCCTGCCATTCAGAGGTGGTAGGCAGTTTCAATCAATGGAGTGCTGGTCCACCAAACCGTCCTCCCTAGTGCCATTGCAACCCACACACTTTGGCTGTGTCTAGACTGGCACGATCTTGCGCCAGAGCTATGCAAGATCGCACCAGTATAGATACAGCCCTAGTGTGGTTCACTGTCCCATGCAGTGGCAGCTAGACCACAGCAACAGTTAAGATCAAGAAACCTCTACAGCAGGGGCTAAGAAGCAGGTTGCTTTTAGCTCAAAGGGTAGAGGCTCCTATAGTCAGCTCTAGAGGTCCCAGGTTCAAATCTGCCTGGTGGTTACACCATCATGAGCCCCATCCAACTCTGCCCATGCCTGTCAAACCTGACCCTACACCCCTGCTGTCCCAGCCTTGGGACCCCTGCCATACACTGCTCTATGAGCCTCCATCCCAACCCACAGTGCCCCCAGCCCTGGTCTCACCCCACAGTTCTGCCAAGGCCCCTCAATCCTACACTGCAGCCATCTGCTCTCCTAGCCCAGGGCTCCCTACCATGCCCCACAACCCCAGCCAAAGGCCAGGAGTGTCTATGCACAATGGCCTAGGAAACTAGGAAGGGATAAAACCCCACATTTGCTCTGTTGTCCTGGTTGCCCATGGTATCTGTGTGTCCAGGCAGAGGTGCCAGCCAAGTCTGATCTCACAGCCCTACAGTGAGATGTGACCCAGGGCGGTGGACACAAAGTGACGCTGGGGAGAAGGGATGTGAGCTGTGAATGGGAAAGTTCCATCAAGGTCTCAGGGGCCAGCTGGCAGCACCCAGAGGCCAGAAGGAGGGAGTCGTGATCTGTTAAGCCCAGCCATCGCTGCCTCTGGGCCCTCCCCCCAGGGCACAGACCTGCCCATGCTGCTGGGCATTACTCAACGTCTCCCTTCTGCTCCGGGAAAGCAGCTGAGTGAGGCAAGCCAGGGTGTCCCCGCCTCCTTCCTTCCAGCTGATAAATACCAGGTCCCAGGACAGCCAGGGAGAGACGGGAGGATGAGGTCTGTGATGATCCCACTAACTGGGCTCCTGCTCCTGTTCCTGGCCCCTGGGGGGCAGTGCCAGGGCTGTGGTGAGTCATATAGCCTGTGCCCGTTCCCCTTCCCTGGGTGGTGTGAGACTCCTGGGGAGCAGCGGAGCAGCAGGAAGGAGCCTTTCCCCACTGCTCCTCCCTGCCAGAGGCTTCCATTGGCACAGGTAGCTACACCCTGCAGTAGCTGCAGGTGGTTACAGCCTGCTTTTCACAGGCGATGAGCTGCTCCGGGAGTGTCTGCCACCTGCACAGGTGTGCTGTGTAGCAGGGCAGATTAAGGCATGGGCACTGTAAGGGGGCACGGCTCCCGGATTGCGGGCTGCAGCAGCTTCCATCGGCCACCTTGCAGCGGCCGCCTGGGCTGGGGGCTGTGTTAACCCCTGCAGTGGCCGGCCAGCAGCACCCTTACCCCCTCGCGGCTGCGGGGCCCTGCACAGCCAGGCCCGGGCGCCAGCAGCAGTAGCCAGGCTGGGCTGGGCCGGGCACGTGTGTCCTGCCGTCACCAGCTCCTTGTGCCCTCCTTCCGGGCTGCGCATGCACCCTCCCCCAACCCTGGGGCAGAATTAAACTGTCTGCCCGAATGGCTCAGTCCGGCCCTGAGTGTAGCTGTCAGCCAGACACCCTGGAAGCTGCTCTGTCCAGTTCCCTGGGGACTCAGGAGGAGTTTCCCTTCCTGCTGCCTCCCTTCACAATAGCCTCATTGTCCCTGCCATGCAGGTCATGATGGCCTCTCTCCTCCTCTCCCCTCTCATTGCTCCTGCCTCTTGCTGCTAGCCTGGGAAATGCCACACACGGCACCCGGGGAGGAGGAACTGGCGGGGGCGGGTCAAGGATGCAGCTGCCTCTGGGCCAGGATGCAGATGACCTGCCACGGGAGCTGTGCTGGCAGTGGGCACAGGAGAGACTGGCTCAGGTGCCAGACTCACACTCATGTATCTAGGGCCTGCAGAGACCGGGCCGTCCCCTCACCAGGTGGAAACAACCTGGGCACAGCCTCTGGATATAGCCATAATGCCAGGGAGGCTGGGGGTTGGTCAGGAAGAGATGTGGGGGCTGATAAAGGTGGGCCTAGAAATGGGGTGTGATCGGGGGGCAAAATTGGGGTGTGTTAACTTCCTCCTGGCTGATGACCAGGGCCTTGCATCCCCCTTCAGCTGGTTCTGAGGCCTGAGGGGGGGAGGCAGACATATAGGCCCCCATCTCTGACTACTGCTATATGATCCTTGCCCTGCCAGCTGTGAGCGAAAAGGAGCGCCCCCTGGTGAGGGATCTGCAGAGGAAGATGATCTATTCAGTGGATCCTAAAGTGCCCCCGAACCCCAGCATCCTGCTGGCCCTGCGGCTGGCCCAGGACCACAACAAGCGCGTTGAGCAGGACATGCTGAAGAACCTGAGCCAGGATGCAGTGCAGCGAGCTGGTAAGGGCTCTGCCTCTCCTCCCCCATCCTGTTCCTGTCCCCTCCCCTCACATAACCCCCCAGCAAGCACATGGGACTCTGGCACTGCTCCCAAAAAGAAGCTGCCCTCCCAACCCAGCAACCCCCATTGGGTGTGGGATTCCCAAACAACTATACGTATAAAGCCAGAGCCCGGAAAGTGATTAGGGGGTGGGGTACATGACTTATGAGCAAAGGCTGAGGAACTGGGCTTATTTAGTCTGCAGAACAGAAAAGTGTGGGGGGGGGGGAGGGGGAGGATGTTGATAGCGGCCTTCAACTACCTGAATGGGGGGTTCCAAAGAGGATGGAGAGAGGCTAGTCTCAGTGGTGACAGATGGCAGAACGAGGAGCAAGGGTCTCAAGTTGTAGTGGGGGAGGTCTAGGTTGGATACTAGGAAAAGCTATTTCCCTAGGAGGGCAGGGGAGCACTGGAATGGGTTCCCTAGGGAGGTGGTGGACTCTCCAGCTGTTGAGGTTTTAAGGCCCAGCCTGACAAAGCCCTGGCTGGGATGATTTAGTTGGGGTGGGTCCTGCTTTGAGCAGGGGATTGGAACAAATGATTTCCTGAGGGCTCTTCTGTGATTCTAGGGGTGATGGTAACTCTGACACAACCATCCCCCAAACATGCAACCCTCAGCAAAATACAGGTGACCCCCCAGGTGCCCGAGAGAGACACCATTTCCCCATGCCCAAGCACCCCACCCACTGCCACCCCCACTCCCTCACATCCCGTAGCACCTCCCTCAGGTACAAGGCTGGTGTTGAAACTGCTGCTCCCTTCTGAAAAGCATGACACTGAAGGGAGATGAGAAGGAAAACAGGGAGACAGGCAGGCAGACTGATGGGGTGGAGGGAGAAAGCCACAGACCCAATGGGGGGTTAGGTTCAGGGAGGCAGAGGCAGGGGCAGAGAGCCAGAGGCAGAGGCAGAGGCTGGGGCAGGAAGCACAGGGGAGGTTTGGAGCCTGGACAGCCTCACTGACCCTACCCTGGTGTGCTGCTTTTCAGCCAAGTCCTTCTCCTCGGGCCAGGTGGCCCTCCATATCCTGGCTCAACGGGCCTGCTGCTCCAACCCACGGCAGGTCACCGCAAATGACTCCACGATCAACCTGGTGCAGCTCCTGGAGCAGAAGTTCAAGGAGGAGTTGCAGAACATAGGTGAGGAGCCAAGCTGGGAGAGGAGGGGAGACCCTGCCTGGTTCAATTGGGGCCCGCCCCCTCGTGGTACTCTCCCATCTCCCCCCTTTCTCTCCCCTCCTCCCCATCTCTCTGTGTCTCCCTTTCTCAGGCCCTTTTCTCCATCCCACACCCTCCCCCTGTTTTGCCCCTTCTGTCCTGGCTCCAGTCTGTATGTCTGTAGCTAACAGGTGTCTCTTGCACTCTCTCCACCTCAGTGATCCATGGCAACCCTTTGACCAACTTCTACCAGCTCAGCTTGGATGTGCTGGCCCTGTGCCAGCTGAACGGCCGCCTCTCACCAGCCAGAGCCAGCATCCTCCTCAGCCCGGACAACAAGAAGTATTACCTCAGCGGCCAGTTCTCCGTGGGTGGGTAAAAGCACACAGACTCCCATACCTACAGGGCAACAGTCCATGTGACTGTCTCGCTGGGGTCAGCGCTGGGATGAACTTGTCCCATCTGAGCAGCTTTTCCCGTCCCCACAGACACAGCAGCAGTGGCGATCCTAGCTCAGATCTGCCTGCAGACCACAGGGTGGCCCCTCTCCCCAAAGGTGTCTAAGAAGCTCAGAGAGAACGTGCAGTGGCTAGTGAACAAAACGCTGGCTGAGAAGCAAAGTGATGGAGTGATCGGGAACATCTACAGCACGGGCTTGGCCATGCAGGTGAGGGACCAGGGTCTCACCGGGAATCAGTGGAGGTGGGGCTGAAGTCTCGCTCCACCCACAACCCAAAGCCCCTCCCCACAACAGCAGAGCAGCTGGATAAGGCAGCTAAGTTAACAGCAGCAAGTGGTGTCATCAGTAGGTTCCAGAGCTAACAACCCCATATTAATGTAAATGGAGGCAGCTCTCAATGCCAGAGAGAGAGAACTCCAAATTCCCTTGCTTAAATATCCCTCCCTTCTGTCTAAGTGAGAGGTGAGCAATAATTTTTGATGGGGGTCACACTAAAATGTTGGTAAATGGTCAAAGGCTGCACTTTTCTATGGAGGGGGTGCAAATCTGGAATGGAGGCTGGGTGCAGAAGGGAGCTCTGGGTAGGGGTACAGGAGAGGAAGTGGGGTTGAAGGAAGGGGTTCAGAGAGCACAAAGTTTCCCCCTCCTACCAGCACAGAGAAGCAGATGGAGCAGCCAACTGTTCTGAGCCCTGGACCTGCTCTCTACCTGCAGACCCAGTGGGTTGGGCCACGGCCGCATTGAAAGGCTTGATGGGCCAGATCTTGCTCGCCCCAGTCTAAGTCCCACCCCTGTCTGCTGGGCAATCCGACCGTGTTCCCGTTGCCCCTTCACAGCTGCCTTTCTTCATAGCCTTGTCCTCTATTGCTGCCACGGTGGGTGTGGGCAGCCATGCCCAGGTAACCCCGTCTTCCTCTATCCTCTCCAGGCCTTGTCCGTCTCCTCCAGGTACCTCACACCTGGGGCCTGGAACTGCACCCAGACTCTGGACAGGGTCCTGGAGGAACTTCCCAAAGGCACATTCAATAACCCCATGGCCGCTTCCCAGATCCTGCCTTCCCTGGAGAACAGGACCTACCTGGACGTGCGTCGGCTCAATTGCTCCAAGGACCCCAGTAAGAAGAGCAGACCAAACGCCAGCGAGGTCTAGGGCGGCTAAGTCCAAAGGCCCCATTCTGCCAGCACAGGCTGTGAGAACTGGTAGCTCCCAGGCACATCTGGGGGCAGGAGGCTCAGGTGCTACTGAAAAACAGCGCCTGCTACTGATAAACAGAGCTCTTTCAACCATTCAGAGGAAGGGTGGCCCAGTGGTTAGGGCACTTACCTGGAATTTTAAAGACCTGTATTTAGCTTTGTGCTCAGCCTGGGCCGGTCAGTAAGGGTACGTCTACACAGAAAAACCCAGAACCCTGTGGCAGGAAGAGTCAGAATCTGGGTCAACTGACAGCGGTTGTGGGGCTCATGTTGGGGGACTAGAAATAGCTCAGGCTCAGGCCAGAGCACAGGTTCTGAAATCTGGCAAACGGGCTGGGTCTCAAAGCCCTGGCTCCAGCCCAAGGCCTAATGTCAACGCTGCTATTTTGAGCCTTAGAGCTCAAACCCAACATCAGAATCCAGGCTCTGAGACTCACCACTATGGCTGCACAGATGCAGAGTGGCACCGTGCCTCAGTTTCCCATCTATACAATGTGGCTAATAGCACTGCCCTGCCTCATGGGGGAGGGGGGCGGTGTTAAGGGTGATGGGGCCATTTAAAGTATCTAAGGCAGACAGGAGCTCGTGTAGCAAGGGTTGGGTGGGAGATGGTTTCCCATCCTATAAGAATTTTGGACATTTCAAAAAATGTTCCCATCCTACATAAGAACAGTCAGACTGGGTCAGACCAAAGGCCCATCTAGACCAGTGTCCTGTCTCCTGACTGGCCAGTGCCAGATGCCCCAGAGGGAATGAACAGGACTGGCAATCAAGTGATCCCTCCCTTGTCAGCCATTCCCAGCTTCTGACAAACAGAGGCTAGAAACACCATCCCTGCCCATCCTGGCTAAGCCATGGAAGGACCTTTCCTCCATGAATGTGTCTACTTCTTTTTTTGAACCCTGTTATGCTTGGCCGTCACAACAGAGGGGCTGTGTCTAGACTGGTGCGATCTTGCACCAGAGCTATGCAAATGAGGCTCAGCGTTGGAATATCGCCGAGCCTCATTTGCATAGCTAATGAGCCGCCATTTTCACAGAAGAGGCTTTTGCGCAAAGCTGTTATGCCTGAAAATAACGGCTTTGCGCAAGAGGGTTTTTCTTGCGCAAGAAGGGGCAGTGTCTATGCACAATGGCCTAGGAAACTAGCAAAAGCCTCTTCTGCGAAAATGGCGGCTCATTAGCTATGCAAATGAGGCTCGGTGATATTCCAACGCTGAGCCTCATTTGCATAGCTCTGGCGCAAGATCGCGCCAGTCTAGACACAGCCATGAGGTTAGAAAGGCAAACAAACAAACATTTTTTTTTCTGTTTGAATCAATAAAAATGTTTCCTCTTGATAACTTCAAAATGCTTCAATTACCAACTTCCATGGTGTGTTTTTTTTTTTTTTTTTTTCAAATTTACTAAAATGTTGGTTGAGTTTGAAAAGCCCAAAATTTCCAGTTTGGACATTTTTCTGCCTTGAAAAATGTTGGTTAAGTTTCCACTGACCCCATACTGCTTCCTGAACAGATTTCACACTGAATCAGCATTGATTGCCTGTTCTGTTCATTCCCTCTGGGGCAGCTGGAGACATTGGAGAGGGTCCAGAGAAGAGCAACAAGAATGATTAAAGGTCTCTAGAGAACATGACCTATGAAGAAAGGCTGAAAGAATTGGGTTTGTTTAATTTAGAAAAGAGAAGATTGAGGGGAGACATGATAGCAGCTTTCAAGTGTCTAAAAGGGTGTCATAGGGAGAAAAATTGTTCATCTTGGTCTCTGAGGCTAGAACAAGAAGCAATGGGCTTAAATGGCAGCTAGGGAGGTTTAGGTTGGACATTAGGAAAAAGTTCCTAATTGTCAGGGTGGTCAAACACTGGAATAAATTGCTTAGGGAGGTTGTGGAATCTCCATCTCTGGAGATATTTAAGAGTAGGTTAGATAAATGTCTATCAGGGATGGTCTAGACAATATTTGGTCCTGCCATGAGGGCAGAGGGCTGGTCTCGATGACCTCTCGAGGTCCCTTCCAGTCCTAATAATCTATGATCAGTAGGGATGGTGGGGGGGAGAGGTTCATTTATCCTGCCCAATTATACATGTAGATTCTGAATGTGGGTCCCTGCAGTGGGAGACGTGCTTCCTTCTGGGTATATGTGACTGCTCTTCACCCTCTCTCCTCTTCCTCCCCACACAGATAACCTCCCCTTGTCCACTCCCCAGCCTACCACACCAACCAGCCAACCACCTAACATCCGTGTCATGTACACGGTATTCAGTGACATGGACACCATAATCAACGACTCCATTAATGTCACTGTGCCCCAGGGCTCCGTCTTCTTCAAGGTGATGGAGGTTGCCCAGGCGACAGACCCCAGCAAATTCAGGTACCTGTTCCACCTGGCAAACCAGCCCCTGTCGCTGGTGTCAGTGGCAGAGAGCAGGCTAGATGGTAGCACACACATGGGTGGTGGGTGAATGCCCAGCTGGGGAAAGCAAACCCCAGCCTCCCCCTTCTGCAACTCCCCACCCACAGGGAGTCAAGCCTGCTTCCCTCCCAGGTTACTCCCTCAACCCCGGAACATCCCCAGTTCCCTTATTCTCACCCATCCCAGTGGGTGGTGCAGCCCCACCCTTCCTGGCCAGCTGGAGCACCTGCCAACCAGAGGGCTGGGCAGCCATACCCCACCCAGCCCTAGTGCTACCTGGGTGGCCAGAGAGCTGGGCAGCTGTGGGAAGGCAATGTCTTCCCTTGCCTGTGTTATTCGTTGCCTGTGGTAGCACAGGGCTTCTAGGGCAACAGAGATGAGGAAAATAGAGGGATCCCACAGAGTGGGGAAATGCTCCTGCTCCCCCCCCCCACACCCTTCATGGCCCCTACTGCCAGCAATTTGCCAGTGGCAGGTTAAACTGAGGAGGGGGCTCAAGGTTGGTTCCCCTGTGTCACTCAACTGGGCAATGTCTCCTTGGGATGGGAGATCAGAGCTCAGGCAGGAGACTATTCTGTTGCTTCTCAGTGCCTCCCGCACGTGGCCTGGGGGTTTGGGCCCATTGTGCCCCAGGTTGCACCCCCCCATGGAGTGAGGGTTGGGGTGGGGCTGTGAGGCGGTGGGAACCAGGCCTCCAGCAGGACACTCTCTGTCTCTTTGTAGCTTCACGTACACGCTGACCTCCTGGGGCCCATACATCACCTCCGTGCAGGGCCTGCAGGCTGATAACAACCAGCGCACCTACTGGCAGCTCCTGAGCAACGGCGTCTCGCTGAGCCAAGGTGGGACTGCTGGGGAGAACGAGGGAGGGGGCCATGTGGGGCGGGAAGAGCCGTGAGGGAGAGGGAAGACTGGAAGGTCAGAGGTCCAAGAGGGGATGAGAACCAGGAGACAGACCAACACAGACAGGGAGGGGCTGGCGTAGAGCTGGGGGACTGGGCGGAGGGGCCACTAACCCCATTTGCCTCCCTTAGCTTCCCTTCCCTCTCCTCTCGTTCCAGGTGCTGGGGACTACGTCGTCTCCCAAGGCGAGAGGCTGGAGGTCAGATTCTCCACATACTGAGCCCCTGCGCGCTGGCTGGCCTGGGGACAACGGGTGCTCCTAGCCTGGCCTCTCCGGTGTCTCGAGATTTCACGCGTCAGCAGCCCCAGACACTCCCCCACCAGTGCAGGGGGCAGGACAGGCCCCTGGGCACAACTGTGTCTTGTAGTCCCATCTCTGTGGCTGCTTCCCACGCTCTGCCTGTGTCTGGCAAGTGCTCCTGAAATAAACCCTCTGCAACAGCCGGCCGCGCCGCGAGGGTTATTCCAGGCAAGGAGAGGGGCTGAGAAAGTGGGATTGTGGGTAAGGGGGCCTCCAACAGGCACCCTCCCTCTGGGGACACAGCACAGCAGCAGGGCTCCTCCCAGAGCAACCGTCCCATCCACGGCCTTGGCCAGCGGGGCACTGGGCTCACCATGGAGTCACCATCCCCGCCGGGGCCCTGGCTGTGGGGCACTGGGTAGTCGGTCCCCAGACCTGGACTTGCCCTGGCTCTGGCACTAGCTGTAGCAGGGTTAGCGGCAGGTCCTTAGGGCTCTTGGTGTAGCAGGGCAGGCTGGGGAGCGCTGCTGGTGGGGAATGGAGGCTAATGGTGTTAAGAGCCCAGCTAACCATCCCTCTGCCTGGACACCCCCACTGAAGCGCTGCCTGGGCTCCATGCCTCCTCCACTCAGTTCAAGTTCCCCACCAGTGGCTGATCCACATGGGAGGGGATGACTTTTCTACAGCTGCCACCCTGGGCATGCAGCCTTCAGCCCTAGCAGTGGGGGCCCAGCCATGAGTGACGAGGGTTCCAGATTCAAACCCCATCTGGTCAGCTACAGGTGTCCATGGGGTGTTCTCCTCCTGGGTCCAGGCGTTAGAGAGGCCATCTTGCCCAGGCCTTGGAAACAGCCTTGGGCCTCCACGGAAATGGGCCAGAGCTGTGGGCTCAGCCCACGGGACAGGAGCAGTGACACCCCAAGTGCCCTGAGCAGAACCCAAGAGGTGTCAGAGTCTGGGATCAGGAACCAGGGCTAGAGACGGCTCCACTCTGTGGGTTGTGTCTTTGCAGATGGGTCTTCCCATAGGCTCTTCACCTCCTGCCCCCCCCTCTCCCACCATCACAACCCACTCTGAGATTCCTGCCTAGGGAGTGAGGCCAAAACAGCCAGCGAGTGAGGGAGCAGCGGGGCCCCGAGCCATGAACTCACATTCCTAGTGGAAAAGAGTTTTCCAAAGAAAAATGATTTTTCATCCCCAATGAAAAAAAAGTGTATGGGGTGCGTGTGTAGGGGTGGTGTGTCTGTGTGTTAGTTATTCATACACAGGACCAAAAAACAAGCCATGCCCCAAACTCATTACAATCTAACTTTAACCCAGTGGGGGCAGTCGCCTGGTTGTGCTGCGCCCCTGTGAATCAGTGCTACATGGTCCCTGAAGCCCCCTACTCTGAGCTCTGTATCTCTTCCACCCCTCCCCCCCACCGTGTGTGTTTACTGCCCTCTGCAGTTCAGTACCAGCCACATGTTGTGTCACAGTGAGAGGGTGAGTGGGACTGTCCCATGTGGATGACCCTGTCCTGGCTGAAGAATGTCTCCCAATCCACCTAGGGACAGAGCCACCCAGAGGGGGGGCAAGTGGGCCAATTTGCCCCAGGCCCCGCAGGGGCCCCCCCAGGAATGTCTGAAGTCTGTAGTATTGCAACTTTTTTATGGAAGGGGCCCCCCAAATTGCTTTGCCCGAGTCCCCCTGAATCCTCTGGGTGGTACTGCCTAGGGAAGGGGCGGGAAGGCTGTACTGGGTCCCCCTTTCAGAGCATCCCCAACCCAAGCAACATTGCCTCCTGGGGTGCAGGGTTGCAGTGTCACTTACAGTAGGTTTGGCCCCAGTACGCCTCCATGTGCATCTCACCTCCTCTCAACTGCGCTTTGATGCAATATGCCAGCCAGTGAAATGAGGGCACCACTTACTCAGTCAGCACAACATGGGGAGGACAGGAGCCGACAGCTGGTGTGGGGGGGCGGGCTTGTTGATGATGCGGGTGAGCTCCCACTGCCTCTGGGGAATGTGATGCAGCCGCAGCAGCCCCTTGGGATCTGGACACCGCAGTGAGCAGTAGCCAAGAAATGGACAATTAAGCAGAACAGCATATTAGGGGGACTGCTGGGACATAGCTCCTCAGCTCCCTGCAGCTTTTTCCCTCAAAAAGCTCCTCCTCGTGGCTGTATGAGACTTGTTCTCCAGCTTTGCCAGCTTCCAGCCTGGCCCGATAGCCCGGGGACACACGCCACTCACCTCCAGTTAGCTGATCAGAGCATTCACTCTGAAACCTACCGATGGCTAGTTGCTGACACAGCAGCATGTTAACCATTTCACTGCTGAGGGTATTAGCGGAAACATCCTGCTACAGCAAGCAACTCTTCTGACTGCCTTTCCATGGGTAGCTAGAGACACTATACCAGGAGTGGGCAATAATTTTTACACGGAGGAGCACTTAATGAATTTTGGAATGCAGTCATGGGCTGACTCCACCCCCGGGAGGGGCAGGGCCTGGGTAAAAGGGGCAGGGCTGGGGACTAGTCTCCCTCCAGAATTGTCTGGGGCCAGACGCTTCGAATTAAAAACACAGCAAAGGGCTTACAGCTCTGGCCACTGCTGGATTAGTGCTGAGATTGGGAGCCATTAGCCATTTGAATAAGATCCTACTGCCTGAGCCAGCGCCTGGAAATTTGGTGGCATGGGCAGTAAAATCTAAATAGAGAGGAGTCCATGGGCCAGATCAAAGTGCTAGGAGGGGTGGATCCGGGCCCTGGGCTGTATCTTGCCCAGCCCTGCGCTATTCACTGGCCCTCCAAGACATAATCTCAGTACAGCATCTCTCCCCTTAGCTGGGGCATTGCCAGCCCTCTCCCATCCCCGACAGAGTTAACCTAGCTCCCTGCAGCAGTTTTCTTCTTCTCCTCCCCAGCGACAGCAGGGGTGGTGAACCTCAAGCCCGGGGTCCCCCCCAGCTTCTCACTTGTGTGCGGCCCCCGACTGATTTTTCTGTGGGTCAGTGGCCCGCAACCCATTAAAGGTTCCCACGCCTGAGCTACAGCTTCCCAGGCCTCTCTTTCCTGAGCTTTTTCCTGGACTTGCTTCAGCCACCTCCCATTTTTTGTAGGGAATTCCTGACCCCACTCGGGCGAGGCTCATCCTGGAATTAGGGCTAGTTTAGTCTGAGGAGCTGCACCCTGGTGCAGCCCCCCATGGGGTAGAGTCCTTCCAACAGCAACAGTTGTGCAGCGTGTACTCTCCCCACTCTGCTCAGCAACAGAGGCCATTTCATGACTGCCTGAGGCTGCCTCAGAATTGCTGAGCTGCTACTACGAGCCCACGGGAATCGTAAGGGAAACAGAGCCGGCAGAGAATTTAGACTTAGCGTGGCCCAGAGCATGAGTCCTTGCTGCTTCCTCTTGCACGTGGCTTAGATTCACACCGGCAGTGTTAGAAGGCCAAGCCTAGACTGCAATCCATGGTTTCCGGTGAGGCAGAGTGGTTTGCAGAGACTCCACCACGATAGTGTCAAGGACCCTGCAGTCTGAAGCCTGTTTCCCCAGGCACAAACCAGACTGGGCTTCAGTTCCCCTTCATGGCGAAGGCGGGGACATCTGCCATGCGATGTGCAGCCATGGGACTGTATTCCCCGTGGGAGCGAAAAGCCACCGGGGTCTTTGCTGGCACATCAACAGGGGGCCCCTTTGAGACACTGGTGTCCTGCCACCTTGCTTGCCATTGATCTCAGGCGGGAAAAGCTAATTCTTCGAGCTCTTGCCCTAGGAGCCAAAAAAGTTCCCTGGATGTGAGGGCTGCCAATGATCTTGGAATCTGCCCTGTTCCTTGCTAAGGGAAAACAGTGCCTAGTTGGTATCTGAACGTCCTTTGGCAAAGTCTCGGCTCAAACAGCCAGTGACACTGCCCTTGCTAATCTCCTCGCTGACGGAATCTGGCTCTCTCTAGTGTACCTAGGAAGGGGTTTTGTTTGAGCTGCTAGAGGCCTGGGAGGGGGTTGGGGGGAATGTAAAGATACAGATTATAAGGCTTAAATCAGGCATGGGGAATCTGTTTTAGGTCGGGGCCACTGACCCACAGAAAAATCAGTCCGGGGCTGCACACAAGTAAGAAGCAAACAAAAATCCCAAACCCTCACTGACATGGCTCCTGACTGAGAATCAGAAAGACACTCCCCACATCCCCCTCACGCACCAGGGCCTAAGTGGGCCCAAGCTAGTAGATTTTGTGTGCTCCATCCCTGGGGGAGAGGGTGTAGCAGGGAGACTGGAGCACCATTGTGGGCTCCGCAATGCTGGGGGAGAAGCCCCAAGCCTTGGGGGCCGGATCCCAGCAAGCTGGGGGCCACATCCTTAGGTTCCAAACCCTTGGCCTAAATGAACCATAGATCACCTTGTCTGACTGCCTGCCTAACACAAGACAGAATCCCACTCCATCCGCCTTGAGCCACATATAGAACTGGGGCTCCGTCTCCAGACAGTGAAGCATTGAAGATTCCCTCCCCCCCCCACCAGCAGAGCAGATCTGTCTCCCCAGATATCTCAGCAGGGGGGAAGCCAGGGGGCGTCCTTTGCCTGCAATACAGGCAACAATACTGATCTCCTTTGTGCAGTGCTTGGAGATCTATCGCTGCAAAGTGCTAGACACGAACTGGGTGTTGAGCTTTGACTCTTAGCAAGATCAGGAGGGGAATTCACCAGGGCCAAACACCCGGGCACACAGGGAAGGCTACAGCCCGACTGACTCCTCTTGATTCTGGGCCTGTTCTCGGGTCCTCGCCTGTCCTACTCACCCCACATGTTGGTTAGCCAACCAGACGGCTGCTCGCCCCAGGAGGGGGTATAACAAATGTCCTTTGTCCTTGCACTACCTGTGTGCCCAACCCCACCTTGCCAGCCAGTTCCTGCATTTGTTCTCTAGAGTCACCTTGGGAAATTCTTAGGAAACACAAACTCTTGTGTTGTGGAAAGTGCGATAAGCGAAGAGAGATGAATAGTATCAGAGACGGGGCGGGGGAGACAGGGAGAGGGTAGGGGCCGTGCTGGAGAGCTTGTATAAAGGATGATGCAGAAGGCTGCCAACGCTGTCTGGCTCCCACAATCCTGCCCCCCAGCAGAACCATTGCCCGGAAGACAAGGCAGGATGTCCCCCTGGGCCCTGGCTGTTCTGTGTGCGCTCTGCGCAGCCGGCAGTGCCATGGAAATGTGCAGTGAGTACCAGCCCTTCCATGGAGGAGACCAGCGCCATGGGAGAGAGGGGGCGGTCACTGGGGTGGGGTGGTTCACTATTTCCCTGGTGCTCTGGTAAAGGAAATAAGCAGAGGTGGGAGGGTTCCCAGCATCAGGCAGAAGCAAGGATCCCCAAAGAAAGCGAGTCTATGGAAGAGTGCACCTTAGTCCATATCGCAGGGCTGCCGAGGTGGCTCCCAGGGGCATGTGTCTTCCTGGACTCATGTCTGCTTCTCCCCACCTCCAGCTGTCCCTGCCGACCAGCAGTACCTGGTCACTAACCTCCAACATAGCCTGGAGAGCTCTGTGGTTCTGCAGCGCCCACCGAACCCCAGCATCCTCATCGCTTTGAACTTGGCCGGCGCCCAGAACAGCACAACAGAAAAGCTACTGGTGCAGCAGATCATAGACCGGGTCATCCAGAATGGCACAGCAGGTAGGTGGCCAGAAATCAGAGATACACAAGCCCACTGAGGTCGACTGGAGCTTCCCATAGACTTCAAAGGGCATTGGATCAGGCCTTCTGTGCATATGCCAAATCCCTTCTCCACATACTCTGCCTCTAAAAGAGCTGGCAAAAGCTTTAGTCGTAGAATCACAAAGAAGGAACCTTGGGAGGTTCTGTAGTCCTGCCCCTTGTACTATGGTAGGACCAAGTGAACCCTAGACCATTCCTGACGGGTGTTTGTCCAGCCTCTTCTTAAAATCCTCCAGTGACACGATTCTACAGGCCTCCCTAAGTAACCGCCAGTGCATAACAATCCTCAGCGTGAGAAAGTTTTTCCTGATAACTAACCAAAATTGCCCCCACAGCAAACCAAGCTGATTCCTTCTTGTTCTGCTCTCAGTGGGCATGGGGAACGACAGATCCCTGTCTGCTTTCTAACAAAATTTGCTATCAGGCCCACCTTAGCCGTCCCTTCTCAAAACAAACCTGTCCTTATGTGTTGCTCTTCTCTAGATTCTCTCCTGCTTGTCCCCAGTTTTCTTAAACCAGGTTCCCAGGACTGCACACTGGACTCCAACAGAAGTCTCACCAGAGCTGAGTAGAGCAGGAAAATTATCCCCCTTCTCTCACACATGGCACTGCTGTAAATACACCCAGAATGACATTTGCCATTTTCACCACCGCACTGCACTGTTGGCTCATTCAATTTGTGCTCTGTGACACCCCACACTTCTGTTGCTGCAGCACTGCTGCCTCGCCGGTCCTTTCTGCTGCTGCCCAGCCTGTCTGTCCCTTCCGCCAGCCTGATTTTGTATAATCACAGATCGGAAAGGACTCCCTGACCAGCCTCTGGTGTAAGGAATGATGCCAAGGCTGACCCCTAGTGGCAATAGGGAAGAATATTCGTTCCAGCTGCCTTTTGCGGAGTTTGGAGGGGATTGTAATAAACATTCCATGCTAATACCCTGACCCTGACACCCAGCTAGTGAAGATGACATTACATTTCCAGGTTAGACAGTGAAAAGTCAGCTGTCGCAGTTATGATTTCACATCAAATCTTAATTCTGCCCTGTTGGATGGCTGCATAGACAGGACAAAAAAAAAATCCTTATTGATTTCGACTGGAGGCTCTTTGGGGCAGGAACTTGCTCATAGTGCACAGATGTACAGTGCCTAGCGCAACAGGGCTCAGATCTTAGCCAGGGTGCTTAGAGGCTGCCCTGGTAGAAATAATAAACAACCCAAGAGGGATTTCAGGAGGAAGGATGGTGATAGTGCTGGAACGCAGGCAAGAGTCCAGGCCTAACAGCCTTCTGTCACGAAGAGCAACAGGTGATCTTTACTACACATGAGCACGCAGGGCCTGAATTTGACAGCCCATCTGTTAGACAGCACCTGCTAGCACTCTGCCAAGGTGCTGAAGGCTGAACCAACTCTGAAGGCAGAGCAGTAAGTCACCTTCATCTCCGTGCACCACACAAGTGTCCTTCAAGTGTTGCCCATCCTAAACCCACCCTTAGCTTTGATAACAGCACATGCGCTGGCTGCCCCCAGCCTGTGCATTAAAACCCTCGCTCCTTTTTGTGTTTCAGATGCACACTCTGATAATGGCTTTAACCCAAGAAAACAAGAAAGACATTATCTGTGGTGGTGCATTGTGCCAAGGACACCTTGATGAGTTTGTGTCTCTCTCTTCTGCTCCCCCTTCTCATTCTGCAGGAATGACCTCTGGCGAGGTGGCCCTCTACATCCTCGCCCTCCTCTCGTCCTGCCAGGACCCCCAGAACATCACACCTGAGATCAACTTGGTTGAAGTCTTGAAATGCAAAACCAATGAGGAATTGGACTATTTGAGTAAGAAGGGGGAACAGGGCTTCAAACACATAAGAATTTAACCTGGATTCAGCAGGCCTGCTGTTGGCCTGTGGGGGAGAAAAATCATTCTGTGCCTCGGTTTCCCCAGCTGGGCAACTAGGCTAATGATCCTCCTCTGTAAAGCACTTTGAAATTGAGGGATGGAAAGCGCTAGACAAGAGCCTTGGAAACTGGACACCAGGTCGCCTTACACTGTTGGGGTGCTGCCCCAGTGTGCCTGGGATCTCTGTCCCAGGAGGAGTGTTCTCTGCAAATCTCCCACGGCCGCAGGTTGCCCAGATCTGCATTGTGCCACCATCTCAGCTAAAGGATTGCTGGGAGCTTTGCTTTACCCAGGTGAGTGGGGCCCTGGTGGCAGGTGCTGTCCTGGCAGCTTAGCTGCTCAAAGGGCACCTCCTACACCCGCAGGGGAACAGCATCAGTGAGGACAGGGACAAGGCGATGCAGGTCCCTGCCTGATCTACAGACACACCCTTTGGGGGAAGGGAGGCCCCAGGGGTCAGTCACTTCTGCACTGGTGTTTTCCAGGTAAAAACAACTTGCCCAAGACGACGTTCTACCAGCTCGGCCTGGACACCCTGGCTCTGTGCCTGGAGGGGGCAGATGCCGAGGAGGCAGCTGTAGCCCTGGCCAGGCTGGCGCTGGCCAAGGACCTCTCAGTGGGTAAGATCAGCTGCTTCCTGCTCCGAGCCTCAGTGACGCAGGGGCTTGCTTCCCATCCGGCACCCTGCTCCACTCACTGACTTCACCCTCGACATACCCCCCTCACCTGCTGAGGAGCCTTCTCCTCCTTGCCCCCCTCCTGGCCAGCAAGACATCCTGTCCATTGGACAGTTCAAGGCCCCACAGAGGGGTTGGGCCTGCCTCCACACTCCCTAGGTGGTGGGAAGCAGAGGAACCCAGCTCCATCCTGCTTCGCTCCCCTGGCTCCCAGGGCAGGGGCTTGGGGGAAGGAGTGGAGCAGCCTCCCACACTCACTGGCAGTGGGAAGTGGAGCAACATGGTTGGGAGCTGGCACAGCAGAGCAGGCTGAGGACAGGTCGCGCCACTTCCTGCTACAATCAGCATGTGCAGGGGCGGGACCGACCCCGGCTGTCGGCATCAGTCCCCGGGCTTGCGTTGCTCAGGGCAGGAGCTTGGGGGAAGGGGTGGAGTGCAGATGGGGTGGAGCAGAGACTTGGGGGAAGGGGCAGAGCTGGGGGGGGGGGGAATCAGGGGCAGAGCAGGGGTGCAGAGAGGAGGGGCAGGGCCTGGGGCAGATGAGTGGGTGGTCCCAAGCCCTGCACCGCCCTTGGGACAGCCCTGCCTCCCACTCTGTGCACTGCCACCTTCTCCTCCTCCTCCTCCTCCCTTCTTGCCAGCTGCATGGAGCTGGGCTCCCAAGAATGTGCTGCTCTAACCATCCTTGCTGTCTCCTCCCACCCTGGTGGTCACGATGTCCGTGGGGCACGTGCCATGTACAGACACCGGTGCCATGGTGACGTTGGCGCTGACCTGTGTGCACGATGGGCTGCCGAAGGCTGAGCAGAGCAGGATCTGGGAGGTCATAGACAGTGCGCTGAGCAGGCTCCAGCAGCAGATCGTCAAGGCCCTGGAAACCAACACTGCAAATATATACAGCGTTGGCTTGGCTCTGCAGGTACCATCTCCCCACCCCCTCCCTGCTGGGAACACTGGCCTGGTGCAGAGCCTCCGATGCACCTTGAGCCAAGGGGCTGGCTGTGCCATGACCGGATTGAGGTCCCTGCCCGGCTGGACAGTGACCAAATGGCCGCAGGACAGTGCGCAGTGGGGCTGAGCACACAGGGATACAGACCCCTACAGTCTCCCCCTGGGCTCTGCTCTGTCACAGGCGTCTCCCTCCTCCTTCGACAGGCGCTCACTGCCACTTCGGCGTCCTATCCCTCCGGGGACTGGAGCTGCTCACAGACCCTCACCAGGGTGCTCACGGAGATCTCCCAGGGAGCCTTCAACAACCCCATGGCTGCTGCCCAGATCCTCCCTTCCCTTGTGGGCCAAACCTACCTGAGTGTGACCGGACTCAGCTGCCCCTCAGATACAAGTAAGGATGCTCCATAGCCCCTTCCCCCACCCTTTGGAGCAATGTAACAAAGACCCCGGAGATCTCCCCTTGGTGGTTTTACCTTGGCAGAGGGCTGTGCTAGCCGGTCCTCATACTGCCTCTGGGCCACTGACCCCCTGAGAATAATCCTAGGGTTGAGGGTTCCCTGGCTAGCATACGGCTACTGGGAGCAGCTCTCTCTCTCTGCTCTGTTCCTAGTCTCTGGTGCTGGCCCAGGTGCCTCCCAGAGGCAGGCTTTGGAACAGCCAGGGCAGCCAAAGGGCTGCTCCCTCCTGCTAGTCGGCAGCTGAAATGGTCATAGGGGGCTGCTGCAGCCAGAGGGGTGTTAGAGCAGCACTTAGGCCGTGTTAGCTGACTCCAGGGGATGTGTTTGCCCTGTGACAATGTTGGCGAACCTCTGGTCTGCTGCATTCCTGGGTTGTTTCTCTGCCATCAGCTGATTCCCCACTGTCTGGGCACTCTCAACTCCTGGCTGCAGCACTAGTTGTAAATGATCTAGCTGTCTCTTGCTCTGTTACCCTGGTATTCCCTTATGGGATATTCTGTAGCTTCTGTAGCCATGGGTCCCTCTAGCTGGCATGTTCTCCAACCCGTCTTGCTTGGCTACCCGATCCAAAGAGCTATTAGTGTTGCCTCAGTCACGCCCTGCAAGGGGCTATTTCTTAACTAGGTCCATCTCTTTCCCAAAGCATCCTCGATGACATAAGGATCCGCCCAAGTTTCCCCTTCTGCAATTGTCATTTTGTGCCTGGAGGTCTGGGTCTCTCCTACCCATTGTCCTCAGATTTCCTCACCCCTGGGGCAAAACCTGGCTGCTGAGGGTGAGGAGTTTCCCATCCCAGCGGCTGGGACTCACATGGGCCCAGGCAAGAGGACTCAGACTGGGGCAGTGCCATTAGATGAGTTCTTCTCTCCCAACATCTTATCCGAGTTTTGGTCTCTCCCCTGAGGAGACCCCACGTGTCACCCATCTGCTCTTATCTCCTCTCTGCTTAGTCACAGTGGAATACACCATCATCAACCACCTCAGGGGGACACACTTCGAAAACACCACCAACGTGAGTGTACCCAAAGGCTCCGTCCTGCTCTCCGTCCTGCAGGAGGCTAAGCAGAAAGAGCCACAGATATTCAGGTGAGCAAGGCAGGCCATACATGGCTATGGTTTCATCCTCCCTCCGTCTGCCTCTCTCCTGATCCATCCCATCTATATCCCCCTCCTTCTCGGCAGCCCCCAGCTGTACCCTTCCCCCGTCATCCCGGCTCCCTCCTGACTCTTGCCTTCACTCCCCTTGCAGCTTCGAAACAGAGCAGACATCCTGGGGCCTCATGGTGGTCTCCATCAACCACCGTGCTGCCAGCACCAATGACAGGACCTTCTGGCAGTTCTTCAATGGCACAAAACCCCTGGATCAAGGTGGGGAGCAGTGTGGGGGGGAAGGGAGCAAGTGGGATAGTTGTTGCCAACCACTCAGCAGGGGGAAGGTGCTTGTTGTGAGAGTTGCAGCCGTTCTGCCCAAATGGGGTGTTTTGTAGGAGGGGGGGAACAGCAATGGGGGAGGCTAAGCAGGACTGCTCCTGCCCTACCACCCTGTCCCATTACTTTCAGGTGTCGACAGCTATATACCGAGTAACAACGAGCATATCAAGGCCATCTTCAGCACATACTGAGAATGCAGGTGGCCTGAGGGAGGAGGGAGATGCGATCAAGAGCAGGAGAGGCCTCTTCTGTCGCCCTTCAAGACCACAAGCCAGGCAAGACCCCTCTTGCCTGAGAAGATACATTCCCAGCCCATCGCAGGGCTGTCAAGGACAAATAAAAAGATTTCTCTGGTTCTCATGGATCGCTGAGGGTTTATTTCACTCTGGGTCCGTCTAGACTACAAGCCTCTTTCGAAAGAGATCGTCTAGATAGCCACAAGAATTTCGAAAAAGCGATTCGCTTTTTTGAAAGAGAGCACCCAGGCAATCTGGATGCTCTTTCAAAAAAGCCCTGTTTGCATTCAAGAACACCTTTTTTCGAAAGAGCTCTTTAGAAAAAAAAGGCATTCTTCCTAGTAAACGTAGGTTTACCGATTTCAAAAAAAGCTGCCGTGTTCTTTCAATTTAATTTCGAAAGAATGCAACAGCCATCTAGATACAAGTGAAGGGGTTTGTTTTGTTTTGTTTTTTAAAGGCCACTTTTTTCGAAAAGACTCCATAGTCTAGACCCATCCTTGGGGGCCTAACACTGAGCTCTCAATAAAGCGCTCAGCTTCTGAAAGGCTCCCCAGTTTGGGATGGTCTATGCAGGGAAGCTCAAGGTTCAGAGATGATTGCCTGCTTCTAAAGAGGCCCCAGAACAGCTCATGCCAAATCCACCTTAAGATTGAGACCAGCTTTCTGTTTAACATTTGACTGTTCTAAGTGCTTCTAAAACGCCGCATGGTTAGGTGGATTTCCTTGAATTTTGGTGTGCTTTGCCATGGTTGCTTGCAAGAGTTAGTGTTCCAAATTTTCAGGCATTTGACCAAGGGATCCCCAAGTTACAGCTCCTAAAAAAACATTTTCCCCTAAAGTTTGTGAATTCTATCAGTGTATATTGATAAAGCTTTTTCTCGGTAAAGCAGTTCTAGAATAAGTCATTCCCTTCTAGCTTTCATGGGGATATCATTAAAATTTCTCCCCCTCTAAAGAGGTCCTTAGGACGGGACATTGCATAACTGGCTGGATAACCATTCTCAGAGAGTAGTTATGCCCTTCCAGCATGACTGTGAATCATTAACAACAAGTGGGGCTCTACAGGGGTCTGTTTTGGGACTATTTCGGTTCAATATCTTCATCAAGGATGTAGATGATGGCATAGAGAGTATGCTTATTAAGTTTGCAGATATGAAGCTGGGAGGAGTTGCAACTACTTTGGAGGATAGGGTCATAATTCAAAATGATCTGGACAAACTGGAGAAATGGTCTGAGGTAAATAGGATAAAGTTTAATAAGGACAAATGCAAAGTACTCCACTTAGAAAGGAACAATCCATTTCACACATGCAGAATGGGAAGCAACTATCTAGGAAGGAGCACTGCAGAAAGGGATCTGGGGGTCTGTCGCAGGCCCCTCCCACCTGCCCTCTTACATTCAAGGCCCTCCGGCCTGAGTACATAACACAGTTCAGAGGCGTAGCAGGGACGCACCCTAGGTAGGGGGACCCAGGCTCACCCTACTCCACCAGGACCTGGCCCAGGGCCCTGTGAGCAACCGGGTAGCAGGTCACTCCCTCAGCGGGGCAATCCGGCCGAAAAGTGCCAAGGTTCTCTGGGCAGGAGAGGCAGCTCCCTCTCCTGCCCTGGGCCACTTCCTACCTGGCTCCTTGGGGTTCCTTCCCCTGTACTCACCCAGCTTGCTGCAAGCTCTGGACCAGCGTCTCCTTGGCAGGCAGTCCGTGGGTCGCACCAGCTTGCCTATACGTCCCCTCCAGCCTCTCCTGGAGTCCCTAGCAACAGCTGTGCAGAAGCCCCCCTTCATCAGTCCTTCTCCTCCAGCTGTCTCCCTCAGCTGAGTTCTTCCCCAGGCTTTTATAGTAGAGCTACAGCCCAGTTATGCTCGGTAGGGCTCTTGGGGAGTGTCAGCCGATGGTCAGGGCAGTGAGTGGTGTGTGTGTATTATACACC
>CM057848.1:112502513-112515777 GCA_030068395.1 Apalone spinifera
AAAATGGCGGCTCAGCTATGCAAATGAGGCTCTGTGATATTCCAACGCTGAGCCTCTGGCGCAAGATCGCGCCAGTCTAGACAGCCTAACAGTTGCATTCTGCAGTGCTGCAGCTAGACACCTAACAGGTGTACTATGTAGATCACTCTTTTCCCCCCATCCAGAATAAGGGTACAGAACAATTACATCAGAGAAAGCACCCCAAAAAGCACAAATATGACAGCTAAACTCAGCTGCTACTTGCAGACCCCTCACACCATGACACCTGGCTCACCTGTGATAGGTGGGGGGCAGGAGATGGGCACTCAGGCAAAGATGCCCCCAATGGTGGAAGCCAGGATGATGACAAGGATGATACAACAGATCATGATCATAATCTTCTTCTGTTTGGCAAGAGAGAGAGATGTAAACAACCCACAGTCCATGCAGCGAGCTTACAGCCAACTATAAATGGAAGTGGGGGAAGGGGGGGGGGGGAGAAGGGTCGGGTCACCCGTCCTTTGAGAGTCTCTCTCAGAGCAAAGGAAGGAGGTCCATAGCTTGGGCCGGAAAGAAAGGAAAGGGATCAGTGGGATGGAAACGTGGCAGGAGGGAGTTGGGCTTTTCTTTCACAGAGGACAGGAAATGTTTTCTCTTTGATGCCGGTGGCCTGCATGGGAAATTATGGTTCAGTGACCTCATTTCCTCTTCCCCTCAACTCACATGCCGGAAAAAACCAAAAATCCAAGATCCAGTTGTGCTCAGATGCGATACAGGGTCCCCCCAAATAGCTAGACAGAAAGGAGCTAGCCTGCCCTGCATGTACAGCCATGCAGAATGTCACACCCCCAAGGAAGGCAACACGTGCTCCGAACGCCCGCTATCTTACCAGAGGTGCTGGATACCGCACAGCAGCGGAGGAGAAACCCCGACCAAGTTTTCTGATCCAGGTGGGTGTAGCGGAGAGGAGAGGCTCTTCTGGAGACTTGGAACAACAGGCTGGCTTGACTGAGTGGAGTGGAGCCAGCTGGCATGGAGATTATAAACAGAACTCCTTCCTCTCTGCCACCAAACCTGATCACTTCTGCTATTCTGAAAGAGGAGCTGTCTCTAAACATCAGTGTAAAGTGAAAGCAGTTCTCAGCCCAGTGCTGGAGGCTCCAAGTCCCAGTCTCATCTCCAAGGTTTAATTCCACACGGTGCCATCACCCACTGTCAGGCAGGGCATCACATGCCTTTCCCCACCTGTTTCTTTACTCAACCATGCCTCTTACCATGGGTTGGCTAACTGGGGCAGGACTATGGCTGAGCAGCATGACAGATCCCAGCCAAGAGGATTCTGAACCAGTGTTTGCATGGAGTAGCCTCTTCATACCTGGACTTGGGCCCTGTGCGGTGCATTGGGCAGCACAAGCTGCATTACTGGTGTGCCAGAGAGAACCACAGTCTGTTGATTAGCTGGATTGCCAGGCAAGTCTCCTGTATACTGGGAGGAAGGTTGCTTAGTGGCTAGAGCACTAGACTGGGACTGGTGTCCTAGGATCTATTCTGAATTCAGCCCCTGGGCAACCACATCTGTCCCTGCCTCAGTTTCCCCTTCTGTAGGATGTGGGTAGGGATACTGAACTCACTTTGGGTACATCTAAACTGCATGTTTATTCTGAAATAGTTATTCCGAAATAGCTTATTTTGAAATAGCACATCCACACTGTAGAGAAGCCTCAAAATTAGTCCAAGGCAGCATGTCTATATTAGGAAGCCTCTCTCGATTTAGAGCCCCAGGAGGCACTGGGGAGGAATAACTTAGCCCCTCACCAGGGCCATTCTATTTCGAAAAAGCATCAATGGAATGTCTACACATGCCACATTTTGAAATAGGTGATATTCCTCATAGAATGAGGTTTACAGATTTCAGAATAAGCCATCCGTTATTTTCAAAACAGAATGGCTGTGTAGATGGTCACATTGTAACTAGCTTTTATCCTCCATAAGTCTACACAGCATTGTTATTTTGAGATACTAGCATTATTTCGAAACAAATTACTGCCCTTCATTCTAGCAAAGTTCTGTGTGTCTCTACCATGAGCCAAGGAGAGAGCACAGCTGTCTCCCCTCAGACCAAGAGCAACTTAGGTGGCTATAGCTGGATGTTGCGTTCAGGCAAGGCTGGCTCACACAGGGAAAATGACAGAGGCGACAGGCTTCGTGTGATCAAATATAAATTTATTTATTTTTAAATTAAAAATAAATCAAAGTTATAAAAGCAACCTAGCACACAAGCCAATACCTTCACTTGGGAAGACAAGGATGTTTCCCCATCTCTAGAATCTTGGGGAGTTTCAAGGACACCCCGCAGCTGCAACAGCAATCTTACCTTGGCAGCAGGCTCCACACCCACCCCCTAGAAAAAAAATCAGACATCAAGACCTAGAGAAGAGGCAGACAAATGGGAGCTCTCCCCCAGCTCCGTCTGTGCACCACGGGGCACTGGATAAGTGCAGTTGTACATCAGGATAGTGAGTGCTTCGTGGGTAGGAGATGTGCAGCCCCCTAGCACACCAGGAAGGATGGTGGGGGTGGAAGCGTGCACCTGGACCAGCCAGTTGCTGCTAGGAAGTTTCCTGTCATGAAATTGGCTAATCTCCCCCTCCTGACTACCAAGGGCTGTCATCCCCTTATCCTTCTCCAACAGGGAGAGAGAACATGTCAAGTGGATTTAGTGCAACCCTTGAGGCCTTTATTTATCATCAGACCAGGTGCAAACTGAGTAGACTCCCCCCACCATTCTGCCTTTGGAAGTTCACCACAAAAATAATTGCCATTGATTCAGTCCTTAGCTTCTCTACCGTCACTGCCAAGCACAGAGCTGAATTAGTAGGATGGTATTTCTGCCATGGGAAGATCGGTCTACCGGGAACCAAGCCCAAGACCTCAACCCCTCCTTTCCCACAGAAGCCACCAAATGACAGCTGGTCATACCCAGCTTGGGTGGATCACACCCAAACCCACATCATACCAATAAAAACAGGCCACCCTGATTTTTGTGACAGATGCAGACAGTCAGGGACTGGCTGCTAAGAATAAATATACACAAGGACTCCTGATCCAGGCACATTTAAAACAACATTAATGGAAACTCAACAAGTCCCGAGTATACAGAACACACACACGCACACACACACTAAAATTATATCCCCAGGAGGGGTGGGCAGTTATACCTGCTGGTCCCATAACTCAGGAGAACTCCTCAGCTTCCCCCAGCAAGGATCAGATGAGGTCAGTGCTCAGATTCATGCTCACTATTTAACAGAATATGTCACCCACCCTGCAGATTTCCAGGAGCCCCCAGCCCTGCAAATCAGAGCTCAGGGTTGGGTGCAGAACCAACCGGACAGTCTTTGCTGCTTAGAACAAACAAGTAGGCCACAGGGGTTCACACTTCAAAGCAAACGGAGCTTTAAATTCCTCCCACTTCTTAGACCGGGATCGCAGAGACAGGACTTGCAGGCCCCTCCTTCTGCACACCACAGGCCCCTGCCTGGTCAGGAACGGAGTAACAAGAAAAGTGGCCCATGCTTGGCTGAGCTCTTGCTGGGATGCATCCCGGTGCTTGGCTGCAGACCCACGTTTCAGTACCAGCCCCAGCCTCTAAGAGCATCGAGGACAGCACTGCATGTCCTGCTCTGCTGCAGTTCCAGTCCTAGTTCTGGGGTTGGCAAGGTGGAGGATGCCTCTAAGTCTGAGCCTGTTGGTTTGACCCCCCGTCCCTTGCTAATCCTGGTGGCAACGCAATGCCTCGGGAGCCGATTCTGGTGCCATTGGGTTAGTGCATTGCTACACAAGACTCAGGATCCAGGCACTGAAGAGCTGCACAGTCCAGCCTCAGTTAGTGTCCAATATGCCACACAGCTGATCCAGGTGAGCTCCCAAGACCTGAGCTCCCGGTGCTGGCTGGTACATTTGGAGGGGTAGTTCTTACATTCCCTGGCCTCCCCCAGTGAAGTTTTTGAACAATTAAAAAAAAAAAATCAGAGATGAGAATGAGATAGGCCAGTGAGGTAGGAAACAGTCCTAGGCATTCCCTTAGGTCTCTGCTACCAGTTGTGGGAATCCCACCAGGAAATGAGATCCAACCAAAACAGGAAGCAACATTGGGGGGGGGGGGGGGGGGGGGGGGAGGAGGGTAGACTTGGTGGCAGCTTCTCTGAAGTGCATCAGTGGTGCAGGACACAGTTGCCATCTGGAGAAGGCGAAGCAAGCTCAGATCCTCCAGGAGGCTTGTGTCAGCTAGCTGATGAAAGGGCAGAAGGGAAAAGCTCCACCCTAAAGGGAAATTATTCACAGCAGAGCCCAGAGGGCAGGCCGGGATTAGCAGGTCCAGGAAAGGCAGGGGGAGCAGGAACTCGGCATGTGGGGCACGAGGAGGATCACAAGGGAAAATGCTCACCACCAACCCAGGAGGAAGATCAGGAGTGTCTGGAGAAACTAAAGGAAGAGAGGTGAAATCAGTTGACATTGAAAAGCAGCTAGAAGGGTAAAATTAAACACGGATCTCTACCCCTAACAGATCCTGGGCCCAGGTAGAGATGGGGAAAACTACCCCTGTAGATGGGGGCAATAAGCTGGCTGTGGGGGGCTCAGAAAATAGCCAGCATATGCACCCATATGCTGCTGCTACCTTGTGCTCCAGAGTCTCAACTTCCACTCAAAAGGTCAGTGTCTTGCTCTGCTGCTTGCACAGGAAACCTCAAAACCATGACTGGAGTGAGGGGAGGGAGCCTGGAGCAACTTAGAGAAGCGTGTGAACTGCCCTGCTTGGGAGGGTCATTGAAACAGGTGTGTCAGCTACACAAGACTCAGGATCCAGGAAAAGGGGAGGGCTTTTGGTGCCAAGGATGGGTGGTATTTGATAAACGCTGTTTTCTCTCTCCACATCCCAAATTAAGCCAAGCACCTTGGTCAAGCTCAGGGGCACATTCAACTCCCTCCCCAGAAACATCACATCCCTATTTTGATTATCTGCACAATCTACTGGTGGGGAGGGGTCTAGTTTTGATGACTCGCAGGGCAGAGCTTGGAAGAATCCCACCTACTTTTCTTCTCCAATCCACCCCCTGATCCATTCAAGTAGGGAATGGAGAACAGATCAGAATTAACTCTTCAGATCCCTTTTTGCACAGCAGCCCTGCACTCGGAGTCTGCAGAGACCCAGAGAGATGTGCATGAGCCCTGTGAGAACAGTACAAATGCCTTCCTTGGGGCAGATTAACAGCTGTCTGCACTTGGGCCTCATCCATAGAGCCGTTCTCTCCATTCTAGAGACCTGAGCAATCATGGCCCCCGTTTCCCAAGTCACACTCTTTACCCTCTCTTGCCAACACCACCGCGCCTGCCACATCTCCAGTGCCCAGAGGCAAAAAGGTCGGGGAAAAAAAAAGTAAAGCTCGGATGCAAAGCACAGAATCCAAAGCCAGAGCCAAGAACCCAGAGCACAGAAACCATACCCACAAGCCCAAAGAACAGAATCTAGAACTCAAAATACAGCACAGCACGCAGTATGGAACCCAAAGCACAGAACCCAGCCAAGAGCTCACAGCACAGAACCCAAAGCTAGAACCCACAAAGTTGATAGTGTGGAGCACACAGCACAGTGCCTAGAGTCTAGAACCCAAAACCAGCATCAGGAACCCAAAGCACAGAACCCAACACACGCAAGGTTGAGGACACACCACCTTGGCTAGATCCAATGGTCACTGGTGAGGACACATTTCATTCCTGGCCCACGGCAGGGTTGGTCTCCCTTAGTCTCCAGGTATGATGAGCAGAACCCCACCCTATATCCAAGGCACCCACCAATCTACACCCAGCTCAGAATGGTTTGAGCTCTCCTGGGCAGGCAAGCCACAATGAATTCAAGTCACTCCACCACCACCTTTGCTTGACTGCCACCCGCCTCCCCAAGCCAGCACCCAAAGAGACCACCACATTGCCCACACTACTTACAGTTCAGAGCCAGCAACCCTGAGGGCCAGCTTTACTTGAGCCCTACGGAAAGTCCAATAATCAGAGCTACTATTGCCAGCAAGACAACCACTACCACAATGATAATTAGCGTTTTCTGGAGGAAGGGGACATAAAAAAAAAAAAAAAAAAAAAGAAGCCATAAACAGTAATGCAACAGCAAATGAGAACAGAATCTAGGGCACCCCCAGCATGCCTCCCTGTTAGAGACAGCTATTTCAGAGCGGCAGTGCACGGATTTCAGCCATCCCTTTAAAGCAGAATGGCAATTTTTCCAACACCTCAAAAATATTCATCACCAGAATCTTTCAGACAAAAGAATCAGAGCTGTTGCATTTCTAGGCTTCTTGACTTTGGTCTCCCCCCATCCTTAATTTAGTCCAGAACTAGCCTTGTCCGGAAAGGAATATTGCAGGGACTGGCCTAAGGGCACCGGGGGCACACAGCTACTTCCATCCCAGCCTCCCTCAGTTGGGGACACTATTGGAAGTGATGAGTAGAGAAGCATTCCCAGCCCTTCCCAGCAGGGGGTGCTGTAGAGATCAGGGCAGGAGCATTGGTGGGGGGGGGGGGGGGCAGGGAGAGCTCCCAGCTACTCCAGACCTCATCTCTCCCATCTGGGGGCACTCTAGTGGGAGCTCAAGTTGCTCCAGCACTGACTTCTGCCAATAGGGGGCACTGTAGGGAACAGTGGGTATAGCGGGGGGAGGAATGCTGGACCTCTGGGGATGAAGCCTGGCTCATGACCACATTTATCGAGACAAAACAGAGAAGAGGAGGCCCGGGAGGAGCCCGGAGCTAGTGAAGTGAAGCAGGGAGACCACCCAAGCAGCTGCCTCAGAGAGGGATGCAGTGTAGTGCCTTGTGCATGGAAGGGCTCAGCATCCAGGCTGTTAGGGAACTGAGGGAGGAGAAACTGTGAAAGAAAAGCAAAAGGAAGCCGGAGCGAGGGATGAGGAAATATTACTGAGAAACCAAGGGGTCATCAGGGCCCCTGATTTGCTCTGGACTTTTGCCAGCCAGACGCATTGGCTCAGGCACTCAAAAAAGGTGTTCAGGTCACTCTCTCCCTGGAAATCACAACACCTTTGAGAGCCTTTCCCCATCAGGTAGGAGGGTCAGAACAGGGATGGGATGGAAGGACGGAGAACAGTGAGGTCAGAGAAGGCTGGGATACAGGAGAAGGATGAAAGGAGGGGACTGGAAAGCTTTTGCGGGGGAGGGAGCCTGAGCATGTGGAATAGCAAAAAGGGAGTGGGGCTGGAAGCAGCTTTGGTTGGAGGGATGGGACATGATGGATCTAAGAACGACTCTGGGTTCTTTGGTGGATTCGAGTTGGATGGTGGGCTGCAATTGGTGGGATAGGACACTAAGGGGTGGAACTTTGGATGGTGGAATGGGTCATGACTGGATGGATCTAAGAAGGGTGAGATGTGGGTTTTGAGTAGGGGTTGGATGGGGAGCAATAGGTGGGACAGGAGACTCGATGAGTGGGATTTTGGTTGGTGGGATGATATCTAAGGGCAAAACAGAGGCCACTGGTTGGAGGAGATCAGACAAGGGCCTGTCATAGGTCATTCTCACCCTTCTGGCCTCACTCTGGTATTTCACAGCCTTTTTGGTGTCAGCCACAGCCCGCTCCACAAAGCCCACCGACTGGTCCATGTTGGTCTCTATGCGGTCAATCATGGCTCCCTTTCGGAGGAAGAGAGACGGCGCGAGCAGCAGAGCGCAGCAGAAGTGGCAGGGAGGCAGAAGAAAGCAAGAGAGCCATCGAGGACCCAGGCAGATTCGGAGGGGGACTCACCTTGCGTGTCTTGTTCTTGTATATCAGAGCCTTTTTGGTCTCCTCGCGCGCTTTCTCTATGTGATCTACTGTGTGCAGCATGTTCAGCTCTATGTTATCTATGACTCCGCCCTGTCAGGGGAGCAGGAAGAGAGACGTCAGGAAACTCAGACCTCTAAAATGCCCGCTGACCTGGGGCACCTCAATCACCCAGAACACGTCTACATTGCACAGTTAGCCCAGGCTTTTACCCAGGTTAGGAAGGGCTGGACCAATCAGCCATGCACAAACTTAGACCTGAGTCTGGAGGCATGTTAAGCCTGGGCTAATTGACTCAACTAGGGTGCGGGGGCTAGAGTGAGAATGCAGGAAAAACAGCTAACTTGTGTGCTGATTGTCCTCCAATGCCCTTCCCACAATGCCCATGAAGGACAGACGAGATCTCCTGCAATTGACTGGGAAAGAATCCTAGAGCACCCCAGAACAAAGACCCAGGAATGCAGCTCCATGAACAGTAGGGGGACACTAATTCGGATGAGGCTTTGCATTGCAGTGGGGATGCTCATTCAGGGGGCAAAGCTAGCAGTGGGCGCTTGGAGTGAAGACACCCCACAGACCCTCCTTGAGGCCCCCAGCATCACCTCCTACCATGCACATGCTCCTCCCACCAGGAGAGCCCAGCCCTACCCTTGGAGGGCTCTGCCTCTGCTCAGGTGAGCAAGGCATTCATCCCCACTGCCCCCACCCCGCTCTTCTCCCAAGCGCAGAGGGGTCACCATTGGCTGGTGGGGCTCAGGGTCAATCCATCACTTCTCAGTACAGGAAAGGGGCACACTCACCATTCCCTGACTCGCACGCCGCCTCCTCGGCATTGCATTGTGGGTAGAAAACAGAAAGGGGGCCTCAGAGATGGACACTGATGCCCAAGTTGCAGTGAGAGAGGTGGCTGCACTCCACAATGCAGGGCTACTGACGGGGCAGCAGGGTAGCGAAAGGGGGGGAGTGGGAGGGTTCCCTCAGGGACACAGTAGAGTGGGCCTTGGCTGCAGGAGCTCTGTGGGGTCGTAGGAAAGCCAGGCACTGAGCAGTGGGACAAAAGGACAGGCCTCTTGGCCTCCATGAAATCAGCCATGTCAGCAAGATCCCAAACTCATGCAATCTAGCTCCTGCATCTGAGGTACGGCCACGGTGAAACCCCTGGTGGCTAGGAGGCCCTAAGTTTCAGTTGCTTGGTTACCCATTCCAATTCCCAGGCTGGTTGCTCAGTCGCCCAGTTTCAACTACCCTTGCGTCGCTTGGTTACGTAGTTTTCACCTGTCCCGACCTGTACATTTCCTTCTTTCCTACCCTTGGTTTACATGGTCACCATGCCATCTCCTCCCACGGTTACTCAGTTACCCCGCTCCACCTACTGTTACACACCTGTCACCTTTCACCCGGATGCTCCATCACCTTGTTTCCTGGTTGCTTAGTTACCTGTCCTTACCCTCTAGAGCCCCACCCTCTGCTTCCTTGGTTACCCTTTTCCTGTCCTGGTTGCTAGGTTACCCCTGCCTGCCCCAGTTGCTCAGTCATTCTGGCCTTATTCCTCCAGAGGACCCCAAGCAGGCTGCTCAGATGCGTAGCAGGCCCCTCCTGGGTTGTTCTGCCTAGTTACCTGGTTTTCCACCAGCATGGCGATGTCCACGAACATGTCGTGGAGCTCCTTGATGCTGCTCTCGAGCCGCACAATGTCCTTGTGCCGCCCCTCGATCTCGCTCAGCGCCTGCTTCGAGATCTGCGAATCCATGATCTGGAATAGAGCCGGGCCGCATCAGTCACGGCCCCACGCAAGCCCAGATATTGCTAAGGAACCACAAGCCAACGCTCTGCCATTCCCACAGCTCGGAGTCTCCCTGCTCCTGCCCATCATCCACACCCCGACACCCAAAACACACTGCCCAGCCTACTGCTCCCCCCCCCGCCCATCCAGCATCTCCCCCTAGATTTCCCATTCTATAAATGCTGAGAGCTACTGTTGAAGATACTATCATCAATCATCTGTTCCAAGATGTCTCCTCACCCTGCACCCCTCCATTTTACACACACACACTTCCACTGCATCCTCACCCCAGATGTGAATATTGATGGGTTTCCACTCTCGAGCATCTCCTCCAGCTCCTCATCCGTTGTGTTCTTCCCAGCTTTATCATTGGAAAAAGAAAAGCGATTACATCAAATCCCTGTAGAACCCACATGGGATGTGGCGGGGGGGGGGAGAGGGATTCACTTCGGGTGCTCTTGGTGACAGGTGTATGTGTGTGAATCCTTCTGGCCTCCAAACTGAGAAATGTCTTCCAAGCCCAGATCCTAAACATCCCCTATATTCAGCAGACACAAAGCTAATGGCTAGGGAGGAATCCCCACACTGCTCCCCCACATTCCCCAGTAGGGGGCACTGGGAGGGAGGATTATGGCTAGGGGTTTGCCCAATTCACTTGGGAAGTGAAAGGTTAACTGGCAGGGACTGAAGTTGGTCCCCACCCACCACAGGTAAGGGGCTGCTCCAGCCCCATGGGGCAGCCCTGGAAAGGGATTGCTTTGATAGGCAGGGGTGCTCTGGCCAGGGTGGAACAGCCCCTGCCTGTGGCATGAGGGAGGGTACACTCTAGCCCAGCTGCCCTCCCCCTTTAATTGGTTAAACATTACAGTTAAATGTTTAGCCAATTCAATGGGATTTTACATCCTTAAGATTCACAATTTTCATAAATTTCATGCTCATGGTATTTAAAAAAAAATCTTAAATTCTGTGTTGTAACAAAAACCACATGTATGTACTTTAAAAACAGCAAAATATAAGTGTGAAGGCCACAATAATTCCTCCTCCCAAAAAAGCAATATCCCTTCCCCCGCATACCATACTACCCTCGCTTTTGCGCTGCTGCTGGCAGCTGTGCTGCCTTCAGAGCTGGGCATCTGGCCAGCAGCCATTGCTCTCCAGCTCTGAAAACAGAAGATGCACGGGTGACAATACCGCAACCCCTCTACAATAGTCTTGCAACCACCTTTTGGGTCAGAACCCCCTGTTTGGGAAACACTGTATAGTACAGATAGAAGTACTCAAGAGATTGGATGTCACGGTCCACGACAGGTCTTTTTTCACAGCTGTGAATTTGCTAGGGCCCCAGTTACTAGCTCTGCAGTAACTCAGCACACAAACTTGAGCGGAGGAAAATATCCATTCCCGTAGGCAATTAATCCCATGACCTCTTGGGCTGGGGAGGAGGGGCCCTTGGGCCACATGCCCCGAGCAGGAAGGGTACATACTGATTTCGAGCTGCCGCTGGATCCGCCCTTTGCTACGTTCCCGGAAGTCAACCTGTGCCTCGTTGTATTTGGTCATCACATCGACGAACTTTCGTGAGAGGACAGAATGCTGGCGGGGAGAAGGGGGAAAAAGGAGCGGTTCACTGTATATCTGTATTGTCAATGTGGGTTCAGCGGGAACTGCCCGTCCAGCTAGAATAGTAGCTGACCACAGCACAGCCCACCTTCTCTCTATATCTTTCTTCTTACTCTGTCCCCACGTCACTTCTCACCTGGTCTGGGAACGGTAAAGTTCATCTCTCTGGCACCCTCCCTCTTCCCTAAATACAGCCTGGCTGATTCTGACAGGCGTGTCCACTGCAGTGCTGGGGAAGTGAT
Organism: Apalone spinifera; assembly: GCA_030068395.1. Lineage (NCBI taxonomy): Eukaryota > Metazoa > Chordata > Testudines > Trionychidae > Apalone > Apalone spinifera. The sequence goes on from CM057848.1 coordinate 112,513,984, forward strand.
GTCACTTGCCTGTGCCTCAGTTTACCCATCTGCATGGCAGGACAAATAATGCTCTGGATAGCACTCAAGTTCTGAAGGAATTATCTAGCCCAACCTGTGTAACAGGCCAGAAAATTTCAGACAGTGCATGCGCCAAGGAGCCCAGAACTTTTGAGAGAGCTAGATTAGATTGTGTGGAACATCTGCTCTTGCCTTTGAATAACAGACACCTACAAGCGTAGGGCTGGAAGGGGCAATTCAAGTAACAAAGGAGCCACCTCTGCCTGAGGTGAAGTCATTCTAATGCTTAATTACTTACTCTCCTAATACAAAATTTGCACCTTTTCTGGTCTGAATTTGTGCAAAACCAACATCCAGCCGCTGGATCTAGTTGTGCTTTTACGGGACCTGAGCCAAAGATCCATCTCCTGCACATTTCATTCCCTGTAAGGTACCATTTCCCCACGCCGGACTGCAGCAGCATCCCCACCATCTCCAACGTGACTTTTGTCCCCTCCGCCTGGGCTCTACATGAGTGCAGCCCACTGTCTCTGGGACCCATTGAGGGCTAGAGCCAGGTCGATATGAGGATTGTAGCATATGCCTTGCCCACCTGGGATTTCCGTATCCGCAGATCTGCTGACGACCGGCTCTCATCCTGCTCGATGCTCCGCTCCATGCCTGGGGACACACAGGCAAGTGGAGTGAAATAATTGGGGGGTGGGAAGGGAGGCTGGGACCAGCTGCACAGTCTTCCATCTCAGCTTCCCTGCCCACGTTCCCCTCTTCCCTTAAGAAAGGGGCTCATCCCTTACTGCCCCCACAGACAAGTCAGGGGGCTCAGCCTGCTGCACCCTCTTGCTAATCAGGCACTGGGATAGTGCTTGGTCTGAGTGGCCCTGTCCCCCGCTAGTGGAACACAGACCACACAGGCTGAGGCGCCTGCCACCAGCCAGGCCAAGAGGTGGGTCTTTTAGTACAAGCCGTAGAGACCAGCACATTAAGATCCAAAGGCCCCTGGATCCATCCCGGCAGCTAAAGCCCCACAAGGGGGGGGGGGGGAAGAGCAGGGGAGGACTCCTGCCAGGAAGGGTCATTCCCAAGGAGCAGCCCCAGGGAAGCGCAGGGAGGAAAGGGCACTTCTGAGGAGAGAAGATGGGTGTGGACAAGTGCTGGTCAGCCCTAGAGAGGACTCTACAGTAAGAGAAGGCTCCAGAGATAGCCAGCACGGGGTCTCTTACTCTTCAGCTTGTTTCGGACACTGTTGGCCGTTTTCTTGATCTCTGCTGTGAGCTGCTCCAGGTCGTCCTTCGTCTCTGCGAAAGCAGAAGCAACAAAACATGGTCAGTAGTAGTTCGGGGCCTTACTGGCCGAGGTCCCCCAGTAGAGCACCTCCTGGGACCCTCCTCCCTCCCTGGCAGAGATCCACCTCCCCCCAGGTGGGCCAACCCCTCTCGCAGGAGAGGGGCCTGGGTTCACTCTTGTTTGGGGGGCAGGAGGAAGCTCAGACTTACTTTGCTCGGGGATGGGGGCGGACAGAATGATACTGTACAGCTTCTTCGCCCTCTCCACATTCTCGGCAATTTTCTCAATGTTTTGCCGGGTTTCTTCAATCTAAACGGCAAGAGGAGATGGCTATTAGCTGTGTTACAGTAGCACCTTACTGTGATCAGGGCTGCCAGGTGCTAGGAGCTGTACAGACCCATTCAGAGATGGCTCCTGCCCCATTCAGCTCACATTCTAAACAGGCCAGACAGAAAATGGTTAAGAGGGGAAACTGAGGCACAGAGCAGGGAAAGGATTTACCTAGGGCAG
>CM057848.1:112553269-112570105 GCA_030068395.1 Apalone spinifera
CTGGGTGGGGACAGGCAGGGGGTGTTGTCTGGGAGGCCTGGGTTGTGCCTGTGTTGGGCTGCTGGGGGAGGTCTGGGGGAGATACCTTTGGGGAAGCATGAGCTAGAGGGCCTCTGTAGGGAGTGGTGGGTGCCAGAGGCATGATTTGGGGAGGGGTCTCAGTTGTGTGGATGTTGGGCCACAGTCCAGGAGGGGCCTCTGTTGCAGGGTGCAGGGCCGGGTACAAGCCAATGTGGTTTCTGTGTGCCCCTGGGAGGGGGCTCTGAGGGTGATTCTACAGGGTGTGGGTCGGGTCCTCCTTCAGAAGGAGGTAGCATGTCTGATAGGCTGAAGCTGCCTCTTTGAGGTGGGGCTGCAGAATGTGGACTGAGGTCAAGGTGACTGAGGGGGCTATATGGGCCATAGTATGTACCTTTCTTAGGATGTGGGATATGGAGGGTGCATGTCTTTTGGAGCAGGAACTATTGGGGTACAGGCCTGGGGCAGCCTTTCTGAGTCTGGTGTACATGGGGGGGGGGGGGGGGGGGGGGAGGTATGTGCACCTGAGCTAGATTCTGGTTATGGGATCAGGAGGTGGCACAGAGGGATGCCTGGGATGTTGGCCAGTCAGGTTAGATTTGCTGATACAGGTTGAACCTCTCTAGTCTGGCACCACTGGTGCTGAACCAGAGAATTTGCCAAACATGGGAGGTCAATATTGTTAAGCAGCATCGCCAACACTTCCACTGCTTACTGGGATCTTAGAAGACATTTAGGGGTAAATTAGAGCTGAATTAGAGCACTGAGAGCCAAGAATGATGGCTGTAAGCAAACTTTATGGGACCATGAGAAACTTGGTCAGACCTAGGATAGTGGACTAACTAAAATCATATCAGACCACAACGGTTGACAGACTAAAGAGGTTCAACCTGTAAGTTGATCCTAGTCTGTCTGCTGTGTTAACTGAAAAGTTGTGTGCTTTTAGGTGGTGAGACTCAGAAAATGAACAGTTTGAGGGAGAACCTAATTGCGTGGTGGGCATGGGGTAGTGAGTGCTTGCTGGCCATTATGTGCTTGTGAACTGAGGCTAGGAGCACACTTGTTTCTTACCCAGCTGGCTTGGGTCAGAGAACGCATTTGAGTGGACACTCTTGGTCCATGCTGGGAGGCAAGGATGCATGTGTCTTACACCATACAACAAACAACTTACATGTATGTCAGGTGCCATGTTTCAGTGGGTGCATGGGAGGAATATGGGGCATGTTTGGTCTTGGTGGGAGAGTATTCTTTGTATTTCTCTGGCTCCTGTCACTCTCACAATCTTTAGCGTATTTATCATTGTAGCACCTGTGTAAGGCAGGGCTGTGCTATTTCCTCTTTGCACAGATGGTGACCAGGAGCCCCAAGAGACTTAGTGACTTGCCTGAGATGTCACATTGGCAAAGCAGGGAAATTGATCCCAAACTGGACCCCGTAACCGCTGGGCTTCCCTCCTTCCCCTCATGCTGAATGGGGAGGTGTGCTTGAAATGGGATGTTTAGCTGTGGGGTGGCATTCTTCATAAGGAGGGGGTGAATGGGGGTGAGAGAGAGGGGAATGATGCCTTTCCTGTGGGATGCACTTAGTCCACGATTGGGCAGAAGTACCTTGTTTGATGGTCGTGGGTGCCCTGTGGGTGGGTGTTTTGGGACACGCTTGCTGGGGGGTAACATGCCTTGTCTGAGGAGTTGTGTTTAGTGTGTGCTGGAGGTGATGACTCTCTTTCTGCTGAAGGGCCACAATTGGGATGTGCTGATATAGAGAAATGAGACAATCTCCAGGGAAGGGTTCAGACAGGCTTGAAGCCCCAGCTTTGGGCACGAGGTGGCTGAGGGAACCCACTTTGGTGATGCTGAATGGGCAGTCAGACTGACTTTTCTGGAGGCCAGTTCATTGTTCTTTCTTTGCTCTTTTTCAAGTCCCTGGAGGACTGTCCTCTGGATGAGGATGAAGATGCTTTTCAGACCCTGGGTGAGGAGGATGAAGATATCGACCAGTTCAATGATGACACGTTTGGAGCCGGTGCTATTGGTGATTGCTGCATTTCCCATTTACTGTTCCTAACACTACTTCAGGGGAATGCCATAGCAGGCTGGAGATCTTCTTAGTCCTGCTCTTAGTCACTCCCACTCCTGCAGCTCCAGTCCTGGGTTGCTCCACCTAAAGCTCTGCTGATGTCCCTCCGTCCTGACCTCTAGCATTCCACACTATTCCAGTCCATTGGTGCCCGGGAGGTATAATTAGCTGTAGCATAAATGAGTGGTACTGAGGCGCCAGCCCTGCTTCCTTTCTGTGGTTCCCTTGCAGATGATGACTGGCAGGAGGCACATGAGCGGCTTGCAGAACTGGAAGACAAGCCTGCAACAGCTAGAGAGCTGGAGGATGGGACAGTCAGTGATGAGATGGATCTGCTGGGCCACCATGAGGAGAATCTGGCCGAGAGGCTGAGCAAGCTGGTCATTGACAACGAACTGGAAGATCCAGCCATCATGCAGGCTGTGCAAACCCAGCCCTCCATGCTGGTGAGTGCAGTATTTTTAGGTGGGGGGAGGAGCAGGAAATGGATGGAAAGACAGGAGAGCCCTCCCTAAGGTAACCCGCCATACTCTCCTTTACAGCAGCCAGGAGGCCTCAACTCTAGCATCTGGGATGGATCCGCAGTTCTCAGGCGCATCCGAGGACCGCTTCTCACTCAGGTGCCATGTCCTGCCTTGTTACTAATCCAGCAAAGCTCGGCCTCTTTCAGGGGAGACGCTTTCCTCCCACCCCAGGAATCCCTTTCCCATGCAGAGCAGAAGCTTCTGTGCTCCTCAGGAGCCGAAGATTTGCCAGCTCTGTGTCATGTTACCCTGGACCAGCCACTAGCCCTTTTTGTCTAGTATCCTGCCACCTGCTGTTCACATGAGGCTGTTGCCCAGTGGTACTGATGGCAGATGCTTATGAGGAAGTTATAGTTTTCCATAATGCATCTAGCTTATTGTGGCCATGCTGAGTGGATGATTCCTTCTCAGCTCCCGCGAAAGCCAGCTTAGACCCTAAAGTGAGAGACTTAATTTACTCCTGAAGAGCCATTTTGCTGTGTAAAGTGGCTCTAAGGTAGCATTGTGCCAGGTAGGCCTGGGCTTGCTTCTTGCAGACTCTAGATCAAACAAGATCTGTTGACAAGAAATAGTCTTTTAGCTGTCAGCTCTGCCAATTTCCTCTTGGGTCTGCAAGCCAAGCTAGCTTGATTCTTGCTTGCGTATTATCCCCAATAACCCTGCCCCTTTTGAGAGGTGTTACAGGGCTAGTTACGGTCCACTTGATGTGAACTCCTCAAGATAATGTTTGTGCCAATCAGAAATCAGTTAAGAACGCTGATGCTTGAACCAGAACAAAGTCCAACTCGTTCTCCGGCCTCCGAGCTGGCTCTGAAGGGCTAATGGGGCTAAAAAGTAGCAAAAGTGTGTGGTGCCACAAAAGGCAGCCAACAGAGCAATGATCCTTCGCACACAGCTCGGTTGTCCCGAAGGACACCGAGCTCCCTTTGCAGAGCTTGCTAGTGACATGTCGATCTGGTGATGGAATCCGTGGCAGAATCCCAATTAGAACTCTGTACCTTGACTTTCAGCCGAGGGTTTCATTCCCTGGGCCAGGACCCCTACCCACTAGATCATAGCTGCAGGTGAAGCTTCCCAGAGAGCATCTGCTTTCCTGACCATCCTCCCTGTTTCTCATTAGGCAGATTTCCTTGCTTCAGCTGTGCCACGAGAGCCTTTGTTCTCACTGAGCCCCAGTGCATGTGGAGTGGTGTCGCTGGTAAACTGCACATGGTTCAAAGTAGCTAATCATTGCCTGTGTTTTTTCCCCTCCTCCCGCATGCAGGAGATGCCCACGGTGTCTGTGCTGGAATATGCTCTGCCTCAGAAACCTCCACAGACCCAGGAGGATGACCGGGATCTCTCAGAGAGGGCACTGCCCAGGCGCTCGTCCTCCCCAGTCATTGGGAGCCCCCCGGTCCGGGCTGTCCCCATTGGCACGCCACCAAAGCAGGGTGCCATGCCCAACTTCAACCAGCAGGTATTTCTTCCCCTCCCTCTTCTCTGGCAGGAGGTGGGTCTGGTCACTGTGGTTTCAGGAAAGGGTGGTGTTTCCAGGAAGGATTAGGGTAGAAAGGGAGACCCAAGAAGGGTAAGAGCCTAACATTTCCAGGATGCCACTAACTTTTGCTACTGCTCAATCTTTAGAGCAGTAACTCAGCTGAGTGCATGCCTGGGTCTTGCCAGATGGAGGAGAAATTAACAGTAGGGCAGGTGGCTTGTCCTTCAGATGTCACTACTTCACCTCTTTCATTGGCTGCTTTCACGTGCCAGCATGTGGCAGCAGGAGAGGGATGTGGCATTGCTGCCAAAACGAGATGCAATCCAGCCAGTCTCCACTGGGCAAAAGTCTGGAGATGCTGCTGCTGTGTGTACTGGGGGGTTCCCCCTCTACTGCAAGATAAGGAATTGGAGGTGGTGGAGGGACTCTTTATATGGTGTACTGCTGGTCAGTCTGCGTTAGCCCTGAGTGACAGCTCCATGGGAGTAATTGCCTGGCAGATGTTGGCAAGGAAAAGGGAAGCTAGTGTATAGGACTAAGACCTGTTCCCTTTTTTTGGTTTCCCCTTCATGGTAGATCCTGTGTCCGAAGCCTGTTCATATCAGGGCCCCAATGCAGCAGCGTTATCCTGCCCCCTATGGCGAGAGGATGTCCCCAAACCAGCTCTGCAATGTCCCGGTATGGAGTGTCTCACGCTCTGTGTTCCTGGTTTGCTCCCCTGTCCCCAACAACTGTCCCTTCTAACATTCCTAATGTCCATTCTCCCTCAGCTTCACCCTGAGCCTCTCTGACCTCCTCAGGACTTCTGAGGTCCTTTCCCATCGCTATTTCACCTGCCCTCTGATCCTTCCTCTAATGCCAAACCCTTCCACAGATAGGCCTCTGTGTCTAACTTTTTTCTTAAAATCTGGTGTTGAATCTGGTGTTGAATGCTGTGGCCTCCACGTGTTGTCTGGAGAGCCCCCTTTCTGTATCTCAGCACTTCTTCCCCTTTCTCCATTTCCCCCTCTGGCCCAGATGTATCCCACGTGCCAGAAGCTCATGTGCCTACTCTCACCTCTCTGTTGCTGATCTGGGTGTTTCTGCAGGTTTCTCGTTTTCTCTCTGATCCGGATGTCTCTGGAGCATGCACCTGCTGAATGTCCATGTTGGGTTGATTTGGTTCTTTGTTTAGAACTAGTATTTCCTTTTTGCTCTTCCATTTTCTTTCCCCAGAATTCCTCCCTCCTGGGCCACCCGTTTCCTCCCAGCGTCACTCCTGTTTTCACCCACCTTCAGAGAGCGCAACTTCTAGGAGGAGCTCAGGTAAAGCTCAGACTGTTCCCTCTTGTTCTCCATTCCTCAGCAGCACGCTGTGCGCTCTGCATTCGTCTCTGGTATCTGTGATCTCTGTTCTGCCTTTGTGTGGCTGTCTCTCTGCTACTTCTGACAGTTGGTATCTCCCGTTGTGTGCTCCCCATGATAACTAGAGCTGTGCCGCTCAGTCTTGTCTGTCTGTCCTGCTCTCTCTCTCTGGTAATGTTTGTGGTGGTCTCTCTCCTTGCCTCCATCTCTGCAGGCTGGCCGCATGTCTCCCAGCCAGTTTGCTCGTGTCTCTGGGCTTGTTGGCAGCCCCCTCGCATCCATGAACCCCAAGTTGCTTCAAGGCAGAGTTGGGCAGATGGTGTCTCCAGCCAGTGGGTTCCGTGCCTTTTTTGGGGGGCCCCCGCCTTCTGCGCCAACCCCATCCCAGCAGCAGCACCCGCCATGTCCTGGGTCCCACTTGCAGAACTTAAGGTACCACAGTTGTCCTCTGCCTCCTGTCCCTGAGCTCACCACTCCAACTTGGAGAGGCTCTCTTAACCTCAGATTAGTCATCTCTGGAGAGTCATTACAACTCTCTTCTCTAGGCCTCATTCGCAGATGTTCAGACCAGATACAACTCACCTTCACCCTCAGCATCGGCGGCTCTTACATCAGAGACAGCAGCAGAACAGGAAGTGAGTTCTGGAATCGCTTGCATTCGGACGGTGGGGGGTGGGTATGAGAACTCCACAGGGTGAGAAAATTCAGCCATCCTGCAGTGCAGGCTAATATCCATGTGCCCTCTCCACTGTGCCCTCTCTGAATTTGTATGGGTCCTCCCACCAGCCAGCACCGGAGTCTGAATGGCTCAGCGGGGGACCGAGGGGGCCACCGGACCTGCCATCAGGACCAGTTGCGGAAAGACCCCTACGCCAATCTCATGTTGCAGAGGGAAAAGGACTGGGTGTCAAAGATCCAGATGATGCAGTTGCAAAGCACTGACCCTTACCTGGATGACTTCTACTATCAGGTAAATGCTTTGCAAGTCATTAGCTGAGCCATCCTGACCTAGCTTATGCTTAAGGGTAAGCTCGGCTGTCCCCGAGACAGCTGGCCGACCATGCTAACCCCCATCTGCACTAGAGATGTGAACGACTAGTCGACCAGCAAATGCTTATCGGATAGTTGACTCGTCGCTCCCCCCCTTTGCTGCCTGTATCAGAAAGAGGCCGTGTGTGGAGGGAGAAGAGAGAGTGCTTCAAAACGGCAGCACCTTGTGGGGCCTGGGATCTGCCACTTTGAAACGCCATGTGCAGCCTGGGGCCAGCTGGGGAGTCCCCAGCTGACCCCGTGCTCCCCGCAGCGCTTTCACCTTTGAAGTGTAGCAACAGCCCTGGGGAGGTGCCCTTATCAGCTATAATCAAATAGTTGATGCAAATTGCATCTACTATTCTACCCCATTAATCTAAATTTAACATCCCTAGTCTGTTCCTCCCAGAGAAGTAACTGCTGGTAAGGGGCTGTAGCTGAGCTCCCACTACAGTGCTTTTAGCTGACTCTAGAACTGTGCTTCACCATCTGTTGCATTCCCCTCGCGGCTCCCCCTAAGACTGGCTTGTCAGCACCACTAGCTGTGGGACTCAGTGTGTGATGGCACACTGGTTCTGAGGGCCGCAGTCTCGGTGCTGGGCTCCTAACCACCGCTACCTCCTTCTCCCTCTGGTCTCAGAATTACTTTCAGAAGCTGGAGAAAGTGTCCGCGGCGGAGGAAATGCATGGCGATGGCCCGAAGAAAGAACATACTAAACTCATCACGCCCCAAGTGGCCAAGTTAGAGCATGCCTACAAGCCAGGTAAATGCCCCTTGGGGGGAGGTGGGCAATGCATGGGCCGGCAGGGAACCGACAGACCTGTGGGGATGTGTTGGTGCTGAAATAGCATCTTGCTCCCTAACCATATTGTTGTGTTAATAGTGGAGGCGGCTATCCGTCATGGGGCTGGGGCAAAAGAAGCACCATAGACTTGCTGTGGAGAGGGGTGGAGCTGGGGACAGCTGTAGGACTACTTTGGGGAGGGCAGGAAGCAATCGGGGCTCTGGGGGGAGGGGGAGAAGCATTGGTGCAGTGGCCGGGGGAAGCTGGAGGAGACACGGGTTAAGATTTCTGTGGCATGGCTAAGGGAGCAGAGGCTTGGGGCGGTGACTCCAGCCACATGGCTATTCCTCTGTCCTTGCAGTGCAGTTTGAGGGGTCGCTGGGGAAGCTCACAGTCTCCAGTGTCAATAACCCCCGAAAAATGATTGACGCGGTGGTGACCTCCCGGAGTGAAGACGATGTAAGTAATGGCAGATACGGCTGCCCTACACAGTCTGGGCTCTCTTTCCACTCGAGGTTCGGTCCTCTTCCCCCGGTCCGCTCCTTTCTGACGCTGCTTTTTGTTCCATGCTCCACCTGGGGCCGCCTCATTCCCTGCCCCTAGGAGACGAAGGAGAAGCAGGTTCGGGACAAGAGACGACAGACCCTTGTCACCATTGAAAAGGTGAGTATGAGATGAGACACCCCCGCCCCCCTTCCGCCTTTGTAAGAGTCGACCAGGCCAGTACCCCAGCAGCAGCTGGGCTGGGGATATTTGTAAGCAGGGCTTGACAAGCGGGTGGCGAGCCCTGCTCGCCAGCTGCGCGGTTTGGCACGCCGTGCCAGCTTAAAATCGACTCGCCCCAGGCGAGTAGATTAACTAATTTGTCGAGCCCTGTTTGTAAGCCATGGGAAAAGTAATCCCCACATACACCCCTTCCCAGATTCCTGCCGTGAACTGGGCACGCACCTTGCTTTCCAGCTGCTGACTGACTTCCTGCTTTAATTAAAACTGGTCGTGAATAATGGAAACACCTTCCCTCTTGGTTGTCTGCTTCAGCAGCCAGGCCAAGGAGAGTGGTGGGTTCTCTCAGCTGGGGTGGAGGCATGCTGGCCACTTGCCGCTTCCCTGGGAACGCCGGCACTCTCTCCGTAGGGCTTGCTGATCCAGTCCACTTGGGAGGCAGAGGCTTTCCTGCCTGGACTAGCTGTGGGGTAGTGGGAGTGCCTATGAATGGCTCTGATCTGGCTGCATGTCCTGCAGACGTACAGCCTCCTCCTGGACGTGGAGGACTACGAGAGGCGCTACCTGCTAAGCTTGGAAGGGGAGCGGCCAACCCTGATGGAGGAGCGGAAGCAGAAGATCTGTGACATGTATGACAATCTGAGGGGGAAAACGCCTGGCCAAGAGAGGTGAGCAACATGACCCTGCTTCCAGCGCTCTTGGCGCCGCATGGCTGAGCCCCTCCCCCCACCAGCCTTGTTTTGTCTTCTCACCCTAGAGAAAGGGGAAGACTATGGAATTCTCCCCTCCTTTGCTTCAGGGTAGGGTGAGAGTCTACAGCCCATCCCTCATGTGGGGCAGCCCCCTCGCTAGTACCAAGCTCACTGAAACAGCCAGGGCACTCTCCTTTGGATGCTCCTGCCCTCCCCCCCCCCCCCCCCCCCCTTCAGTTGGAAAGATGGAGTAGGAAGAGACCGAGGCATGTGGAGGGGAGGGGCACTGTCCAGTCCTGCCTGGAGTGAGGCCCCTCTGCCCTTCCCCCAGCCGATGTGCAGGGCAGGGTCTGCCCCTGGAAATGGGAGAAACTAGGCCGGGACAGAGAGGCCTGGGCTCAGGAGGAAAGTGTGACTGGGCAGGCCCTAGGGTCAGAAGAATTTTATTGTCCTCGTCCTTCATGTGCACTGGTCCAGTCGGGCCTGATAGGCAGCAAACCTTTTGTCGTGCTGTCTATTTCCTGGCTGTAAGGTCTCCTGGTTGTCCACTGCATAGACCCACAGGGAGCATTAGCCTCATTATCTGACTATTGACCATTCAAACATTCTCCTCTGGGCAGGCTGAGTGACGACCACTTCGTGCAAATCATGTGTATCCGGAAAGGAAAGCGTATGGTTGCCCGGATCCTGCCCTTCCTGTCCCCAGAGCAGGCGACCGACATACTCATGGCAACAGCCAGAAACCTGCCCTTCCTGATCAAGAAGGATGCTCAGGATGAGGTAACCAAGGAGGCTGCAACAGAAAGAGCTTGCTATCAGATGGTTGGTACGAGTTGTCTGCATCTCAGAGGCAGTGTTGTCTAATGATCAGAGTAGGGGACTGAGAATCAGAATTCCTGCCTTCACTTTGTGAGCAGGGGGAAGTCGCTTTGCAAGTTTGCAGCTCTGTCAGTGGGGGTACTAACGAACTGGTCTCTGCTGAGTTAGTGTTCCTGGCCTCATATGGGTTTGTGAGAATTCAGTGTTTGGGAAAGTGCTTTGAGATCCTTGGACAAGATGGTCCAGTAAGATACGCAGACATCCCTGGTGTGTCCACTTTCATCATGCACACAGCTCTCCCGGAAATTCTCCCTCTAGATTGACGCGGGCCCATGGGTGACCAAAGTTGCTAGAAACTGACAGCTTGAGGAAAGTCCATTCAGTCAACCTATTTCTTTCCCTATGTTCTCCGCCTGTGTCTACACTAGAATCCTGCTGGGGTGCTGCCGCTGTAGTGTAAATGCTTAGGTGGTGAGGGGAGGGATTCATCTGTAGCTGTAGTTAATCAGCTGGAGCTGAGATGTGGAAGAATTCTTTCACTGACCTAGCAGTGTGTATGCCAAGGTCTTGTTTGGTTTATCACTGTCACACGGGGCGGGACATTTTTTCACAGTCCTGAGCGATGTAATTAAATTGACCTAACTTTGAAGTTTAAACCAACCCTAAGAACTATTTACCACATGAGAACAGCCATACTGTGCAAAGGCCCATCTAGACCTTCATCAGTCTTCTGACAGTGGCCAATGCCAGGTACCCCCAGAGGAAATGAACAGAAGAGGGAATCAAGTGATCCTTCCGCTGGCGCTCATTCCCAGCTTCTGACAGAGGCTAGGAAAAGCATCCTTACCCTTCCTGGTTAATCGCCATTGATGGACCTATTCTCTCTGAACTTGTCTAGTTGTTTTTTGAACCCTGTTATAGTCTTGGCTTTCACAACATCCTCTGGCAAGGAGTTCCACATGTTGACTGCGCTGCAGGAAGAACTGCTTCCTTTTGTTTTACATCTACTGCCTATTAATTTCATTTGGTGACCCCTAGCTCTTACATTATGAGGAGCAAATAGCACTTCCTAAGTTACTTTTACTATGCCAGTCATTATTTTATAGACATCTATCGTATCTCCCCTTAATCCTTTCTTTTCTAAGATGAAAAGCCCCAGCCTGGTTAATCTCGCCTCAGACGGAAACCGTTCCATATCCCTTATTTTTATTGCCCTTTTCTGAATCTTTTCCAATTCTATTAGATCTTTAATGGGGTGAGAGTATTTAAGGTAGGGACGTTATTGAACGTGTATTTGTGTAAACATGTAACCGCTGGATTTTTTTTTAGCAGCGACACGTTTACATGCAGTGGGGAGCCAAGCGGGAGCCTGTGTTTGCGGGGAGCTACATTTACCATTTCCCACCTATACCCTTCCACCCCTGTGCTGCTGCCTCTCTATCAGGAAGTAGAGTGGGAGAGAGAGGGCTGGGTGGCTCCATGGGAACCAGTGCTTGTGGGAAGCCAGTTTTAAGCTGCCCCCACCATGGGCACTGACTCCCTCCTGCCCCCCAATCCTCTGGAAGGCACGCGGCTTGGTGGGAGCTGGCACATGCAGGGAACCAGCTTAAAAGCCGGCTTCTGTCTCCTCTCCCTCCCCCCCCCCCCCATCACCTTGCTGCCTCTGATACAGAGGCAAGGGCGGGGGGGGGGGGGTGAATCTAGCCATTGGATAAACCCAGGCTTATTGGTTAATCATGTAAACGACTACATGCTAACAGTATTGCAGTAGCACCCAGAAGGGTTTGATGTGATTGGGGCCCCATTGTGCTGGGTGCTGCACAAACACGTACAGTCCCTGACTCATAGAACACAAACTGGAAGGGACCTCGAGAGGTCATCGAGTCCAGTCCCCTGCCCTCATGGCAGGATCAAGCATCATCTAGATCAGTGTTTCCCAACCAGTGGTACAAGTACCCTTAGGGGTACTTGAGAGAAGTCTGGGGGGTACGTCAACACAACTGAAATTTGGAGAAAACTGAATTTTTGTGTTTTTACATCCAAAAATTTCATCGCCTGCCCAGCTACGATTAAGTTGTTTAAACAAATGTGTTGCAGTGGTAGAAAAAAATGTTATGTCTGAAAACTGTAGGTAGTGGGGGTACTTATACTTTTTTTTTAAGGGGGTTCTTTATAAAAAATGGTTGAGAAATACTGATCTAGATCATCCCTGACAGGTGTCTGTCTAACCTGCTCTGAAATATCTCCCGTGATGGAGATTCCACAACCCCCCCTCTCCCTCCCAGGCAAGTCATTCTAGTGTTCAACTGCCCTCACATAAAGTTTTTCCTAATGTCCAACCTAAACCTCCCTTGCTGCCCATTTTAAGCCCATTGCTTCTTGTCCTATCACAAACTCCAAATGGTGACACACAGAGGTGGGAGGACAGTTCTTTGTATAATGTTGTAGCCACCACATCTCATCCCAGAGGCGATGCTGTCACTTCATTGCATGCAGGCGAACTTTCCCTCCAGTTCCTGCCCATCTTTTCTCTCTCCTGGTTTGCCAGCCATCTTCACTCCGTGTCACCTGGATACCTGGGTTCACTCAAAAACGGCGTGCCCTTGAGAGCCCCTGCCCTGCCTGCCAGTAGGAAATGAAGCCTGGATTTGTTTCATGGCCACTCCTGGAGCGTGCGTGGGGAGCTCCCTGCCTACTCGGCTATCTGTGATTGATATTGCTCTTCTCTCCTTCAGGTGCTACCATGCTTATTGAGGCCCTTCTCTCTCGTTCTCTATCATCTTCCATCAGAGACGGTCACCAGCCTTCTGCAGCAGCTAGCGAACCTACCTCAAAGCGCCACAGCGCCAGCACCTGCCAACCTGCACCTCGCAGCTGTGCTCCAGAACAAGGTGCCTGCAGCATGAGCTATTGCTGAGCACTAAGAGAAGCAGTAGTTGCACACTTGATTCCTTCATTGCTGGGACTTGATTTGGCTATAGACGCGCCTGGCACTCTCAATTGTGAGAGAGGCTAGAAACGCTTCCTCTTGCTTGATTCTCTCCTGTTTCTCTGGCCTGGGGCACAGAGAGAGACCCAGACCCTCCTTTCTCTTTTGAACTGGAGGGTTGCCCTCATTAGCCAACCCAGTGTCTGGGGAGAGGTTCCAAACACCAATCCATCCAATAGGTCCTCTTCTCCATGCTGGGGTATGTGAAAATTCCCTGAATGTGATTCATGAAACCAGGGACAGGCCAACCAGGCATTGAGAGATCGTCCTTTCTGACCAGCAGCTCCCTTGCCAGAAGAAGTAGGGTTGAGATAACTGGCACTAGAGTCTCCTGCAGCAACAGGGGTCGATGAGGAGGGACCTAAATGAATGGGACTCACTTGGGGACAGGGAATAAAATCTTCCTGCAGACACCTCCATTCCCTCTTCTCTCCTTGCATGTCACAGACAGCTGTGGGGTAGGCAGTTTTACATGGTCTGACACTTGCATAGCAGAGTGAAAGCCACCTTAGAAGTACCACCAGGGATGGACGGATGCTAGAAGTCTTCCTCCTTGTGCATCTTTTCCTCATAGTCGGGGTCTGTTTCCCTGGTCTTTGCTGCTTTTGCTTTAATGGTAGATAAGGCTCTATAGTGCTCACAGGGCCTGTGACGGATTAGTTACTTTCTCTGGGATTCATTTGGATCCAGAGGAGAATTAAGGTAAAGCACGAGTCTTGGAATTCTATACACTCACCATCTCCAAAAGCCTGCTGAAACCTGGTCCTGGGAACTCCAGCCAAGGCAATCATGGGCCAAAGCACGATGATGAAGGCTGACACAAAGGGTGGTGGGCAGACTCGGAAGCAGCATGCTGTTCTGGGGCAGTCCCCTGCAAATGTGGGACAGCACTACGGGAGATCGTACAGCCCCTGTGCTGAATTACAACCCTCAGTGCATCTGGGAAGAAACTGCTTCTGGGCAGGGGTGGGTGTCTGCTTTGGTAAGCCCGGCATAGCGGAGAAACCAGAAAGATATAATGGGCAAAGAGAGGAAACCAAGACGTGTATGCCCAAAAGGCTGAGGGAATGTGAAGGCTCTATCTGTAGCAAAGCAACAGTGCACATTTCTCATCCTGCCCAGTGTTGCTCTTGCACAGTCCAAGGCTAATCCTGTTAGGCAGGTGGCTTGTCTTAATCAGACTTTTTCCCCTCTCTGTTTTTACTAAATCTTGGAGCTAGGGGTCCTGGACTAAGACTAGAGCGCCCAGGTGAGAAGTAAGTCCCTTGGCCTCTGACTGGGGTGCGGTGATGTCACTGTGGTTTGTCCTTGAAAGGAAGATGACCCAAGCTTGTGAGCGGCACGTGGGTGGCACGTGCTGTGCTGGAATAGTTCCCTCTAGGCCTCCCCGACTCGCTGCAGTCAGAAAGGGCCTGGGATAAGCCAAAGGGCTGTGAGCAGAGGCTGGTAATGGGGAAGTGAAGACTTCAGACCCAGGAGTGGGAAATGTGCTACAGCAATCCAGGAAGAGAGGAGTGTGCCTGCTGGGGGTCAGGCCTAGAAGCTGTCCCTTCTTTCAAGCGCACACTGACTTACTTCTCCGTCTTTCTCTCTGCAGTTTGGCCTGTCCCTGCTATATTTGGTCCTGAGTCGTGGGGAGGAATTGCAGAGTTCCCATGATGCTACTGAGCTAATGCAGGATAACCAGTGGTGAGTCCCTGCTGCATCCCTTAGCTGTGTTTCTCTCTCTCACCTCCCCCCGAGGACAATGCATGTTGGCTGAGGGTGAGCAGAGCATGCCCTGGATCAGTGTAGACCCGGAGTCATATACCTCCTAACCACAGACGGGGCTTGGTCTAGTAGCCAGGGCATAGGATTAGGAACTGGAACAGGACACACAACTCCCCAGCCAGAGGAGGGATCACCCTGTGAGCTGACAGCTCCTACCATAATGCCAGGCTTCCCTTTGGTGTCTCATTGATAGGGGTCTATCACTTAAACTCCTGTGCCTCCAGGAACTGAGGTTCAGTGGCGCTCTCTGGGCCTGTTGTGGAGTTGTAGAGAAGTTGAGCCCAACTGAAGGAGTCTGACTTCCCCTCCCTAGAGAGGGGAACGCTTCCTGGCTGCATTACTGGTTACTCGACTGGCTGCCAGGGGAACATTCTGATTGGTGTCCACAGATCCCACCCCCTCCCGTCCCCGCCCAAGTGCATAGTTTTGCTGAATGCAATCTAGGCCTGAATCCTGGGACTCCAATGTCCAAAAAGGGTTTAAGGTCAGAGAGGGTAAATAACTGAACTAGGGATGTAATAGTGTAGTCGGTTAACCGATTAGCCGATAAGAAAAAGCTCATAGGTTAATGCTATAGACTACATGCATTTCCCTCCCTGGACAGGGGCTGCTGCCTCTGTATCAGAGACAGCAGCGCAGGGTGAGGGGAGCTGGTTTTCAAACTCTCCTCGCAGACCAGCTTCTGCCTGGCATCCCGTGCAAAGTGGTAGGGGACTCCTCGGGAGTGGGGCCTAAGTGCACTGGCTGCCAGCCCTGCCCTCGGGGACTATAGAATAGTCGAGTAACCGATAAGAATTCATGAGGTTACTCGACTATTCAATTAACGCATATTTAACATCCCTAAACTGAATGTGAGCTTCTAGTGTGATGCTGGTGCAAAACATGCCAATGTGATCCTTGGATATAGAAACCACAGGGAGCAGTGTTCCCTGTCAGCTGAGTGCTTGTACTGCTGCTCAGGAGACATTCCAATGCCCCCCATCCAATTGGTAGAGTGCCCACAGCCAGGTTTTGTTTCTACTGGTGGTGCACATAACATTTATTGTGCACTCGGGTGGAAAATATCCTCACACAGATGGAAAAGATTAGATGGAAAATTGTTGGACAGGTGATTTTTTTTTTTCCCCCCCTCCCCTTCTGCATATGGCATTGGTGAGACATTGTCTGTGCTTGTGGCATCCACTTTTGTAAAGAGGATGTTGAAATGCTGGAGGGAGCACGGAGAAGAACCACAAATGTTTAAAGGGGTAGAGAAAATGCCTGACAATGAGAGCGTTAAGGAATTCAATCCATTTGTAGCTTATCAAAAATAGTTTAAGGGCTGACCTGGTTACATTGTATCAGTCAGTACCCTCCTGGGGAGAAGATACAGGTTGAACCTCTCTAGTGCAGCACCCTCAAGAACTGACCAATACCAAACCAGAGAATTTACCCAACCATGGGAGGTCAATATTGGCTAGCAGCATTACCAACACTTCCACTGCTTACGGGGCTCTTGGGAGATATTTAGGGGTAAATTAGAGCTAAATAACAACACAGAACAGTGAGAGCCAGGACCGGTGAGTGTAAACAAACTTTATGGGACCGCAGGAAACTTGGCCGCACCCATAAGTGGACATCCAGCTCACTAAAATCATGCCAGACCACGGATGTTGCTGGACCAGAGAGTGCCGGACTAGAGAGGTTCAACCTATACCTGGTGTTACAGGAGTGAGACGTGGAGAAAAGCAGAACAAGAATCGGGGGCTTGAAGTTAAAGCCAGAAAAAATCAACTTGGAAATAGGGCACAGTTCTTTGCAATGCAGGTGATGAGCCATTAGCACAGGTGATCCAGGAAAGTGGTGGATTCTCAATCTCTTGATATCTGTTTTCAAATCCAGACAAAAAGCCTTTTTGGAAGATGCTTTAGCCAAGCCCAAGTTCCTGGGCTCAGTACAGGGGTAACTGATTGGCATTCTTTGGTTGTGTTACCGACCAGTCCCTTGGGTTCTGTCTGGAAATGGTGATCAGTCGTTAAGGCTCCGGGTGTTACCAAAGTGGTGACCACTCTGGACTTGGATGATTGCCAGAGTCTGGCTGTTGAGCCATTATTAATTAGCTGACTTCTCAAAGGCCAGCTCCGCTGTCTCTGGGAACTGAACCGTGTCTTCATACTCTATTGCTGTGGTCGATCTACTGATCGATCGCAGGGGCTCTATGAGTCCGTCTTTAGCTCCTTCTGGACTGTGCGCCTGTGCACAACTAATTTTGAATTGGCATTCTTTGCAGAGCAGCTACTCTCAGAGCAGCAACACAGGTGTGTAGCTGTGGTGGGATCTGTTGGGTCGGAGGGCTGAAACACCCCGGCCAGCTGGCTGTGGCAGAGGAGGCTGTGCCGCGCTCGAGCTGATCGGGCCGCTTTCCCTCTGCTCCAGCCCACATGGAGGGTGGTGCACCCTGGCTGAGCACCATGGCCAGCTGGCCAGGCAGTCGTCCTCTTTGCTCCAGCCCAGCTGCCCTGCGCTCAGCCCGGGGAGGCTGCGCCGCTCTCCTGCTGGCTGGGAAGCCCTTCCTCTTTGCTCCAGCCCAGTTGGAGTGAGGCACAGC
>CM057848.1:112758791-112769082 GCA_030068395.1 Apalone spinifera
CTTGGGGCGGTAAGGCACCTCCTGCTGGGCCGTGCTTACAGACAGCTTCCAGTGGGGGTCCCCCACAGCCCAGACATAGTAACCAACAAGGTACTAACACTACACCACCCAGGGCCAGGGCAAAAGTAAGCCTGCCTTAGCTTCACTGCTCCGCCACCTGGAAGCCATCTCAGTTGAACTGTGCCCAGCCAGAGCCTGGTCCCTGAACCCCTGTCCCAGCCATGAACTTCCTCCTGCACCCAACCTCCTGCCCCAGACATGAATCCCCCTGCACCAAAACTCCTTCCCTGAGCTTACACCCTAAAAACCCTCCTGGACCCAAAACACCCACCCTGGACAAAGCATGGAGCTCCTGCCACACTCCAATGCCCATGACACAAGAGCAGAGTCTGCACCCCAAACCCCTAGCCCAGCCTGATGAAAGTAAGTGAAGATGGGGGAGGAAGGGTGATGGAGTGAGCAGGGGGAGGCCTTGGAGAAGGGGCAGGGAGGAAGTGCTGCAGGGCTGTTGGGGTTTGAGGTAGATCGTACATTGCACTTAAATAAAAACACAGTTTTGTGGTTAAAGAGATTGGAGAGCATCAACTCTAAGAGCCTGTTTCTCCGAGGTACGGCCCTCTCACCTAGCAGATCCGGGCCCTTGCTAACTGTACAGCTTCCATTGTTAGAGAGCACTTCTGAAAGCATTTGGGCAGTTCAAATAATTCATGTAAGACATTTAATACAGCTATGTTAAAATGGTAATTAGTGTTAGAGAGTTTATTCAGGCTGTACGTTGCTATTGGGCCATTATTTTCTGAGATTTCCCGTTCAAAATATGTAAGAAGAGTCTCATAATTACACCTCAAAGCACTTACAGCAAAATGTCTAAATAGCCACTTTACTTTATTTGGAGGTTTGAAGGATACAATCTCATTTTTGGTTACTGAAATTGTCCTTTTCGGACTGAGGATCTGCAAAAGACCTTACAAAGGGTCTTCAAAAGTGCCTTTATTGTCTTCATCATTGGCCCTTCGTTGCACGCATCAGCTAAATCCAGGTCTTCTCAATGGGCCACGCAGTGTTGTGCTGTTAAATGTGGGATGCACGGCTTGAGTTGTGTGGCAACACCCTCGTTTTTCCCTAGAATGACTGTAGCAGCAACTGAAGTGAACATCACCATTTTCATCAGGCCCAGTTTATTGCGGGTGTAAAACTTGTATTTTTTGCTGGACGAACTTCGCTTGGCACTACACTGAGCTCTCCCTGCTCTGGGCTCTCCCCATCTTACTCGCTGGACCAGTGGCATTTGTGTAAGCAGGGTCAGGATAAGCTCTACCCTGACATCTGGTGGTGAATTGTGGCGAGTGGTGCAAAAAGACTTCAGGTGCTGATCTCGTTTACATAGGCACACCTACCCCACCTAGTATGTGCTCACAGCAGCCCAAATGGTCAATTTGGCCAGCAACAGGTAGAACAGAAGTTTTATTCATTGACAGGGATACAGCGTAGCATAGGACCGATGTGAACACAGGGACCAAGAGCAGGCAGTATTATTCCTCTCAGGGAGAAGGGGTCCCAAGTCCTTCTTCTCCATTTCTGCTCTAAGCCCCTTCTCTCATCCTAATACAACAGAGACTGACCCATTCCCCAGGCCATAGCCTGGTGACAGCTCTGCCTACCCCTTTCTTCCCTGCCCCTGGTCCAAGGTGGTTTCTATGCCGCACCCTCCAGTGTGGGAAAGACAGTTCTTTCCTGCACCTGTAGGGGCAGGGTGCAGAAGCTGCACTGGAACTGGCAGGGACATCCTCCACACTTGAGTAACAGATGATTGCTTAGAAAATATGCCCAAGAAGATCCTCCCTGGGGAATTGCAGTCAGTGACTATGAGACACGCAGATTCTGAAGTGGATCCAGCCCAGCCTGATTCCTGTAAACACGCAGTTTGGGCCCCAGGGACGAAGGCAGGTGAGGGACGGCTGGAAGGATTCGCTGCTCATTGCCACTATTGATAGGTTATACAGGATTATTCTCTTTCTCTCTCACTATCATCTCTTCCCCCCTCCCCCTGCATGCTGTTTCCTGACCACCCATGGCCAGCCAACATCCTGTCACATTTCTGTCTCTTTGTCCTTGTCTGTCTGTCCAGCTCTCTTTCTAGGTTTAATTCTGTCTTTGCCACTTGCTGGCAGTCCAGGCTGTTCTCCTACCCTGGGCTTTCCTCCAGGTCTCCGTCCCCAGCATCCCCCAAAGCCACTGGGATCAGGTGGTCCTGGGCAGAAGGCTGGGGAGGGGCGAGAACGATCAGTGATAACACAGTATTACAGTACTGGGGAGGGCGGGTCAGTAGCTTATTCTCCCATCTGCTCTTTGCCAACAGGCCTGTGTGAGAGGGAGAGCGGGGAACACCAGCATCCCTCAGCAGCGGTTCCATGATGGCCACGCTGAGCACAGAGACTCTGCCACCAGCAGCTTTTGGCAGGGGTCATACATTTAAATACAGGTAACAACACTGGATGCGAAAGCTTGGTGCCCCTGAGGTGACCATCACGTGCATCACTCTGCTCATCTGCCTGTTGGGGCTGGTGGGGAACGGGATCGTCCTCTGGTTCCTGGGCTTCAGCATGAAGAGAAACCCCCTCACCATCTACATCCTCAATCTGGCCGTTGCCGACTCCAGCTTTCTCCTCTGTTCAGCTGCCTCTGCAGCTTGCAAGGTGGGAAATCGGTTTTGTGAGAGTAGCGGAGTTGCGGTATTCTTTATGTTTACAGTGCTGTCTTTCTGGACGTACAGCACCGGCCTGTACCTCCTGACAGCCATCAGTATACACAGATGTGTGTACATCCTCTACCCCATTTGGTACCTATGCCGCCGGCCACGGCGATTGTCTGCCATCGTGTCTGCCCTGCTCTGGGCTCTCTCATTCCTGCTTTGCTGTTCTGTTGCTGTTTTTTGTATAGTTCACACCATTGAAAGCGGTATCACTTCCCACCTATTCGTCTTTGTTCTGAATGACCTGATATTAACCCCCATCATGGTTCTGTCCAGTTTGACCCTGTTCATCAAGGTGTGACGAATCCCAGTGGCGCCCGCCCGGCAAGCTCTATGCTGTCATCCTGCTCACCGTCCTCTTCTTCCTCCTCTTCACTCTCCCTCAGAGCATTGTATATTTCCTTGCCTCCCAGGGCATATTTCTGCGCAACTGGTTATTTGAAGTGCTGGCCTGCACAAGTAGCAGCATCAACCCATTCATCTGCTTTCTAGTCGGGAGCTATGGGAAGTGGCGATTCTGTGGCTCTCTCAGACTCGCACTCTAGAGGGTTTTTGAAGAGCAGACAGATTCCAGAGAAGACAGAGAAACCACCAGCACAGACCCAATGGAGACGGTTGTTTAAATCCCTTCATCAGCCAGCCTGGGAGACCCTTTCTGGGCATGGAGATTTCCCTAGATCCCAGAAAGGGAAAGGACCTTCTGAATTCTTCCCCACCCCTGCCCTAGTGTGGATCCCCAGGGCTCATTTCCGCTGTCAACCACCAATAGTTCTCCCATGGCTTGATCTGGTTCCCACTGGAATCAGTTAGGAAAGTCCATATGACTTGATGGGGAACAAGTCTCAGAGGGGTCGCCGTGTTAGCCTGAATCTGCACGAACAACTGGGAGTCTTGACACCTTAAAGACTCACACGTGTATTTGGTCTTGAGCTGATCCCAGCTGAGATTTGAATCATTCCTCTGCATGCCAATGGCAGTAATACAAGCTAATCCCCAACCAGTCAGATTTCAATTCATTTACCAGCATTGTCAGATTGTACGGGAAGTCCTGTGTCAAGCCTTTTCCCCCACTCTAGCAGTATAAATGGAGAAGTGGAGCCCGCAAAAGTACCTGAAAACCTTATCTTTCCAGGCTTTGATATAAAATGTCTCCCACAATCTTAAAAACCTAGGTGTTGGGGATAAAAAATCTGCTGCCACCACCCAAGTAATAATAAAGAAACCAGGGGGAGACCACTTGGGAAATCTTAGCCCTAAAAGTAAAACCAGGACACAAAAATTAACCAATACCAGGTTAATAAAAAAGAGAAAGAACTTTTATTATCACCACAATATTCCTGTTACAAGCATAATGACTAGATGGAAAAGTCACCAATTAACATACTCACGGGGGAACCCCACTATGGTCCAAGAGCTCAGTTACAAAGGAGAGGAAAACCCATTTTTAGATGGACAGACATCAGATTCCCATTCCCAAACCACAAGGAGTAACGGTAGTCGTTCAATTTAGGATCTTTAATTCGAACTGCCTAGTCCGTGCTGCATGTAGCCGCGGGCACAGATTTTGGACTAAGGGGGATTTAAAAATGGCGGTACCCAGGAAAATACAAAAGAAGCCCAGGATATTTAAATCCCGGGCTTCATTTGCAACTCCGCTTGCCCACATTACCCTACCTAGCTCAAACTAACAAGCTAGTGTAGCAGTACCCTCTGTGTCTTCCTCTCTGCGTAAGCATATGCTAATTGCTTGCTCCAGGAAGTGGTGGCGATTTTGTCGCAGTCCACTCTCGATTTTATGAAATGAGCCCTACGAGAGGGTATGACCCGCCTCCTGCAAACCTACCATCTCTTTTTCTTCAATCCTGTTCTGCAGGACCCCTGGCCTTCTCATCCCTGGATCCTTAGCCAGCTGCAGCCTCTGCAACCAGTCTGTTTGTGAACTGCACTCAGAGCCTATTATACATGTTCATGCTCCATACTTTGCATTTCCTCACCCCCATGTCCCATCCCAATTCCAAATGGCAGGACTAAGACCTATTGAGGGCGAAGAACCCTGATGGGCCAGTGTTTTCTCTACCTTCATTCCACAGCCCATTGGGGACATCAGCTAGAAGCTCCTGTATGGAGCCTTGACCACAGGTATGTACCTGGTGCAGCTCATCCCCATCCTGACGCCTGCCTCTTTTGTGGCATGAGGGAAAATCTTGCACCTGCCGTTCTTGAATGCGCCAGGTTGTAGACCCTTTTCCGGCTCCTCCAGAACCTATTGCTGAGGTTCTGGCTGCACTATTCCCCTCGCCTCTTTATTTACGCACACCCTTTCTGTGTCTCCTCAAAGTCACGAGACCTTCTTTTCAACCTCCTCCTGGCCCTGATGAAAGTTGCTAAATACAATACCAGAAGGAGGAAGCTGGACGAGGGAGGGCTCTGCGACAGGGGCCTATTTCTGTTCCTCCCTCATGAATGTGGGCAAAGTTCTTCTCTGAGGCATCCACTTGCACCATAGGAGTTTCGAGGGGCAGTGGGCGCTTTCTGGGGTTCTCAGCTCCGTGTCCCCATCCGGTTCCCTTGTTTTAGACCTTTGACCCACTTCCCTTCACCCTGTTTTAAATTATCTGTCCCCCATGATCAGTTGAACCCTGGGTCCAGATGTCCCTCCCACAAGGCTAGCGCAAGCCCATCCGCCTTGTGTTCAACTAGTGCTCATACCGCTATACTAGACAGATGCCGTGTGCTTCTTGTACGCATAATGTCAAAAGATTTGAACATTTTACAACCTGACAGTTTGTACATTTCATTTGGCGGTGACATTTCAGTCCATTCAGATGAAGGGCAGTTTCTAGCATGTCCTTTTAATTCCAGGGGATATTTCACTGAGAAGATGGGTCATACCTGGTATCAGGGATGTGTCTTTTAGGGTATGTCTATACTGCCACCCTAGTTCGAACTAGGGTGGCTAAAGTAGGCATTCAAACTTGCAAATGAAGCTCCTCCTGCAATGAGGAGTAACGGTAGTTCGAATTAGGAGCTTTAATTTAAATTATCTAGTCTGTTTTGCGGGTAGCCACAGGCAGGGAGTTCAAACTGCAGGGCATTTAAAAATGGCAGCACTCGGGAACATGCAAATAAAACCCCGGGATATTTAAATCCTGGGCTTCATTTGCAAGTTTGAATGCCTACATTAGCCACCCTGTTTCAAACTAGGGTGGCAGTGTAGACATACCTGTAGAGGTCTCAGGAAAATCACTCACATGGAGCCAAGATATGAGCCTTCTAAAACAATTTTCCTTTCACACCGGCTCTTCCCCTTTACAGCTCCTACATGTGACCAAACTGTGCATGCAGCATCTGGGCAGAGCATCTGAGCATGGGCCAAAATGGGACTGCCTACGCTAAGCAGGACATCCCTTGCAATTCTTGCTTCTGTATGTTCTCAATGCTCCCAAAACTGGAACCAAGGCAGTGAGGAGGAGGAAGCAGCCTGATCCAAATACTGGGGAGACAAAAGCTAGAACTGTGAGCAGGGGAAGGAGTAGGTTGGGGCAATGGGTGTGGAGAGCGGGAGTCAGTGAGTGGGCTTGAGGGGGAAATGGAGATGCAGGGTGGACTGGAAGCCAATGAGGCAGTAAACACAGAGGTCACGCTATGAGTTCAGTGAAGGGAGTGAAGATTAGGATTGGCTGGGCCAAGAGATGGGAACAAGGCATTGCAGCGGAAGGTTGGACTGGGTGGTGCAGACAGGGCATGAAGGCAGGGAGAATGAGGACAGAACATGGACGAGGAACTAGGGCTGCAGGAGGACAATGGGGCTGTTTGGACAAAGAGACTGGGACAAGGATATGGAGGGAAAATGGGAGCCAGTGGGGGTGGGGCAGAAAAATGAAATCATATGAGGAGCCTGGGACGGCTGGGACAAGGGACCTGGGACAACTTGCTGAGGGAGGAGACAGAGGAAGGCGAGGCACAGCCTGGAGGAGAACCCACCCTGCCTGAGTGCGCGATCCTTTAGCTAGCATGTAAAACACACAGATTTAGACACATTTCCTGGGGCACATTCCCCTGCCTCCGTTTTCCCACTGCTCTGCAGTGTTCTTTGATGTTACTCTTCTAAAAAGTCCAGGGCTGCCCCTTCTGCACAAGGCTTCTCCTGCAAAGCACGGAGTCTTTCTCTTTGCTCTACAGTCAGTACCGTCATCTCTCTGACACAACAGCCAGTCAGAGACCCTTTCTTTTGTAACCTCCCATCCCCTTTGCTGGGTGGCTCCAAATCAGCCCCATCAGGTGATCAAGGCCTCCATCTTGGACTAAAGTGGGGCCAACAGACTGGGCAGGCTCCTGGCCAAGGTGGAGGAGGGTTTCCTTCTGGTATCTCTTAGGAGGAAGGGGTGGGCCTTGGCTGGAAGGGATGGGTTAGGGCTCGCTTCCCCTAGGCGACCTCAGTGGTGCCCAGGCGCCTCCCCCAACAATCCCTCAATTCTGCCCATAGTGCAGTGTGGGTTGCTCCAGTGGTGATTTTAAAGGGCTGTGGGGAGGGTGTGTGGCCAGGAGCTCTGAGCCGTTTTGAATTGTCAGGCCTCAGGGCAGTTGCCCCATTCCCCCAACGCACTCACCTTTCGGCAGCCCTGCGAACTTCCCTCTGTCTATGGAGTTCAGACTTGACTAATGAGCGCACTGGACAGCAGCCGTCTCCTGGGCCTAGGGTGGAACTTTGGATGAATGACCAGCAAAGCTGAGCCTCATTCCCCTGTATCCCCCTGCCAGCACCGCTAGGAACTGCAGTCCAGGATGGAGTTACAAAATTAAGGGGAAAGGCACAGACCAGCCCGCTACTCAAAATGGACTTTGTAGCTCAGTAAAGATCTGACCAGAGAGTCCGTCAGCTCACACAGAAATCATCAGTTGTACCTAGATCGCCCACATTGTCACATGTGGCAACACCAGGATGAACACAGGGGAAGTGGCTTTAGACAGCACAACACTAGGCTCTCCCCATGGTGATTCTGGAACACCGGCATCAGGCCTCATTAGCAGATAAGTTCAAGCCGAGCGACTAGCAGATAGTAATTGTTTATTGGGCTAGTTGAAACGGGGTGAGTGGTTCAAATATCAGCTGCAGCCTCTAAGTGCAGGGGCAGCCAGGGAAGCTCTGCACACTGCTCTCACACCCACAGGCACTGCCCCCTGCAGCTTCACAGTTTCTGGCCAATGGGAGCTGTGGAGCTGGTCCTCGGGGCAGCTCCAGCGCAGGAGTCTTCCTGGCTGCTCCATGCCTACCCTACCCACGGTCCAGGCTGGGCTCTGGCAGGGACACTGTGCTCAGTTCAATCCTGGAAAAACCTTTGGTGCAGGTATTGGTCTCTCTCTGCCACCCTCTCTCACACACCTGTTAGCAGAGAGTAAGTGACTGGAACATCCCCGGCACTGTGTTCACAGATCATCCCAGCCACATTGGACCACAGAGTCAGAAGGCACTGCCAGTTTAATCCAATGTCAAGGGATGTGCCAATGAATGGGAGTGAGAAATAACCAGCGTTATTGCCCAGGAGGGATGGAAGAGAGCCATGGACAGAGGCTGATGAATGGGGACCAGCTTGGACAGAGAGAAAAATAGATAGATTAGGAAGAACTTGACAGGGAAGGGGCTGTTGGCCAGGCCTGGGCAGAGAATGGCAGGTGGGATAGATATGGAAAAAAAAGTGGAGAGTGAGAACAAGTTCTGGCTGAGTAATAATAGACCAGGAATGTTCCCCTGCAGCTGCCTGGTAGTGGCCAACACCCATCTCCCCCACTCCTGCTCTTGGCAGAGGAATGCCTCTCCCACGCTGGGGAGAACGGAGGACATAGTGTACAACATCAGGCGATCTCGTGCTCCCTGGGGGATGTGATAACATCAGGCAGTAACGGGGCTTGGCGCACTGCTTCCGAGCTCTTCAATGAAAATGAAATGACGTTCTCAAGATCAGGCCTCAGGGGACAAATATCACAGAGAGATGCCCTTATCGATGTCAGCAGGGTCTGAAGAAATGCTTCCATTACAGCCAGCCAGAAAGGGAGAGAAACTCCGGATGTGTCTATGTAAATACAGTTTGCTAGATGTGTAAAGAAACTTGGAGATTAAGCTAGAGAGGGTAGCACAAGCTGTAAGACTGGTTCAATCTGTTCGTCCCTCCCTCCCTGTCTCAATGATACAGCTAAAGACAGGAGTCTCTTTTGTTCTTTACATTTACTCCAGTAGATGCTGGACTTTCTTGTGGCTGGACTGTGCTTTGGGCCAAGAGCCAAATCCACCAGAAGCCGGCAGAAGCAACGAGCGGAGGAAACATGCAACGAGCAGCCAGCAAAGCAGCGGCAGCACAATGAAAAGACAGCAGGGCAGGGATGCAGAGACGTAATACAGGTTACCCCTGCTTAGCTAGATGTGTAAAGAAACTTGGATGGACACTTGCAGAGTCCTGTGAGATTAAGCTGAGGAGGGTAGTACTCTGAGTCAGCAGGCCGTGTGCCTTCCAGGCTCAAGCTGTAAGACTGGTTCTACGTGTTCCTCCCTCCCCGTCAAAATGATAGAGCTAAAGACAGGTTCCATAACAAGTCTCTTTTGTTATTGAAATTTACTCCAGTGGATGCTGGACTTTTTTGTAGCTGGACTGTGCTTTGGGCCAAGAGCCGAAATCACTAGTTTTTTCAGAAATCCACCAGAAGCCGGCAGAAGCAACAAGCGGATGGAGACAGAGCCAAGAGGTCGGTGGTGGAAACATGCAACGAGCAGCCAGCAAAGCAGCACGATGAACAGACAGCAGGGCGGTGATGGAGAGGCATAATAAGCGGCCTGTAGGGCGATGATGCAGAGGTGTGATAAGTGGCTAGCAGGGCAGTGATGCAGATGTGTAATAAACGGCCAGGAAAGAGGTGATACAGAAGCGTAATGAGCGGTCAGCAGAGCAGATGGGGAGTGACCAGCGGAGTGAGGAAGTTGCCTCTTTACCTCCTGCCACTCACATTGCGGGGTGAGCTCTGGGTCTGCCCTGACCAAGGGCAGCAAGTGTGAGTGGGGTGCAGAGCAGGGTTGGGTGTGTGAAGGGGACATTGACATTGCTGGACTTACGAACCTGAGAGGAAAAGGACTTTGCCCAGCCTGCTTGGGGTGGGAGACTTACTCATGGGTTTGGTTATGAACTCTGGTGATTTCCCAAATCAATGCCAGGTAACTTACCTCCTTTTTTATTAAAAGTTTTGTTTCTCCAGTCAGACTCTCTATGTGCCAGTGGGGAAGCATTTCCCAACGGTGCTATGTGATTCTCCCAGGTTACAGGTGTAGTAAGATGAAGGCCTGAAACATAAGTCCATGTAGCACAGGCCTGGTGTGAGGCCTGAGGCCGAGCTAACAACAGACTAAACCTGGGTGACATAAAGCAAAGCTAAGCTGTGAGCAAGAGGCTGGACCCTGCTCACAGAACTTGTCACAAACAGGGCTAAGAGTGCAGAACACGAATTGGTAATAGGCCCAGGTAATTGGTACTGGTCATAAGTTGAAAGCACATG
>CM057848.1:112797884-112814391 GCA_030068395.1 Apalone spinifera
ATTTTCACAAAACAGATATTCCACCATGTAAGCTACATGAAACACTGCCGAGAAGAGGAGAAAGCCAGTGTCGGCAACGGCCAGGTTGAGGACGTAGACGGTGAAGGGGTTCCTCTTCATGCAGAAGCCCAGGAACCAAAGGACGATCCCGTTTCCCACCAGCCCCAACATGCTGATGATCACAGTGATGCTTCTGATAGTCACTTGAGAGGCATCAAACTCTCGGCATCCAGTGTCGTTATGTTCATATTCGTAATCCGAGACAGAGGCTGTTGGCAGCAGGGACTCTGTGCTCAGCTCAGCCATCATAGGACTGCTGCTGCAGAATGCTGGTGCCCTCCGCTACCCTTGTCTCACACACGCCTGTTGGCAGAGAGCAGATGGGGAAATCAGTGACTGATCCCCCAATACTGTGTTATCACTGCTGGTTTGAGTCCCTCCCCAGCCTCCTGCTCTGGACCAGCCAATCCCAGTGTCTTGGGGTTGCTGGGGACAGGGAGTGACATGGAGAAAGGCCCAGGCATGGGGAGCAGCCTGAACTGACAGCAAGTGGCAGAGAGAAAATTAAACCCGGGGGAGAGCTGGACAGACAGACAAAGAGAGAGAGACAGAAATGGGACAGGATGTTGGCTGGCCATGGATGGTCAGGAAACAGCATGCGGGGGAAGGAGGGAGAGAGGATAGTGGGAGAGAAAGAGAATAATCCTGTCTAATCAATCAATGGTGGCAATGAGCAATGAATCCGTCCGGCCGTCCCTTACCTGCCTTCCTCCCTGCGGCCCAAACCGTGTGTTTACAGGAGCTGGGCTGGGCTGGATCCACTTCGGAATCTCATTGTCTTATGATCACTAACTGCAGTTCTCTGGGGAGGTTCTTCTTGGGCACATTTTCCAAGCAATTGTCTGTTACCCAGGTGCAGAGGATGTCCCTGCCAGTCCCTGTGCAGCTTCTGCACCCTGTGCCTGCCAAGTGCAGGCAGAGAACTGTCTTGCCCACACTGGAGGGTGGGACACAGACACAACGGCATCTGGAAGTCTCATGAGCACGGGGTGGTCTGATAACATCAAGTGACAGAGCTATGCACATTGGTCCTGCTCCCCTAAATGAGGAGGAAGTGTCTGGCCCAAGATTAAATCAGATGCAATTGATGTAGTAGGAAGCTGTTATGGGGCAGATAAATGCAGGCTTGGGGAGGGTCACATGTGTCCTCCTTTTTTGCTGTTGATAAATTAGCTGTTTGTTCTTTGATTCTGCGATGTAGGGAAATCTCCGTCCCAGAGCAGAGTCTCCCAGGCTGAGCACTGTAGGAATTTAATTTATCATCTCCATTGGCTTGGCCCTGGGGTTTCCTCCCTCCTCTGTGAGATCCAACCTCCCTTCAAAGCCAATCCTGAGTGTGACCTTGATGGATCCCTTCAAATCCTACTTCTTGCAGTTCTTAGCTTAAAAGTAAAGAAGCAGAATCATGCTGCTGTCCTCAGAGGCCTCCAGGCACCGTATCTCACGGAAATTCTGTATAGTGAAACTAAGGAGGAAGGTTGTACAAGGCATAAGGGATCTGCCGGAAAAGGCTTTCCTTCTCAACAGATCCCCCTCTAGACCGCTGCTTTTTGTCGACAAAGTGCCGCATCATATGATGCGGGATATTTAAATCCACACTACATTAGCCCTTTCGATGTGTCTAATTTGAGGGATGTAGTTTAGACACACCCTTTATCACATTAATTGCCCTTTTCCGAGCCTTTTCTAATCCAAAATATCTTTTTTGAGGTGAGGAGACCACGTCTGTATGCCGTATTCAAGATGTGGGCGTACCATAGTTTTATATACGGCAGTCACATAGTCTTATTTTGTATCCCTTTTTTAATAATTCTGAACATCCTATTTGCTTTTTTGACTGCCGCTGCACACTGCGTGGATGTTTTCAGAGAAGTATCCACAATAACTCCAAGATCTCTTTCCTGATTAGTATAGCTAAATTAGCCCCCATTATATTGTATGTATAGTTGGGCTTATTTTTTCCAGTGTGCATTACTTTATACTTATCTACATTACATTTCATTTGTCCTTTTGTTGCCCACTCACTCAGTTTGGTGAGATCTTTTTGGAGTCCCTCACAGTCTGCTTCTGTCTTGACTATCCTGAATAGTTTAGTATCATCCTCAAACTTTGCCACCTCACTGCTTACCCCTTTGCTAGATCATTTATGAATTAGTTGAATGGGATTGGTCCTAGGACTGACTCTTGGGGAACACCACTCATTACCCTTCTCCATTCTGAAAATTTACCTTTTATTCCTACCCTTTGTTTCCAGTCTTTTAACCAGTTCTGAATCCATGAAAGGGTCTTTCCTCTTATTCCATGACAACCTAATTTACAGAAAAGCCTTTGGTGAGGGGCTTTGTAAAAGGCTTTCTGGAAATCTAAGTATACTATATCTACTGGATCCCCCTTGTCCGCATGTTTGTTAACACGCCCTTCAAAGAACTCTAATACATTAGTAAGACATGATTTCCCTTTACAGAAACCATGTTGACTTTTGCTCAACAAATTATGTTCTTCTACGTGTCTGACAATTTTATTCTTTACTATAGTTTCAATTAATTTGCCCGGTACTGACGTTAGACTTACCGGTCTGTAATTGCCAGGGTCACCTCTAGGGCCCTTTTTAAATATTGGCATTATGTTAGCTGCCTACTCCTGCAATGAGGTGTAACAGTTAATTCGAACTAAGGCTTTAGTTCGAATTACCATTTCATTGCCGCGTGTAGCCGCAGGAGGTTACTTCGGGCTAGTGGAATTTCAAAATGGCGACCAAGGAGGTTACTTAGGGCTAGTGGAATTTCAAAATGGCAACCAACAGGAACATGCAAATAAAGCCCGGGATTTAAATATCCCGGGCTTCATTTGCAATTTTGAATGCCTACATTAGCCTCCCTCGTTCGAACTAGGGGTCTAGTGAAGACAAACCCTGAGAGTGTGATTGTAGAGCCCACGTGCTTGATTTGTCAGTGACATGCAGCGGTGCTACAAGAAGGCAGCACGTGCAGATTCTGTGAAGCAAACTGCGGGAAGGTACGCAGGAAAGGGACCGGCAGATAATCACTATGAAGTAGCCCAAGCACTGAAAAAGTAGCCTGCACTGTTTACTGGCAGTCACCAGAGAAGTGATGCTGCTTTTAAGGGGAGCTGTTTGATTGCCCGTAAAATCGCTGTGTCACCACGGCCATTTTCTAGGAGAAGTTTTGAGGAACTCTCTTCTCCAAGCTACAGAAAGCCAGTGGCTAGATAAGCAGTCAGCTTGTGCAAATTTCAGCCTCTGTAGAAACACAATTGTTGAGAGAGTCAATAATTTTGCTGAAAGTGTTAACAGTCAGCTCTGGGACAAGGTTTCACCATCTCTTGGGTTCGATTCAGGGAACCTTCGGCACTGGGAGCCTTGACTTGCCAGGAAAGACCAATGGTTGACTCTGCCTGATGCTCAAGCCATGTACTGTGGTATAAGCGCCATGCACGAAGGAGAGAAGCCATCTACGCTAGAAAACTCCCCCTGCAATAGCTCCCACAGCGTAGAGTTAAGGCTGTGAGAGTGGTTTGGGTGGGCCACTGGTGCAGCACTGCAAATTTCCTTTCTACCTGTTGGGCTGTCCCAGCATCCCCCCAAAGCCACTGGGATCAGCTGGTCCAGGGCAGGAGAATGGGGAGGGGCTGGAATGAGCAGTGATAACACAGAGCTGGGTGAGGGGTGTTTCAGTCGCTGATTTCCCCATCTGCTCTCTGCCAACAGGTGTGTGTGAGAGAGGAGCAGCAGGGGACACCAGCATCCTGCAGCAGCGGTTCCATAATGACCGAGCTGAGCACAGAGACCCTGCCACTGACAGCTTTTGGCAGGGGTCATATAAATACAAATAACCACAATGGATGCCCAAACTTTGATGCCCCTCAAGTAACTCTCTACAGCATCACTCTGCTCATCTGCCTGTTGGGATTGGTGGGGAACAGGATCGTCCTCTGGTTCCTCGGCTTCTGCATTAAGAGAAATCCCTTCACCGTCTACATCCTCAACCTGGCCATTGACGACACTGGCTTCCTCCTCTTCTCGGTTGCCCATCCTCCAGCTTATGTGGAGATATATTTGTTTTGCGACAATGATAGTTTTCAGTCCATATTATTTCTGTTTACAATACTGTGCGTGTGCACTTACAGCACCAGCCTGTACCTCCTGACGGCCATCAGCACCGAGAGGTGCGTGTCTGTCCTCTATCTCACGTGGCACCTGTGCCACCGGCTAAGGCAATTGTCTGCCATCGTGTCTTCCCTGCTCTGGGCTCTCTCCTGCCTACTCAGCAGTCCTGTGGCCGTATTTTGTCTAGATTTTTCCCGTGACAGCTGTGCCACTTCTTTCCTACCCATCTGTTTTCTGAATGCCCTGATATTCACCCCCGTCATGGTTCTGTCCAGTTTGACCCTGTTCATCCAGGTGCAACGGAGCTCCCAGTGGCTCCCGCCCGGCAAGCTCTATGCTGTCATCCTGCTCACCGTCCTCTTCTTCCTCCTCTTCACTCTCCCTCAGAATGTCCAGATAATCCTCTTCTACCCTAACATACACCAGTAGAATGAGGCATTTCACGTGCTGTCCTTCACAAGCAGCAGCATCAACCCATTCATTTACTTTCTAGTCGGGAGCTACGGGAAGTGGCTATTCTGTGGCTCTCTCAAGCTCGTGCTCAAGATGATTTTTGAAGAGCAGACAGATCCCAGAGAAGACAGAGACCCCTCCCCCCCCAGAGCAGACCCAAAGGAGACGGTCCCTCCAGCACAGAGCCTGGGAGACCCTGGTTTGAGGATGGAGATTTCCCTTGATCCCAGAATCAAAGAACTTAGGAGGGGAAAGGACCTGACACATCTGGCTAATATGTCCCCATCCTGACTCGGAGCAGAGTCCTGCCCCTGACCGGATCACCAGGCTCTGTGCAGTTGTGAAGACACCAGTGGGTCTCACGGGACCAAACCCCGATCCCACTGGACCCAGATTGGAATTCCCCGGCCTGCTCCCCTACACAGAAACTTCCATGGACGACAGGGGATCCTTCCATGCAGCTCTGGCCTCCTGCTGATCCCAGCTGAGATTTGAATCATTCCCCTTTGTGCCAATGACAATAATACAAACTAACCCACGACCAGTCAGATTTCAATCCATCTAGCAGCATTGCCAGGTTGCAAGGGAGGGCCTGTTGCTGGGCATTGGAGAGACAGAGAGAGGAGAGCCCTGAGCACACAGGTAAGAGAATGAGGTCTCCTGGTTTGGAAGAGAAGCCATGTGCAGGACTGGGCACCCAGGACCCACTAAGGGACTCTGAGCTGCACCCCACGCATGCAGCAGCATGGTGAGAAAAACAAGTGAGGGAAACGGGCTTGTTGTTTATTGAGGTGTTGAGATTTGTGTTTGTTGTGCACTTGCTACAGTAAAGCGGTGTTGGTTTAAAACCCTTTGGTACACTTTCTTCACTTTCTGGTCCCCTGAAGAGTGTCATGGTAAACCTGGAGAAGTTGGGGGTTGGGTAGCAGCACTGGTCCTAGGGTGGAGGCCACTGGGCCGTCTGGTCCCATTTCTGGGGAAGTCTCAGAGAAAGACAGCCTGGGGCATAGAGGCCAAGGGGAGGGAAATGCTGCAGGCTGCTCGCACTGAGGGACACTTGGGAGCACACGGTTCCAGTGTGGTGGGAGCCAACCCCAACAGCCCGGTGAGCATCTAGGTGCGAGGTGCTTTGCCAGAGCTGGCTGGGACAACACGTATACACCTGGTCTTACAGTCACAAAGCAGAGCAAATGGGGTTTTACTCCTGGGGTTACTTGAGGCATTTCTGGAAGGTTCTTCTCTTCCTCCTCAAAGATTAGAAAACAAACATTTCAGAAGCATCAGTGTAGTAGAAAAATTCCTATTTCCTATTTTTAGTGACATTTTAAGAATTCAAGTCTTCATGTGCCAATTCTTAATTTTCTCAGAGGGGAAGCCCTGTTAGTCTGTAACCTGTAGTCCTGTAGCACCACAGGGACTCACATACATATTACACACACAGACACACACATTTTTGTTAGTCTCTATCAAAAGTTTTAGATTATGATGGTGATTATTGTAGAAATGATTTAGAATTATTATTGTAGAAAGAGATTTAGACTTTCATGGTTACTAGCCGCCTCCAGCCTCCCAGGCCTGGCTCCCTCCAACCCCTGGTGTTGGCATGGCTGCTCTCAAAGCCAGCCCTCTCCTGCCTTGCAGAGAAGCTGAACTGCAGTGTCTGACGGAACGTGCGCCCCACCCTCCAGCCGCTCTTCACCCGCAAGATGGAGGACCTGGCCGTGGTGAAAGGCTGGATGGTGCATTTCATCTAGACCCACTTCAGTGGCCGCCTCTCCCTCATCTGCGCCCCTCACCATCCTGCTCCCGGCCCTGGCTCTGAACTGCTTCGTGCCCTCAAGTCTTCCACCTTGAACATTCTCTGTGACAGAGGCCGTGACGGGCACTTCTCCTTTTATAATAGTTTAGATTTTGATCATTTTGTTTTTCATTCTAAAGTAGTTGGTGTAATAAAAAACAGCGACGGGATGCGATGATCTGGTGGGGTTTTTTTTTTGGTTGTTGGTTTGAAATTCGTCTTGTAATCCTTGTGGAGCGTGAGAGTAAAGAATGAGTGAGGGTGTGTCTACACTACAGCATTAATTTGAAATAGCTTATTTCAAAATAGTTAATTTGAAATAGCTTATTTCGAAATAATGCATCTATTGAAATGCATTTCAAAATAGCGTTTTGCTATTTCGAAATAGCACATCCACACTGAGTGGACGCTGAATCGCATTTAAGGCCGGCCGGAAAAAGGTCCAGCAGGGCATCAGGTCAGGAGTTACTGTGTGGGGCTGCTCCCTGAGGCTATCTGAGGCCTGTGCTTAAAGGG
Source organism: Apalone spinifera (assembly GCA_030068395.1). Classification (NCBI taxonomy): domain Eukaryota; kingdom Metazoa; phylum Chordata; order Testudines; family Trionychidae; genus Apalone; species Apalone spinifera. The sequence continues at coordinate 112,804,838 of CM057848.1, forward strand.
ACCCCCTCAGGAAAGCTGGGTTGTCAGCTTTATCTGCTTACTTGCCTACCTTGATGGAGGACAGCAAAGCATTTTGTCTCTGTGTGCGCTAGTTGCCCTCACTTGGGACACCACAGCTCTCTGCAACATGGAGCCAGAGCTGCCCCTGAGCACTCTGGTGCTTCTCGTGGATACATTGCTGCAAGCCTGGCTGCACTTTCTGCAGGCTGCCATCCGGGAGGTCCATCGGGGGTCTGTCAGTATCCAGGAGGCCCTGCGGGAGAGCTTCTACCCTGAGGAGCACTAAGAGCCTCTCTGGTCTGCCCCACTGAGGGCTTGTGCCTCATTCCTCCCTGGTAACTACTAGACCAGGGGCATAGAGGCCAAGGGGAGGGACTGGTAACTACTAGACCATCAGAGGCGGGAGAGAGAGAGTGTGTGTGTGAGAGAGAGAGAGAGTGTGTGTGTGTCTGTCTGTCTGTGTAAGTACGTGCTGTCTGCTTTGCCACTGCATTCTCAATAAATGCAGCGTTTTGCCTTTTGCCGCTATAAAGATCCTGTGTGCTGTTTACATGCATAACGTCAAAATGTTTGGACGTTTGAGGTAAATAGGATGAAGTTTAACAAGCATAAATACAAAGTACTCCACTTAGGAAGGAACAATCAATTTCACGTAAACAAAATGGGAAGTGACTGTCTAGGAAGGGTTCTGCAGAGAGGCATTTAGGGGTCATAGTGGACCACAAACTAAATATAAGTCAATAGTGTGACACAGTTGCAAAAAAAAGAAAACCCCCAGTGATTTTAGAATGCATCAGCAGGAGTGATGGGAGTCAGGAGCGGCCTGAGGCCGGCTGTGGCAGCTGGTGCCCCAGGCAGAAGGCACGATTGATGCCCCCACCTGCTCGGCTGTCAATGGCTGTGACATCATCATCGGGCACCAGGGCCGGCGGAGCCCTAGGCAACTGCCTAGTTTGCCTAGGTTCACGGGCCGCCCCTGATGGGAGCAAGACAGGAGAAGTCATTCTTGTGTTCTACTCTGTGCTGATTAGCCCAGTTCTGGGCACCACATTTCAAGAAAGATGTGGGGAAATGGGAGAAGGCCCAGGGAAGAGCAATAAAAATGACTAAAAGGATTAAAAAATATGACCTAAGAAGGAAGGCTGAAAGAATTGGGCTTGTTTAGTTTAGACAGGAGAAGACTGATGAGGGCCATGATAGCAGTTTTCAAGTATCTAAAAAGCTGATACATGGAGGAGGATGAAAATTGTTCTCCTTGATCTCTGAGGATAGGACAAGAAGCCACGGGCTTAAACGGCAGCAAGGGAGGTTTAGGTTGGACATTAGGAAAAACTTCCTGCTGTCAGGGTGATTAAACACTGGAATAAATTGCCTAGGGAGGTTGTGGAATCCCCATCACTGACATACTTAAGAGCAGGTTAGATAATCATCTATGAGGGATGATCTAGAACAGTGTTTCTCAACTTTTTTTCAATAAACTACCCCTTTAAAAAAATTATAGGGACCCCCGGTACCTACAGTTTTCAGACACACACAACATTTTTCTATCATTCCAACACATTTCTTTAAACAATTTAATCATAGCCGGACGGGCGATGAAATTTTTGGCTATAGAAAGTATAGAAATAATAAAGTGCTGTAGAACTTAGAACAAAAATTCAGTTTTCTCCAAATTTCAGTTGTGTTGACGTCCCCCCCTCCCCCAGACTTCTCTGGAGTAGCCTCAGGGGTACTCATACCACTGGTTGAGAAACGCTGGTCTAGAAAGACCCACCATACAGTCCTCTGCTGCCACTGCAGTTAATGGAGTATCTCCCTGTCAGCGAGCTGGCTCCAGATGTGTCCCCTTGCATCTGAATGTCACCGCCTCGCCAGGGCTTCTGCATTATGGCACAGCAAGCAGAAATGCTTGTTGTCCCTCGGACAATTTCCCTGCACCCCCAGACCGGGTTGGAGTGGAGAGCTCATAGCAGCATGGTTAGGCTGATGCAGCTCTGCTGCAGGGAGATCTCCCAGGTAGCTGCTCTATGTGGTTAGAGCAAGAAACCATGGACAGGAACATCCATTTTTGTACTAGAGTGGAAGGGATTTTAGTTTCTCATGTTGAAAGGAGGAAGCCAAAAGCCAGTCCCCTCCCATGTCCTTTCAATTCCAAGTGATGTTTCCCTTAGGAAATGTCACCACCAAGTGAAATGCTCAACGTCTCTGGTTGTAAAATGTCCAAATCTTTTGACATCATGCGTATGAGAAATACACGGCATCTTTACATGGGCAAAAGGCAAAAGGCATTGGCTTGGCCCTGGGGTTTTCTCCCTCCTCTGTAAGATCCACCCTCCCTTCAAAGCCACTCTGGACTGTGACCTTGATTGATCCCTTCAAATCCCACTTCCTGCAGCTCTCTGCTAAAAAGTAAAGAACCAGGTTCATGCTGCTGTTCGTGTGCCATATCTCACTGCAATTCTCTACAGTGTGACAAAGGAGGAAGGTTTGGACACTTGGGGGAACAGCAAAGAGGAGGCCGAAGGGGACAGTGAACAGAACAATGGTGCAGAGTGTTCCTGTCTGACATCCCTGGGGACTATGTCAGACCTTGATAGAACCATGAGAGGAGCAAAAATCTGGGTATTCAACACACGAGTTGGATCTTCATGATGCTTTTTTTTCTTCATTTGCAGTATCATAAACAAATTCCATTGGTTCAGCGAGCAAGATGGAGAGAGCCCAGTGCAAGGAGAGCTTGGTGTAATGCCAGCCAAAGTTGGTCCAGTAAAAAATACCATTTTTACACCCAGAATAAACTGGACCTGATGAAAATGATGATGTTCACTTCAGTTGGTGCTGCAGTCGTCCTAGGGAAAAGCAAAGGTTTTGGCTCACAACTCAAGCAGCGCATCCCACGTTTAACAGCACAACACTGACTGGCCCATCGAAAAGATCTGGGTTTAGTTGATGTGTAGAACCAAGGCCCAACGATGAAGACAATAGAGACACTTTTGAAGACCCTTTGTAAGGTCTTTTGCAGCTCCTCAGTCCAAAGAGGACAATTTGAGACAAAGAAAACAAGACTGTATCATTGAAACCGCCACATGAAGTAAAGTGGCTATTTAGACATTTTGCTGTAAGTGCTTTGAGGTGTAATTATGAGAGTCTTCCTGTTATTTTGAATGGGAAATCTCAGAAAATAATGGCCCAATAGCAACATACAGCCTGAATAAACTCTCTCACGCTAATTACCATTTCACAGTAGCTGTAGTAAAAGTCTTACATGAATTAGCAGAACTGACCAAATGCTTTCAGAAGAACTCTTTAACAATGGCAGTTGTACAGTTAGCAAGGGCCTGGATCTGCCAGATAAGAGGGCCGTACCTCGACGAAACAGGCTTTTAAAGTATTGCTCTCCAGCCTCTTTAATCACATGATCGTGTTTTCAATGTAAATGCAATGTACGATCTACCTCAACCCAAACAGCCCTGCAGCACGTCCTTCCTGCCCCTTCTCTGAGGCCTCTTCCTGCTCACTGCATCTCCCGTCCTCCCCCATCCTCACTCGCTTTCACCAGGCTGGGGTAGGGGGTTGTGATGCAAGTTCTGGCCTTGGGCCAAGGAGTTTGGAGTGTGGGAGGCTTAACCTAGGGTGAGGGATGGGGGTCCAGGAGCGGTTTCAGGGCGCAAGCTCTGGGAAGGAGTTTGGGTGCAGGTGGGTTCACGTCTGGGGCAGGAGGTTGGGTGCAGGAGGAGGTTTGGGGCTGGGACAGGGGTTCAGGGAGCAGGCTCTGGGTGGACACCGTTTAACTGAGATGGCTTCCAGGTGGTGGAGCAGTAGCATTATTTCAGTCCTACTCCTGCCCTAGCCCTGCACCACTCCTGAAAGCAGCTGGAATGTACAGCCATGGCTCCATGGCTCTATGTGCTGACCCTCATCTACAAGCACTGAGCCCACAGCTTCTACTGGCCACGGTTCCCTGTGACTGATCAATGGGAGCTGCTGGAGCAGTGTCTGCAGGCAAGGACAGCCTGTGGGGAGCCCCCTCCCCCTGCTCTGCCTCTTTCAGAGGCTGCAGGGACATGCCAGCCACTTCCAGGAGCAGCAGTTATCACAGATATAATGACTGAGCAACGACAGGTTGGGTGTTTTAGAACGCACTACTCACCCAATTACTTTTTAGTGTAAGAAAGAGACGAGAACTAAGAAATGTACAGTCCAGTCAAAAAACAAAAATTACCCTGCTTTACAAGAAGGACAAAAAGCAACAACCCTCAATGCGCGTGCTGGGTCAGGATGTGCGAACGAAGGACAGTTGGTGTTTGTGAGAATGAAAGAGACACACACAGTGTGTGAGCGACAGATTTGCATTGCCAAGCTCCCTCCATCCCCTTCTCTCTGTGTGGACACAGGGTACAAAAGTGGGGGGAAGAGGGACACACTGACACCAGAACCCCCCCCCTTTCTCCCTCCTATATCCCTCACAGCCAGCAGGAAGCTCCCAGGGGGAAGCAGAGGATAGGAGCAGCATGGCAGTGGGTGGAGGGGGCAACTGACGTGCCAGCAATTGAGAGCTTCCTAACCAAATCAGTCAGGATCACCTGACAGAAGCTCCAAGATCTACCAGGAGTTCCCGATCTACTGGTTGGTGACCACTGCCTTAGAGCAACAGTATGACAAAAATATTACTACATCAAGCACAGCAGTTGAACACTTCCACTGTGAACCTATTCTAAGTTTCATTTCCCTGCTGGGAGATCATCTGAATAAGAGGTTTGCAGAGAATGAATTAAACGAATGGGCACCTTTTGTCTTTACGTCACTTTCATCACATCAAATAAAGTGTGAATTTGGCACTGGAAACATTAGCAAGTTAAACGACAAATACAGAAAAATGTTGGATGTGAGTCAAGTGAGGTCATCTGCCCAAAAGACTGTGGAGGAGGGGAAGGAGTTCATTTGGAACCAATGCAAGGTTTACAGATACATAACTGCAGAGAAACATGAAGCAAAGATAATGAGAATGTTGCAGGAAATGGCAACTTTCATTCATCAGAATGCCGACCACTGCAGTGTAGTGTCACACCGGGTGGACAGATGTGCAACATTTTGAGCTTCCAGTGCTAATTGTGAGCGTCTTATGAATAACAACAAAACTAAATTACAAAGCAGATTGAAAGCAGATCACCTGGATATGACAATGATGATCAAATTTCACAATTCCAGCGGTGGAAAAGTAAACCTTGATACTGCATATGAACACGGGAAGAACTCTGAAGGCAGAAGAGAAAAGATTCATCATGCTGACCAGCAGCAAATTATGGCCCCATCATCTAGCCTGGCAGTGTCAACTAATGGCTATAAGTACCATTCCAGTAACTGCGATTAATGGTCTCCTAAATAAAGAAAATAAATGAAGTAATTACTCGCATCAAAACAAAATGTTTAAATTTGTTTCACAAGTCACAACACAAAAGAGATTATCTGTACTCTTTTGCATATATAAAGATGCTAAAGTTTTTTCCATACGTGTCAAGCCAAGAGACAGAATCTTTAATTTCAAGCATAAACTGTAACAACTATTTAATTTCATGTGTCAATAATAATGATAACAGATTTTGTTTGGAATGTCAAGAAAAAGGACAATTTTTTTTCATGCCTCAAAGAAACAGATACATGTAGGATACCAAATGATTACTGAAAATGTTGCAGTATTAATTTTCTTTTTATTTGATTTCATAATAAATAAAGTACTCTACTTAAGAAGGAACAATCGGTTTCACACATACAGAATGGGAAGTGACTGTCTAGGAAGGATTACTGCTGAAAGAGATCCAGGGGTCAGAGCGAACCACAAGTTAAATGAGTCAGCAGTGTGAGACTGTTGCAAAAAAAAGCAAACATGATTCTGGGATGTGTTAACAGGAGGGTTGTGAGCAAGAGAGGAGAAGTCATTATTCCGCTCTTCTCTGGGCTGATTAGGCCTCAGTTGGAATATTGTGTCCAGTTCTGGGCACCACATGTCAAGAAAGCTAGCATGTGAAACACACAGTTTTAGACACATTTTATGGGACACATTCCCCTGCCTCAATTTTCCCACTTCTTTGGAGTGTCCTTTGATGTTACTCTTCTAAAAAGTCCAGGGCTGCCCCTTCTGCACAAGGCTTCTCCTGAAAAGCACGGAGTCTTTCTCTTTGCTCTACAGTCAGTACCGTCATCTCTCTCTGATGCAATGGCCAGTCAGAGACCCTCTCTTTTGTAACCTCCCATCCCCTTTGTTGGGTGGCTCCAAATCAGCCCCATCAAGTGATCAAGGCCTCCATATTAGGGTCTTCAAAAGTGTCTCTATTGTCTTCATCTTTGGCCCTTTGTTCCATGCGTCAACTAAATCCAGGTCTTCTTGATAGGCCACGCAGACGTTGTGCTGTTAAATGTGGGATGCAAGGCTTGAATGGTGTGGCAACACCCTTATTTTTCTTTAGCGTGACTGCAGAACCGTCTGAAGTGAACATCACCATTTTCATCAGGTCCAGTTGTAAAAAAACTATTTTTTCCTGGACAAACTTCTGTTGGTGCTACACCGAGCTCTCCCTGCTCTGGGCTCTCTTCATCTTGCTCCCTGGACCAGTGGTATTTTTTTATGATGCTGCAAATGGAGGGGGGGAAAAGCATCACGACGAACCAACTCGTGTGTGTCGAATGCCCAGTTTTTTGCTCCTCTCATGGTTCTGTCTTGTTAGATTCCATCCATCACGGTCTGACATAGTTCCCAGGGATGTCGGACAGGAACACTCTCCACTATTGTTCTGTTCACTGTCCTCTTTGACCTCCTCTTTGCTGTTCCCCCAAGTGTCCAAACCTTCCTCCTTACACTATTGAGAATTGCAGTGAGATACGGTGCATGGAGGCCTCTGCGAATGGCAGCATGAACCTGGTTCTTTACTTGTTAGTTGAGAGCTGCAGGAAGTGGGATTTGAAGGGATCCATGAAGGTCACACTCCAGAGTGGCTTTGAAGGGAGGGTGGATCTCCCAGAGGAGGGAGAAAACCTCAGGGCCAACCCAATAGAGATGGTCAATGAAATTCCTACACTGATCAGTTCGGGAGACTCTGCTCTGGGATGGGGATTTCCCTAAATTGCAGAATCAAAGTACAGACAACTAATTTATCAACATAAAAAAAATATGGACATATTTGACTCTCCACCATAACAGCATTCTACTACATCAATCTCATCTGATTTCATCTTGGACCAGCCACTTCCTCCTCATCGAGGGCAGCAGGATGAATGTGCAGAGCCCTGTCACTTGATGTTATCAGACCACCCCGTGCTCATGGGACCTCACTGAGTGCAGTTTTTTTCATTTCCATAGGTGGCTATTTAAGTTTTAAGAATGCCTGATAGAGATCCTGTAGGTGTTTGTCTGTCTGTGGGATTCTAGCAAATCCAGTTGTATCTTAGGGCCTGGCTGTAAACAATCGGTCGGGCAATGTGTCCTGGATGGAAGCTAGAGGCATGTTGTCACAGAGTGTGGGGGAGTCACCAGGCCCTGCACCCTCATCCGCAGCCAGACGTGACTCTCAGCCAGCAGGTAGAACAGAAGGTTTATTCATTTACAAGGACGCCATGTACCATAGGATCGACGTTAACACAGGGACCAAGAGCAGGCAGTGTGATTCCTCTTGGGGAGAAGGAGTTCCGGGCCCTTCTTCCCCCTTTCTGTTCTAAGCCCCTTCTCTCCTCCTAATACAGCAGAGGCTGACCCATTCCCCATGCCCCAGGCCACAGCCCTGTGTCACCCCGCCTACCCCTTTGTTCCCTGGCCCTGGCCCAGAGTGTTTTCTATGCTGCACCCTCCACTGTGGGCAAGACAGTTCTGGTGTTAGCCCCACCTACCCCTTTGTTCCCTGTCCGGGGGCCCAGGGTGTTATCTACTGTCACCTGGCTCTCAGGATTGAGAGGTTGCACATTCTTCCCCAGTGAGTCAAGCCCAGCCTCCCCAGCCTTCCAGATAGTGTTGCAGTGCCCAGGGAAACTGAGGCAAACACAGACACACGTAGAATCTTTTAGAACAGCACAGAACAGCAGAATCTCATAAGCCCTACAAGGCAAACATAGTGAATCCAGAGGCAAACAGAATTCATACAGTCCCCGTACCTCACACATGTAGGTAAGTTTAACGGCCAGTAGGTTTCCAGTATAAGGTGGTGGATGTGTGGCCGTCCTTTAATTGTACTGTGGTGTCATGGAAGTGGCTCTCTCGTGTGGACTGCTCCAGGCTAAGGTTCATAGTGAGGTGGAGGTCACTGAAATCCGTGTGGAATTCTTCAAGAGTTTCCTTCCCGTGGGTCCATCTGATGAACAGGTCATCAGTGTAGTGTAAGTAGACGAATAGTTCTAGGGGAGGAGAGCTGAGGAAAAGTTCCAGCTCAGCCATAAAGACGTTGGCATATTGTGAAGCTGTGTAGGTGCCCATGGCTGTGCCCTGTCTTGAAAATTGTAATTGTCCCCAAATTGGAAATAGTTGTGGGTGAGGACAGAGTCACAGAGCTCAGTCACCAGGTGTGCAGTGGCGTCATGGGGGATTGTGTTCCTGACAGCCAGGAATCCCACATTGTGTGGAATGTTGTGGTGTAAGAGCTTCTGCAGCCATAGAGGGCAGGATGGGGTTTTCAGGAAGATTCCTGATCTTCTGTATTTTCCTCAGGAAGTCAGTGGCCACTTGGCGCAGGCCACCTTTCACACAACTTATTAAAATACCAATAGCTAAGGACAAACCATGTTGGCAATTGCCTACATTTAGTGTAGACTTTTAGTAACTGCCACTACTACTCCCACATAAGGGGCATCTATTAACTTGAACCTCTGCATCATCACTGAAAGCAACTTTTAGGGCTGAGGCTATCGTGCCCTTCCACGCATATGTTTCATTTCAAGCAGTTTTGTTACACAATGCCCAGTGACAGAAAACAGCGTGTTGAAAGTTGAAAACTATCCTCTGTGGTTCCTGAATCAGAGAATCATTCTTGTCTCAGTTCGATAATTTTGCTCACATACCTTTCTGTGGCCTCATCACATTGGGTCCCAAAACTTTGAAGAAGTAATTTTAAACCAGGGGAAAATGTGCCATGTTACACTTCAGATGCTTCAGTTAAAAAAAGTGGATGGTAGCATAGAATTCTCTCCCTGCTTGGTCGCACCCCTGCATTCTTGTGTTGAAGGAGTTGAAGCATGGTGGAATATCCACCTTGAGAAGCCATTCATCATCCTGTAATTCAGCAACACCTTTTCCTTTCTGACCCACTGTGGTTCTTCCCACATATTTGAAGAAAAAAAAAACGGGGCGGAGCAAGGAGGGTAGCTTAAAGCCAGCACACTGACTCAGCCAATGACTCCAGTGAGATACGACGGGCCACTTTGAATATTCCATTCTTCCAAGCGCTGGTAACTGAGTCATGAAAATAAAATGTTCAATTCTAACCACCTTAATCACCACGGCTGTGTCTAGACTGGCAAGGTTTTGCGCAAAAGCAGCTGCTTTTGTGCAAAATCTTGCCAGCTGTCTACACTGG
>CM057848.1:112815805-112839503 GCA_030068395.1 Apalone spinifera
ATAGTGATGGGCATTTCAAAGCAGACACAAAATACCTAATCAAAGGTCCCAGAACTATGTTTGGTAAAAAATCAGTGAAACACGGCATGGGGAAAGTCTGAGTCACTGATACCCCATCTGCTCTCTGCCTACAGGTGTGTGTGAGAGGGGTAGAAGGAGAAACCAGCATCCAGCAGCAGAGGTTTCATGATGACTGACCTGAGGACAACATCCCTGCCTCCAATAAAGTCCAGCCTGGAAAATGGAACTATATATAATGGGAACTATTCCAATAGATACAATCCACTTAGAGATGACCATGTACTGACAGCACTATTTAGTGTTACTCTGATTGTGTGCCCATTGGGGCTGGTGGGAAATGGGCTCGTGCTCTGGTTCCTAGGCTTCCGTGTTAAGAGGAACCCCTTTACCGTCTATGTCCTCAACCTGGCTGCTGCTGACTTTGGCTTTCTCCTCTGCTTGGCTCTTCTCCTAATACTCATTATATCGGTTGTATTTTACTTACTCATGTACGTGGAATTGGTGCTGGTGTTCACATTAACCTCCAGCATATCCCTCCTGACAGCCATCAGTGCGGAAAGGTGCGTGTCTGTCGTTTTCCCCATTTGGTACCAATGCCACCGCCCCAAGCACTTGTCTGCCATTCTCTGTGCCTTGATCTGGGCTCTCTCCTGCCTGTTCACTGGACTGAGAGTGTACGTTTGCTTTTCTGTCTCCAAAGAAATTTGTAACGTGATTTTCATACAACTCTTTAACGTGAATGTCCTGATATTCACTCCCATCACAGTTCTGTCAAGTCTGATCCTCATCATCAAGGTCCGAAGAAGCTCCCTGCAAAGCCAGCCAAGAAAGCTTTACATTGTTATTTTGCTCAATGTCCTCATCTTCCTCCTCTTGTTTGTTCCCTTCAGCATTGTCACCTTCTTCCTTAACTCTATTCATTATAACTATTTTATTTTTTCTAGTTACATGCTGGCCTCTATCAACAGCAGCATTAACCCAGTTATTTACTTCCTCGTTGGGAGCTATAGGAATAAAAAATGTAGGAGATCTGTCAAAAAGGCACTCCAGAGGGTGTTTGACGAGGAGGCAGGTACCAGAGAGGAAAGGGTTAGTGCTACTAAAATCCCTATGGCAACCAACCTGGAAGACCCTATTATGGGCTGAATGTTTCTCTAGAACAGTGGTTCCCAGCTCATAGGCTGCTTGCAGCCCAATCAGTACCCAGCTACAGCCCTTCTGACAGCACAGACCCGTACAGATACTATATTTGTTGTGTGGCTGCATATGTGGTCCATAATGATTGGCTGAGAACCACTGATCTAGAATGATCGTAAAATTCAAAGAAATTCGAGATGAGAAAGTTCCCTCATTCCATTCTCCTGTGTTCTGCATATCTAGAACACTGTCATCCTCACTCAGGGCCCAATCTTGGTGCCACTGAAATCAAGGGCATAATTTTCTATGAAGTTAATAAGAGTAGAGTCAGGACCATACTGTTCATTTCCCTATAATGAAATAAAAATCTCGATCATGAATCTCTCCTTGGATGTTCTGTTTCTCCAAAGTAAAGCACATTAGCTTGATCTGATGTAAGAAGATTCTAAACAAACTGAGCTCTGACATAGGAAATTGAGGCAAAGGGCTATGCCCAAAATATTGCAAGGAGGATGTTTCATTATTTGTAGATGCACTTTCCAGGCACTGGAGCAGCATTTTCTCACATCACTGCTGTGTTTTCTTCCCTTAGTAAAACTTTGCTTGTGTTATACACAGAGTTAGTGCATGCAGTAACACAAGGATTGCTTCAGAGAGGTAGCTGAGGTGGTGTTCAGTTTCCCCAGATTTCTGGCTGGCAGATTTGTGCTGATTCTGTTTTGTACTGTTTGGAAGCATCCCTAGATGCTGAACCCAGGGGTTTTTGTTGCCAACCCCATGTGGCAGAAGGGTCACTCTGATAATGACGTGCTCTCAGGTGTGTTATTATCTCCTCTGAAGCGGCTGTTTGCAAATAGCATCTCGCTGCCCATAAATTAGACTTGGTAATAGGGGAGTGAACACGTGTGGATTTGGAAAAAAACGGCCTCAGCAGAAGAACTGAAATCCCAGCGTAAAGCATCCTGTTGTGAGGACTCCTGTGCAGGGACAACCACATAAAATGAGCAGAATTACACTGCCGGGGCTCTGACTTTTCTGTACCTTTCTTGGAAACATTTCCTTCTCCTCATACTAAAGACAGTAAACTCAGGTGGGAGTTTATCCCATTGCAAAAGCTCCCCGGCATTGCAGAGTCATGTATTAAATTGTGTTTTCAGCCTCAGTCGCCCCAATGGATTTCCCCCAATGGATTCCCTCACCCACTACATGTACTTTCCTCTAACTCCTTCTACTGACTGGTTTGCAGCAGGAAGTCCTCTCAAAGTACATACCTAGCACCGGAGTCCTACAGAAATTGGTGGGTCGGAGAAAGCTGCTTATCTTCTTGGTGACCAAACACAGGCTCAGGCTGTGGTCCTTGTGACACTGTGTATAAGAAAGTTCACCCATTATATCACTGTTATACAAGTACCGTAAATCTTGTGATGTAAAGTCTCAATAGAAAAGCTATGATCTCTCAAGCATGATTGTCCTGATTGAAGTCGCATCTCATCTTTGTATCTAAACTTATGAATATTGGCGAGGTATTAGCATGTCCAAGATGTGTGTTGATCCTGGGTCAGACACCCACGCACACTGACAGATTTACATCAGGACAAGAGAGCTCTGTGTTGTTTGCCCAGTAAGGACACTTAATACAAAAGGAGCCATTGAAAAAATTCATCTCTCCCAATGAACCCTCCTTGTGGATACCTCAGGCAGCAAGACACCACTGGCCATCCTTGTGATTCAGCAAACCATGGACTGACATGAGGACAACATGTAACCTAAGACTCATCCTGGGCCAGCAACTTTCCATTCACAGGTGCTGTTAGCTTTGTTTGGGATAGTAAATTTGCATGCACACAGGAAAGGCTGCTGAGAAACCTGCATTTTGCATCTTTGCTACGCTAATTAGACTATGGATTTACAACTAAAAGGGCCGTCTTCAACCGTGGACTGAGGACCTACCCATCTTTTAGAAGTGACCAGAGAGACTTTTGCCACCCAACAGCCTGTCCCATCATTTCTACAAATCTGATAGAAGCCTATTGCAATCACTTGTAATTAACTGATCTATTAACCATTTACACCTCTATTCTGTTCTTGTATTATTAAATCTAGAGACATATTGACCTGGAGGTAAATGTCTGATCCTTTGTCATCTGTAAGAACCTCACGTATGGCAAAATGAGGTTTCGCCCACCTATCATTGCATTAGCCTGGTTCCCCTAGAGCAATTCTGCAACACTGTGTAATGCAGGATTCTGCAGAAATTAATGTTGTGTGCACAGAATCCTGCCCCCAACACACAGACAGAAATGGGTTGTAGAGATATTGGCCACCACTAGAGACTGCTAGACCCGGTTGTTGTCAGCAAGAGTAAGTTTTAGGTCTGACACTGTGTTCTCAAAGTACAAAGGATGCTACACACATGTCAGTCAAACAGAAGGGCTGCATCTAGACTGGCATGATTTTGCGCAAATACTTTTAACAGAAAAGTTTTTCCGTTAAAAATATTTGCACAAGAGAGCGTTTACACTGGCACAGATGTTTTTCACAAAAGACATCTTTTGCGTAAAAGCATCCGTGCCAGTGTAGACTCTCTCTTGTGCAAGAAAGCTCCGATGGCCATTTTAGCCATCAGGCTTTCTTGTGCAAGAAATTAATGTTCCTGTCTAGACTGGCCTCTTGCACAAGTATTCTTGCGCAAGAGGGCTTATGCCTGAGTGGGAGCATCAGAGTATTTGCGCAAGAAGCACTGATTTTGTACATTACAAAGTCGGTGTTATTGCGCAAATACTTGCGGCCAGTGTAGACAGGTGGCAAGATTTTGCGCAAAAGCCCACATCTCCTCCGGCCAGCCCCGCACTCCCTGATCCCCTCCTGGCCAGACCTGCTTCCTGCTGGCTGGTTCCCCGACCCTCCAATCTCCCTCAGCCAGCCCTGCTCCTCCCAACCCCCTCCCGGCCAGCCCAGATCACTGCTCCCAGCTGGTTCCTTCCTCCCCCCCCCCCGACATCTGAGAGCAAGCGTGTCCAGTATTATTTTTAAACCACCTGGTAACCCTAGTTGAAGTCTAATTTGCTAATTTCCTTTTACCATAGCTACCCCCTGGCATTTTATAGACACCAGCTGCTCTCTCTCAGACCCCATCAGAAATCTGCTAAAGAGGTACGAATGCACTGGATTTGTTCCCCCTGCCAGGGACCTCATCCTCCCTGTGACATTAGGCAAACCAAACTGCATTAAAGAAAATCTTAACTCCTTCTTCAGTTTCTCCTCCTAACTAGAATCTACCTGATTCCACATTTCTGGCTAATCACCCAGATCGAAAGGGAAAAATTCTGAACAGTGAAAATTTACAGCAGACAGCCTAAGGTAAGTTTTCTGTAAAATGTTCTCTGGAAGAATTCACATACTGGGTTCGCCCAGCTCTGATAATTAGAACAAGATCTTGAGATATTTGATATTCTTCTTCCTCACTCAGCTTCTAGAATCATGAGCCTTAGCTTTCATTTAAGAAAGAGTGAGCTGTTAAAAAAATAAAAGTTTGAAAATACAAACGCAAAAGGCTCCGAACCCAACCTATCGATGACAGAACCTAATATAAGTTTGGATGTTTTTACTCTTGATTGAAAGCAATCCCAGAAGATCTTGGGGCCCAACTCTCAATTTATGAGAGTTTTTTGGAGCTGGCATTACCTTATCCTGCTCATGCCAACATATCACAGCATTGCCAGTTGTGTTGGCCTGGACCTTACCTCTGCATTTCCAGCTTTCCAGAATTTTGAGTTTTGCTGAGCTGTGTTCTGGAAGGTGGAACAGGGAGAACTCACCGCCATAGCACCAGCTCGTAACAAGGGGTGCACAGACACACCCTTTCCCCACCCACAAACCGGTGAGCAGCCGGGATCTACCAGGCCACTCTTCAGGAGACCAGACAGTGAAGCAAACACACACACGGGCTTTGCAAAAGGGTTTCAAACCAATCCATCTCTGCTGTAGTGAGTGCACGACATACACAAATCTCGACACCGCAATAAACACCAAGCCCCTTTCCTCACCATGCTGGTGCATGCGTGGGGTGAAGCTCAGAGCCCCTTAGCGGGTCCCGGGTCCCCAGTCCTGCACATGGCTTCTCTTCAGAACCAGGCCACCTTGATCTCTTACCTCTGTGCTCAGTGCTCTCCTCTCTCTGTCTCTCCAATGGCCATCAACAGGCCCTGGCAATGCTGGTAGATGGGTTGAAAGCTAACTGGTCGTGGGTTAGTTTGTATTATTGCCATCGGCACAAAGGGGAATGATTCACAACTCAGCTGGGATCAGCAGGAGGCCAGAACTGCATGGAAGGATCCTCTGCCAACCATGGAAGTGTCTCCATGCAGAGAAGCAGTCTGGGGAATGCGTTACACGGGTTCACTCGTGCTATTATTGCCCTCCCTCCCCCGCCCCTCAACCATTTCTGCTGGCTACTGCAGTGTTATTCTGCCTATTTACACGACAAGTGGCTATGGGGCATCCGTTAGAGAAGAGACAATACCACACCTGAGACCAGGAGAAACTTGACAAAATTACTTGTTAGTGGCATTACAAAAACAAAGCAAATCACACTGTGATGCGCCCATTCCTGTTCTTACTCAATCACCCCGGCAAAGTGATTTTCACCCACAAAAACTGAAGCCCAAATAAACCTGAGAGTCTTTAAGGTGCCACAAGACTCTGTTGTTTGTGCAGACAGAGGCAAACACAATGACCCCTCTGAGACTTGTTCCCACTCAGGTCACTTGGACTTTTCAAACTGATCCCAGTGGGAACCGGATCAGGCTCCAGGAGACCTATTGGTGGTTGACAGTGGCAAGTGAGCCCTGGGGATCCACACTAGGGCAGGGGTGGGGAAGAATTTGGAAGGTCCTTTCCCTTTCTTTGTGCTCACATTCCGGGATCTTCATGCCCAGAAAAGGTCTCCCAGGATGGCTGCTGAAGGGATTTCAACAACCGTCTCCACTGGGTCTCCCCTGGGAGGGGGGTCTCTGTCTTCTCCGGAATCTGTCTGCTCTTCAAAAACCCTCCGGAGTGCAAGTTTGAGAGAGCCACAAAATCACCGCTTCCCATAGCTCCTGACTAGAAAGTAAATAAAGGGGCTGATGCTGCTACATGCACAGGCCAGCGCATGAAACTTCTCAGTGGGCCCAGCTATGTCCAGGTAGGTGAGGAAAATCTCGATGCTCTGAGGGAGAGTGAAGAGGAGGAAGAAGAGGACGGTGAGCAGGATGACAGTATAGAGCTTGCCTGACGGGCACTGCTGGGAGCTCCGTCGCACCTTGATGGACAGGGTCAGATTGGACAGAACCATGATGGGGGAGAATATCAGGACATTCAGAACAAAGACATTTAGGAGGGAAGTGACACGGGTTTCATTGATGAGATCTAGACAAAAAATGCCGACGGGACAGCAGAGTAGGCAGGAGAGAGCCCAGAGCAGGGCAGACACGATGGCACACAAGTGCCTGGGCCTACGGCATCGGTGCCAAGTCGGGTAGAGGACGGACACGCACCTCTCGGTGCTGATGGCCATCAAGAGGTACAAGCTGGTGCTGTTTGTCCACACACACAGCATTGTAAACAGAACTAATTTGTAAATAAATTCGGGATTGTCACAAAACAATCCCACGATGTAATCTACAAGGAACACAACTGAGAAGAGGAGGAAGCCAGTGTCGGTAACGACCAGGTTTTGGACAAAGACCGTGAAGCGGTTCCTCTTCATGCGGAAGACCAGGAACCAGAGGATGATCCCCTTCCCCACCAGCTCCAACAGGCAGATGCTCAGAGTGATGCTCATGATGGTCACTTGAGGGGCATCAAACACTGAGCATCCAGTGTCGCTATATTCATATTCGTCATGCCAACCAGAGGCTGTTGGTGGCAGGGACTCTGTGCTCAGCTCGGCCATCATGGAACCGCTGCTTCGGGATGCCGATGTCCCCTGCTGCCCCTCTCTCACGCATGCCTGTATGCAGAGAGCAGATGGGGGACTAAGCGACTGACCCCCCCAGCACTGTGTGATCACTTTTCGTTCTAGTCCCTCCCCAGCCTCCTACCCTGGAATAGCCAATCTCAGTGGCTTTGGGGATGCTGGGGACAGGGAGAGACACGGAGAAAGGACCAGGGGTGGGGAGCAGCCTGGACTGACAGAAAGTGGCAGAGAGAAAATTTAAACTCAGAGAGAGAGGTGGTCAAACACACAAGGACAGAGAGACAGAAATGGGACAGGATGTTGGCTGGCCATGGACGGTCAGGAAACAGTATGCAGAGGAAGTGGAGAGAGGGGATAGTGGGAGAGGAAGAGAATAATCCTGTCTAATCAATCAATGGTGGCAATGAGCAGTGAATCCTTCCAGCCGTCCCTCATCTGCCTTCCTCCCAAACTGCGTGTTTACAGGAGCCGGGCTGCGCTGGATCCACTTCCGAATCTCACCGTCTCATTGTCACTAACTGCAATTCTCAGGGGATTCCAAGCAATCATCTGTTACCCAGGTGCAGAGGGTGTCCCTGCCAGTCCCTGTGCAGCTTCTGTACCCAGCGCCTGCCAAATGTAGGCAGACAACTGTCTTGCCCACACTGGAGGGTGGAACACAGACACGATGGCATCCGGAGATCTCATGAGTATGGGGTGGTCTGATAACATCAAGGGACGCAGCTCTGTACATTGCTCCTTCTCCCTTAATGAGGAGGAAATGGCTGACCCAAGATTAAATCAGATGCAATTGATTTAGCAGGAAGCTGTTGTGGTGCAGATAAATGCAGCCTTGGGGCGGGTCACATATGTCCATATTTTTTTAATGTTGATAAATTAGCTGTTTGTTCTTTGATTCTGTGATGTAGGGAAATCTCCATCCCACAGCAGAGTCTCCCAGGCTGAGCACTATAGGAATTTAATTGATCATCTCCATTGGGTTGGCCCTGGGGCTTTCTCCCTCCTCTGTGAGTTCCACCGTCCCTTCAAAGCCACTCTGGAGTGTGACCTTGATGGATCCCTTTTAATCGCACTTCCTGCATATCTCAACTAAGAAGTAAAGAACCAGGATCGTGCTGCTGTTCGTGTGCCATATCTCACTGCAATTCTCTACAGTGTAACTAAGGAGGAAGGTTTGGACACTTGGGGGAACAGCAAAGAGGAGGCCAAAGGGGACAGTGAACAGAACAATGGTGCAGAGTGTTCCTGTCCCACATCCCTGGGAATATGTCAGACCTTGATGGATGGAATCTAAGAAGATAGAATCATGAGAGGAGCAAAAATCTGGGCATTCGACACACGGGTTGGATTGTCGTGATGCTTTTTTTTCCCCTACATTTGCAATATCATAAAAAAAATGCTACTGGTCCAGCGAGCAAGATGAAGAGAGCCCAGAGCAGGGAGAGCTCGGTGGAGCACCAATTGAAGCTGGTCCAACAAAAACTAGGAGTTTTACATCCACAATAAAGTGGACCTGATGAAAATCGTGATGTTTACTTTAGACGGTGCTGCAGGCACGCTAAGGAAGAAACAAGGGTGTTTCTACACAACTCAAGCAGCACATTTAACAGCACAACACTGCATGGCCCATTGAAAAGACCTGGATTTAGTTGATGTGTGGAACCAAGGGCCAATGATGAAGACAATAGAGACACTTTAGAAGACCTTTTCTAAGGTCTTTTGTAGATCCTCAGTCTGAAGAGGACAATTTCAGTCACAGAAAGTGAGACTCTATCATTGAAACGTCCCCATGAAGTAAAGTGGCTATTTAGACATTTTGCTGTAAGTGCTTTGAGGTGTACTTATGACTACTCTTCCTCAGTATTTTGAATGGGAAATCTCAGAAAATAATGGCCCAATAGCAACGTACAGCCTGAATAAACTCTCTCACACTAATTACTGTTTCACGGTAGCTATATGAAATGTCTTATATGAATTAGCAGAACTGACCAAATGCTTTCAGAAGAGCTTTTTAACAATGGAAGCTGTAGAGTTAGAAAGGGCTTGTATTCACTAGATGAGAGGGCCGTACCTCTGAGAAACAGTCTCTTGGAGCAGTGCTCTCCAACCTCTTTAATCGCAACATCACTTTTCCAATTTACGTGCAATGTAAGATCCACCTCAAATCCTTTTTTTATATGTGCCAAGCTAAGAGACATAATCTTTATTTTCAAGCATAAACTGTAACAACTAATTCAATATGTGTCAATATTAATTATAACAGATTTTGTTTGGTAATTCAAGAAAAAGGACAATTTTTTTTCAAGCCTCAAAGAAACAGATACATGTAAACAGATACTTGTGAGTCTCCTCACCACAAAAAAGATATTTTGGCCTTGGAAAGGGTTCAGAAAAGGGCGACTAAAATGATTAGGGGTTTGGAATGGGTCCCATATGAAGAGAGGTTAAAACAACTGGGACTTTTCAGTTTAGAAGAGAGGAGACTGAGAGGGGATATGATAGAGGTATATAAAATCATGAGTGGTGTGGAGAGAGTGAATAAAGAAAAGTTCTTCATTAGTTCCCATAATAGAAGAATTAGGGGACACCAAATGAAGTTAATGGGTAGCAGGTTTAAAACTAATAAAAGAAAGATCTTCTTCACACAGCGTGTAGTCAACCTGTGGAACTCCTTGCCAGAGGAGGCTGTGAAGGCTAGGACTATAATAGAGTTTAAAGAGAAGCTAGATAATTTCATGGAGGTTAGGTCCATAAAAGGCTATTAGCCAGGGGATAAAATGGTGTCCCTGGCCTCTTTGTCAGAGGCTGGAGATGGATGGCAGGAGACAAATTGCTTGATCATTGTCTTCGGTCTACCCTCTCTGAGGCACCTGGTGCTGGCCACTTTCGGCTGACAGGCTACTGGGCTAGATGGACCTTTGGTCTGACCTAGTACGGCCGTTCTTATGTTCTTATTTATGTTCTTATGTAGTATACCAAATAGTTACTGAAAATGTTGCAGTATTAATTTTCTTTTTATTTGATTTCATAATAAAGAAAGCTCTCCACTTAAGAAGGAACAACTGGTTTCACACATACAGAATGGGAAGTGACTGTCTAGACAGGAGTACTGCAGAAAGATATTTAGAGGTCATAGTGGACCACACGTTAAATATGAGTCAGCAGTGTAAGACTGTTACAAAAGAAAGCAAACATGATTCTGGGATGCATTAACAGGAGTGTTGTGAGCTAGACACTAGAAGTCATTCTTCTGGTCTACTCTGGGCTGATTAGGCTTCATTTGGAGTATTGTGTCCAGTTCTGAGCACCACATTTCAAGAAAGATGTGGGAAATTGGAGAAGGTACAAAGAAGAGCAAAAAAAAATGATTAAAGGGCTAGAAAAGAGGAAATATGAGGGAAGACTGAAAGTCTTGGGCTTGTTTAGTTTAGAAAAGAGAAGACCGAGAGGGGACATGATAGCTGTTTTCAAGTATCTAAAAAGGTGTTAAAGGAAAAGGGAGAAAAATTGTTCTCTTTGGCCTCTGAGGCTAGGATAAGAAGCAATGGGATTAAATGGTAATAAGGAAGGTTAAGGTTTGACATTAGAAAAATCTTCTTAACTGTCAAGGTGTTTAAACACTGGAATAAGTTCCCTAGCAACGTTATGGAATCTACATCACTAGAGATATTTAAGAGCAGGTTAGGCAGACACCTGTCAGGGATGACCTGGTGCTCGGACCTGCCGTTAAGGACAGGGGACTGGACTTGATGATCTCTCTAGGTCCCTTCCTGTTCTAGTGGTCTGAATCTAGGACCTCAATATTGGTGCACGAGACAAAACTCCCTCCACTCACGGATAAAAAATGTTACTGGGAACACAGCTCGGGACCAGTACTAGCCCCTCCAAGATGCCCCATTACTTTAAGCACTGCCTTGTCTAGAGCTTCAGCTCTTCAAGGACATGTAAGAGCAAAGCAGACAGACATGCAGAATTTGCAAAAGGTTCCAAAAACCATGTGCTCCTTCCTTTAGCTAGCATGTGAAATACACAGTTTTAGACACATTTCATGGGACACATTCCCCTGCCTCCATTTTCCCACAACAGTTCTTTGATGTTACTCTTATAAAAAGTCCCTGCCCCTTCTGCACATGGCTTCTCCTGCAAAGCATGGGGTATTTTTCTTTGCTTTACAGTCAGTACCGTCATCTCTCTCTAACACAATGACCAGTCAGAGACCCTCCCTTTTGTTACCTCCCATCCCCTTTGTCGTGTGGCTCCAAATTAGCCCCATCAAGTGATTAAGGCCTCCATATTAAACCAAAGTGAGGACGACAGACTGGCTGGGCCCCTGGCCAAGATGGAGGAGGGTTTTCACATGCCCCCAGAAGTGTTGGGGGCCTCAGGAGGAAGGGGCGGCCTTGGCTGGAAGGGATGGGCTGGGGCTAGCTTCCCCTAGGAGACCTCAGAGCCACCTGAAGTGCAAGGCGCCTCCCCCTGCAGGCCTAATGCTTCCCATAGTGTGGCGTGGGTTGCTCCAGTGGCGATTTAAACAGCTTCGGAGGTGGTTGGCAGAAGCCCTGGGCCCACTTGAATCACCAGGCCTCAGGGCAGTTGCCCCATTCCCCCAGCCCACTCCCCCTGGGGCAGCCCTGCGTACTTCTGTCTGTGGAGTTCAGACTTGAGTAACCAGCGCACTGGGCAGCAACCGTCTCCTGGTACAAGGGTGCTCCCTTTGAATGAATGACCAGCAAAGGAGTAAGCCTGCCTTAACCCCACTGCTCCACCACCTCAGCTGAACAGTGACCAGCCAGAGCCTGCTCTCTGAACCCCTGTCCTCCCCCGAACCTCCTTCTGCACCCAACCTGCTGCCCAAGACTTGAGTCCCCCTGCACCCAAACTCCTTCCCACAGCTTACACCCTAAAACCCATCCTGGAGTCCATCCCTCACCCTGGGCTAATCCTGGAGCCCCTCCCACTCTCCAAACCCCTTGACCGAAGACCAGAGCCTGCACCCAACTCCCTTCCCCAGCCTGGTGAAAGTGAGTGAGGATGGGGGAGGATAGGGGACAGAGTGAGTAGGGGGAGGCCTTAGAAAAGGGGTGAAGCAGAGTCAGGGCCTAAAAGAAGGAGCAGGAAGGAAGTGCTGCAGGGCTGTTTGGGTTTCAGGTGGCTCTTACATTGCACTTATATTGAAAAAGTGATGTTGTGGTTAAGGAGGATGGAGAGCACTGCTCCAAGAGCTTGTTTCCCCGAGGTACGGCCCTCTCATCTAGCGGATCCAGGCCCTTGCTAACTGTACAGCTTCCATTGTTAGAGAGCTCTTCTGAAAGCATTTGGTCAGTTCTGCTAATTCATGTAAGACATTTCATACAGCTACCGTGAAATGGTAAATAGTGTGAGAGAGTTTACTCAAGCTGTATGTTCTTATTGGGCCATTATTTTCTGAGATTTTCTGTTCAAAATATTTAAGAAGAGTCTCATAAGCACACCTCAAAGCACTTACAGCAAAACGTCTAAATAGCCACTTGTAAACGGATCTCCGCGTGACCCCTGGGGTCCGATACTCTCGTCCCCCTTTCCCCCCAATCCCAGTGCTCCCTTCACCCTCTAAGTCACCCGATGATGTCCCGGGCAGTTTCTCTTGGCCTCCCGGTTCCCTCCGTGGACGACCGGCAATCAATCTCCCGGAACGGGGAGATGAGGGTCCGGGCCCACCCCCTCTCACGGACCCCAGCCCAGGGCCCTAAGGACTCGAACAGCCTCCGCGTTCGGTCCGGCTGGCGGGGCGTATGCCATAACTCGCCAGCCCGCAGGCTCCAGCGCCCACCCTGGGCTGCTTCCTCTCCCCGTCGTCCACCGGTTCACCTCCTCAGTTTGGGTCCCATCCAGGACCGGTCCCTCGTCCGGGGGCTGCCTCCATCTGCCTCCCCCTCCTCAGCTCACTCCCGGGGTTTAAATCCCTGCGCCATTTTCCCGTCGGGGGGGGGGGTTCCACCCTACCTTATGGGACATGCCCCCACCCGTCTGGAGGCGCGGGATGGTGACTTCACAGGCCCTCCGGCGTCACCCAGCATCCCCACTCGTGCCACGCTGCGGGTGGCCAGGGAGCACCTGGCGCAATGTCGGTATGCCGCCGCTTCTGCCGCCCAGCCCCCAGGCTGCGGTTCACGCGCCACCGGTGTGCGAGTCGCGAGCAGCGCGGCCGCCGGCGGGATAGGAGAGTGGGGCGCATCCACCCCGTCACACTACTTTACTTCATGTGGCGGTTTCAGTGATAGAGTCTCATTTTCTTTGACTCAAATTGTTCTTTTCGGACTGAAGATTTGCAAAAGACCTTAGGAAGGAGTCTTCAAAAGTGTCTCTATTGACTTCATCTCTGGGCCTTTGTTCCATGCATCAACTAAACCCAGGTCTTCTTGATTGGCCACGCAGTGTTGTGCTGTTAAATGTGGGATCCACGGCTTGAGTTATGTGGCAACATCCTTATTTTTCCCTAGCGTGACTGCAGCACCATCTGACGTGAACATCACCATTTTCATCAGGTCCAGTTTATTCCAGTTGTAAAAAAAGTATTTTTTGCTGGACAAACTTCTGCTGGCGCTACACCGAGCTCTCCCTGCTCTGGGATCTCTCCATCTTGCTCGCTGGACCAGTTGTATTTTTTTATGATGCTGCAAATGGACGGGAAAAAAGCATCACGACGAACCAACTCGTGTGTGTCGAATGCCCAGATTTTTGCTACTCTCATGGTTCTGTCTTGTTAGATTCCATCCATCACGGTCTGACATAGTTCCCAGGGATGTTGGACAGGAACACTCTTCACTACTGTTCCGTTCACTGTCCCCTTTGGCCTCCTCTTTGCTATTCCCCCAAGTGTACAAACCTTCTTCCTTATACTATGGAGAATTGCTGTGAGAAACGACGCATGGAGGCCTCTGCGAACGGCAGCATGCACCTGGTTCTTTACTTCTTAGTTGAGAGCTGCAGGAAGTAGGATTTGAAGGGATCCATGAAGGTCACACTCAGGAATGGCTTTGAAGGGAGGGTGGATCTCACAGAGGAGGCAGAAAACCCCAGGGCCAACCCAATGGAGATGGTCAATGAAATTCCTACACTGCTCAGCCTGGGAGACTCTACTCTGGGATGGGGATTTCCCTACATAGCATAATCAAAGAATAGAGAACTAATTTATCAACATAAAAAAAATATGGACATATTTGACCCTCCACCATAACAGCATTCTACTACATCAATCTCATCTGATTTAATCTTGGACCAGCCACTTCCTCTTCATTAAGGGGAGCAGGACGAATGTGCAGAGCCCTGTCCCTTGATGTTATCAGACCACCCTGTACTCATGGGACCTCACTGAGTGCAGTTTTTTCATTTCCATAGGTGGCTATTTAAGTTTTAAGAATGCCTGATAGAGATCCTGTAGGTGTTCGTCTGTCTGCGGGATTCTAACAAATCCGGTTGTATCTTAGGGCCTGGCTGTAAACAATCAGTTGGGTGATGTGTTCCATTTCGAGCAGCTTTGTGACACAATGCCCAGCGCGCTGAAAATTGCAAATGTTCCTCTGTGGTTCTTGAATCAGACAATCGTTCTTGTCTCAGTTCGATAATTTTGCTCACATACATTTCTGTGGCCTCATCACATTGGGTCCCAACGCTGTGAAGTAGAGATTTCAAACCAGGGGAAAATGTGCCATGTTACACTGCGGATGCTTAAGTTAAAAAATGTGGATGGTAGCACAGAATACTGTCCCTGCTTGGTCCCACCCCTACAGTCTTGTGTTGAGTCAATTGAAACATGGTGGAATCTCCACCTTGAGAAGCCATTCATCGTCCTGTAATTCAGCGACACCTTTTCATTTCTGACCCACTGTGGTTCTTCCTACACAACTGAAAAAAAACGGGGCGGAGGGGGGAGGGTGGCTTAAAGCCAGCACGCTGACTTAGCCAAGGACTCCAGTGAGATACAATGGGCCATTATGAATATCCCATTCTTTCAAACACTGGTGGCTGAGACATTAAAATAAAATGTTCAATTCTAACCACTTTATCCACCACAAGACTGCGTTTCAGTATTTTACTGCAGAGATGGGGAATTCGGTGAACCACTGTTGCTTATGGCTGATAGTTTGCTATTTGGCCTTCAATTTTGTCACCGCTCCAGCTTTCTTGCCCCTCACTGAGGATGCCCTGTCTACATCTGGACCGACTGCTCTTGTCCAGTCCCGATCCAGTTTGGCCAGAGCTTCTGCAAAGGTGTTGAAGAGGCAATTTGCTGTTACTGAGTCTCTCTTTGGCCCCAGTTCGGAGATAATACAATAGAATCCTACACGGCAGCTGATTAAAGAAGAAAGATTTTTCCCCTGATGATTTGAAGAAATAAAAAATTGTTCCTGACTTTTTTCCAAGGAAAATGTTGACGGCTGAGTGACAAATTGAAAACCAAAGTATTTGAATTCCAAAATTTCACCACCCTTGCTTGTGGAGGTGGGGAGTTCAAGTGCCTCCCATTCCCATTTTCCTCCGCAGACGGGGTTCCCTGGCCAGACTACAACTCCGAGGCTGCACCACAGTCTTCCCCCTTGGGGAGAGGGGATAGTTGGTCATGCTAGTCACCTTGATATAGTGGGAGATATAGTTCTGTAGGATGGCCTGGCCCATAGAGAATGGCAGCATCAGGTAACTCAAACTACAAGTCCCCTGAACAACCACAGAAAATAAAAATATTGCAGTTTATAACTCACATATTTCCAGTAGGGGTGTTTAGTTTTCTCACAAAAAATCCAAAAGTGAAAGGAAAATGGACATTTTCCAAAAAGAAATAGAAAAAAGAAAGACCAAAAACAACTGCTTTCTCAACAAAAAGCAACAGATACGGGAAATGTTTCACCCTTCACCATGCAACGTTTCTTTGCACCATAACAGCTTTCTACTACATCAATCACGTCTGATTTAATCATGAGCCAGCCATTCCTTTACATTTGGGGAGGAGGAGCAATGTGCAGAACCCTTTCACTACTGCATATTTTCAAACCTCCCTGTGTTCTTCAGACCTCCGGATGCCGTGGTTGATGTGCCTCACCCTACAGTGTGGGTAAGACAGTTCTCTGCCAACACTCGCAGGCGCTGGGTGCAGAAGCTGCACAGGGACCGGCCGGGACGTCCTCTGCACCTGGAAAACAGACAATAACTTTGCCTGGAAAACGTGTCCAAGAAGAACCTCCCTGGAGAATTGCAGTTAGTGACCGTGGGACACTGAGATACTGAAGTGGATCTAGCTCAGCCCGACTCCTGTGAACACCCGGTGCAGGCCCGGGGAGGAAAGCAGGTGAGGGACGGATTCACTGCTCTTTGCCCCCATTGATTAGACAGGATTATTCTCTCATTCTCTCTCACTATCCTCTCCCCCACCAAACCAGCATGCTGTTCCATGACCATCCATTTCTGTCTCTCTGTCCTTGTCTGTCTGTCCAGCTCTCCCCCTGGGTTTAATTCTCTCTCTGCCACTCGCTATCAGTCCAGGCTGCTCCCCATCCCCGGGCCTTTCTCTATGTGTCTCTCTGTCCCCAGCATCCACCAAAGCCACTGGGATCAGATGGTCCAGAGCAGGAGACCGGAGAGGGGCTGGAATGAGCAGTGATAACAGCACTGGTGAGGAGTCAGTCACTGATTCCCCGTCTGCTCTCTGCCAACAGCCATGGGTGAGGGGGGGCAACAGGGGATATGGGAATCCCACAGCAGCGGTTTCATGATGATAGAATCATAGAACCATAGAGCTGGAAGAGACCTCAGAAGGTCATCAAGTCCAGCCCCCTGCCCTAGGCAGGACTGATCCCAACTAAATCAATCCGGCAAGGGCTTTGTCAAGCCGAGACTTAAACACCTCTAGGGATGGAGACTCCACTACTTCCCTAGGTAACCCCTCCCAGTTCTTCACCACTCTCCTAGTGAAATAGTTTTTCCTAATATCCAACCTGGACTTCTCCCACCACAACTTGAGACCAGCGATTCTGTGGCTCTCTCAAGGTCGCGCTCCAGAGGGTTTTTGAAGAGCAGAGAGATTCCGGAGAAAACAGACACCCAGAGAACAGACCCACAGGAGATGGTCCCTCCAGCAGGCCAGCCTGGAGACCCTGCTCTGGGAATGGAGGTATTCCACCATTCTGAAATCAAAGAACTTGCTAATCCGTTCCCATCCTTTTTTGGAGCAGAGTCCTGCCCTAGAGCGGATTGCCAGGTCTCTGTGAACTTGTGGGGACACCAGTGGGTCTCATGGGACCAAACCCCGATCCCACTGGACCCAGCAGAAATGGTTGGGCGCGGGGATAATAGCAGCACGAATGCAGGACTGTCCACACGTAACACATTCTCCAGCCAGCTCGCTCACCCAAAGACACTTCCATGGTTGGCAGGGGATCCTTCCACGCAGCTCTGGCCTCCTGCTGATCGCAGCTGAGATTTGAATCATTCTCCTTTGTGCTGATGGCAATAATACAACTAACCCACATCAGATTTCAATCCATTTACCAGTATTGCCAGGTTATAAGGGAAGGGCTGTCCCATTGGAGAGACAGAGGCTACATGTAGATGGCCACTCTTTTCCCGTGCCCAATGAATGCGTCCTCTTTTCTGAAAAAAGATTTTAAAAAGCGGACATGCTCTTTTGCCATCCCTGTAAACCTCATTCTACAAGGCACAAGGGATATGTCGAAAGAGCAGGTTTTTACAAAATTTGGTGTATCACAAACTGCGTATCTTTTTCCGATTTAACTCTGCAGTCTAGAAGTAGCCAGAGACAGGAGAGCACTGAGCGCAGAGGTAAGAGAACAAGGTGGCCTGGTTTGGAAGAGAAGCCATGTGCAGGACTGGGGACCCAGGACCCACTAAAGGACTCTCAGCTTCACCCCATGCATGCACCAGCATGGTGAGGAAAGCGAGGCAGGGGAACGGGCTTGGTGTTTGTTGCAGTGTCGAGATTTGTGTATGTTGCGCACTTGCTACAGCAAAGAGGGATTGTTTTGAAACCCTTTTGCAAAGCCCGTGTGTGCGTTTGCTTCACTTTCCGGTCCCCTGAAGAGTGGCACAGGTTTGCAGGTCTGAGAAATGGTGTGTATAACCTACAGAGAAGTTGTGGGGGGGGGGGGTTACAGCACTGGTCCTGGGATGGAGGCCGCTGGGCCATCTGATCCCATTTCTGGGGAGGGCTCACAGAAAGACAGCCTGGGGCAGAGAGGCCAAGGGGAGGGAAATGCTGCAGGCTGCTCACACTGAGGGATACTTGAGAGCACATGGTTCTAGTGTGGTGGGACCCAACCCCAACAGTCTGATGAGTGTCCAGGTGGGAGGTGCTTGCCAGGGCTGGGTGGGACAACACGTATAAACCTGGTCTCACGGTAACTTTGCTTGGCCTGTGGCTACTCCTGGAATCTGGCCTTGACCAAGAGCCTTTTGCAAAGGCCCCAAGGCACAGCAAATGGGGTTTTTCTCCTGGGAATTCTTGGAGCATTTCTGGGAAGGTCTCTTTCTCCTCAAAGACTAGAAAACTAACATTTCAGAAACATCCGTGTAGTAGAAAAATTCTTATTTCCTATTTTTAGTAACATTTTAAGCATTCAAGTCTTCATGTACCAAGTCTTAATATGGTCAGAGGGGGAGCCATGTTAGTCTGTAACTTAAAAAAACGATGCGTAGTCCTGTAGCACCTTAGAGACTAACCAAAAATTATCTATACGTGGAATCAAAATCTCATATTTATATTGCTGGTCCCTAAGTTGCTACTGGACTACTCGTTATTTTATGTCTTAGTGTGTTTTATGCTGTATACTGTCCAACGTTGCTGCATATCAAAACAGGGCAGATTGATGATGGACACTGAGGAAAAGCGAAAACATTTTGCAATTGGGACAAGAAATTCGTGCTTGAAAGCAGCTTAGTGTGGCAGAACAAAGAAGAAGCAAGAGAAACAACTGGAGATAACCAATATCCGTCAGAAGAACAGCATGATGATGCAAAACCCACTGATCCTGATGGAGAAGGACCTTTATCAAAGAAGGACGGCTTTCCCATAACAGCCAGGTTCGTCCTGCCAGTCTCAAGACTGGAACCTCGTTCTGGGCCAAAGCAAACCTGGTTCCTCCATTGCACTTAGCTTACTTGGCCACCAGCCTAATGTGAGTATCTAGACCATTAGTGGCAGGAGACAGAGAGAGAGAGAGAGTGTGTGTGCATATGCTTATGGCTTACTCCGATTGGTGGTGGCAGTTTTGTCACAGCCCACTCTGTTTTCTGCAGCGAGGCCTGTCAGAGGGTATGCCCTGCCCTACTTTACTGCAAACCCACCATCTCTTTTTCTCAGGCCCATGTTCGACATCCTGGCCTCCTCATCCATCAAGCCCTGCATCTGGTCTGTTTCCAAACCGCTCCCAGAGACCATCTGTACACGCTCATGCTGCATATGTTGTATTTCCTCACCCTCATGTCCCGCCCCGATACCAAATGGCTAGACTATGTAAGGCCTGTCCTCCATTTTGTCACAACCCTCTAGATTGCTACTGCTGTGGCAGAGGACTGTATGATGGGTAATTCTAGACCAGTGTTTCTCAACCGGTGGTACAAGTACTCTTAGGGCTACTCCAGAGAAGTCTGGGGGGTACGTCAACACAGCTGAAATTTGGAGAAAACTGAATTTTTGTTTTGAGTTCTACAGCGCTTTACTATTTTTGTACTTTTTACAACTAAAAATTTCATCGCCTGCTATGATTAAGTGGTTTAAACAAATGCATTGCAATGGTACAAAAACATTTGGTGTGTCTGAAATCTGTAGGTACTAGGCGTACCTATAATTTTTTTCTATAAAGGGGTATTTGATCAAAAAAAGTTGAGAAACACTGTTCTAGATGATCTCTCAAAGATGTTTTTCTAACCTGCTCTTAAGTAAGTCCAATGATGGAGACTCCAGCACCTCCCTTGGCAATTTATTCCAGTGTTTAACCACCCTGACAGGCAGGAAGTTTTTCCTAATGTCCAACCTAAACCTCCCTTGCTGCCGTTTAAGCCTATTGCTTTTTGTCCTAACATCGGCGATCAAGGAGAACAATTTTTCTCACTTCTCCTTGTACCACCTTTTTAGATACTTGAAAACAGCTATCTTGTCCCCTCTCAGTCTTCTCTTGTCTAAACTAAACAAGACCAATTTTTTCACCCTTCCCTCTTAGGACATGTTTTCAGACCTTTTAATCATTTTTATTTCTCTTCCCTGGGCCTACTCCCATTTCTCCACATCTTTCTTGAAATGTGGAGCCCAGAACCCGGCACAATACTTCCATAGAGAGTTAATCAGCACATAGTAGAACGGAAGTATGACTTCTCGTGTCTTGCTCACAACATTCCTGTTAATGAATCCCAGAATCATGTTTGCTTTTTCTGGCAACAGTCTCCCACCGCTGACTCATGTTTAGCTTGTCGTCCACTCTGACCACAAGATCTCTTTCCGCAGTACTCCTTCCTAGACAGTCACTTCCCGTTTTGTATGTGTGAAGTGGGATTTGAAGGGATCCATTAAGGTCACACTCTGTAGTGGCTTTGAAGGGAGGGTGCATCTCACAGAGAAAGGAGAAAACCCCAGGGACAACCCAATGGAGCTGGTCAATGAAATTCCTACAGTGCTCAGCCTGGGAGACTCTCCTCTGGGATGGGGATTTCCCTACAGCGCAGAATCAGAGAATAAACAGCTAATGCATCAACATAAAAAATACGGACATATGTGACCCTCCCCAAAGCTGCATTTATCATCTCTGTGTCTCACCCGTCAGTGTGGCAGGCTCTGGGTGCAGAAGCTGTAGCAGGACTGGCAGGGACATCCTCCGCACCTGGGTAACAGATGATTGCTTGGAAAACGTGCCCAAGAAGATCCTACCCACAGAATTGCAGTTGGTGACCATGAGACACTGAGATTCTGAAGTGGATCTAGCCCAAACTGGTTCCTATAAACACGTAGTTTGGTCCCTGAAGAATGCAGGTGAGGGACGGCTGGAAGGATTCACTGCTCATTGCCACCATAGATTAGAAAGATTATTCTCTTTCTCTCCCACTATTCTGTCTCTCTCCCCCCCCCCCCCCCCCCCCCCCCCCGCATGTTGTTTCCTCACCATCCACGGCCAGCCAACATCCTGTCACATCTCTGTCTTTCTCTGTTTGTCCAGCTCTCGCCTTGGGTTTAATCCTCTCTTTGCCACTTTCTGTCAGCCCAGGCTCCTCCCCACTCCTGGGTCTTTCTCCGTGTCTCTGTCCCCAGCCACTGGAATTCCAAAACCACTAGGATTGGCTCTGTCAGGTGTGTCCACATCTTTTCTGTTCTGGGGACCAGGACTGCACACAATAAATATCCCAGATGTGGCCTCAATGGTTCTGAATAAAGGGGAATATTCACCTCTCTAGATCTGCTGGCAATGCTCCTCCTAATACACCCTAATATGCCATTGTCTTCTTGGGACTCATATCCAGCTTCTCATCCACTGAAATCCCCAAGTACTTTTCTGCCAAACTGCTGTTTAGCCAGTCGGTCCCCAGCCTGTAACAATGCTTGAGATTCTTCCATCCCAACTGCAGGACTCTGCACTGGTCCTTGTTGAATCTGATCAGACTTCTTTTGGCCCAATCCTCCAATTTGTTTATCCCTATCCTCCAAAGTATCTACCTCCTCCCTTGCTTAGTGTCATTTGCGAACTTGCTGACAATGCACCAACTCTCTAGATATGTGTAGATATGTAAGTGCCAACTCTGCCCACATATCTACACCACCAACACCATCACAGGACCTAACCAGATCAGCCACACCATCACTGGTTCATTTACCTGCACATCTACCAACATAATATACGCCATCATGTGCCAGCAATGCCCCTCTGCTATATACATTGGCCAAACTGGACAGTCGTTATGTAAAAGAATAAATGGATACAAATCAGATATTAGGAATGGTGTTATACAAAAACCTGTAGGGGAACACTTCAGTCTCCCTGGACACACAATAGCAGATCTCAAGGCAGCCATCCTGCAGCAAAAAAACTTCAAGACCAGACTTCAAAGAGAAACTGCTGAGCTACAGTTCATCTTCAAGTTTGACACCATCAGCTCAGGATTAAACAAAAACTGTGAATGACTCCAGATTCCCTCTTATATGTCTCTTAGATCACCTCTATTCATTGAATTACCTTTGAAAAGGTTTAAGTTAAAATAAATATTCTTGGTGAAAATGGTAGCTTTGGGCATGTACAGAATATATATTATTGGCCAAGAAATCATGGTGATGGGATTTTTAAGACATACAATTGTAACAATATGTAACAGAAATCCTGTATTTGGCAAAAACAAAAACCAAACCCCTGAAGAATAAGGAAACTTCTAAATGTCATGCTAAGTAACTAATTTGGTTACACCCTAAATACACCAGTTGCTTTCTCAGATAATAGCAGTTTTCAGTGATAGGGATCCATCAAGATATAACCTTTAATAAGCTATTTCTGTTATGCTTTGCAGAAAAGAAGTAACAAAGACATTGCCTGATCTTATATCACTGACCTGTGCTCACAACCTGTGCTGATGTTATGCTCTCTGTATCTCACACTCTCCAGCTTAAGGAAAACATTTCTTTGACGGGATTTGACTAGAACTGGATCTTGGATACAACACAGCAAAATTCTGTGACCGGGTAACAGATTATAATTCAGAAAAATCCCAAAAAAATAAGATTCATTCCCCAGGCTTAAAGGACACTAAAGGTAAGTGTTTGCTAAATAGATTCTTTGCTGTTGGTTGTTTTCCCTCTCCAGCTCCCTATCTCACTTCCTGCCACTCTTAATCCATACATGGCTAAGAGTTCCTCTAGCTGTCTCTCTCAGCTGCTTCCTGCCCATAAGGCTTTCCCCCCATCTCTTTCTGTCCCGGCCATCCCCCAGGACTGTAACCTCCCTGGCTATTTCTCAGTCATATCCATGGGGATCTGGCTGTTCCAGGTCATTAGACAGCAGAGGGACTGGAATGGTCAGTGAAGCACAGGGCTGGGGATAATAACCACGTCTCTCAGTCCCCTCTGTCTGCTCTGCTAACAGATGTGCACGTGCAGTAGGTTTAAGAGGAAGGTGCCACCTGTCGCAGGCAGCAGAGGTTTCATGATGACTGAGGCGTGCACAATGTTCCCACCTCCCACAGAGACCGGCTTTCATAATTCTGGTAAAAATAATGGGAACGAATGCTCCAGAGACAGTTTTACCGACATCACCATCAACAGCATCACTCTGATCATCTGCCTGTTGGGTCATGGTTCCTCAGCTTCTGCAGTAAGAGCCCTTCCAGCATTTCGAGACCTCTCCCGCAGTCTGGCTTACCCAGCTGAAACAGCTTCCTCCTCAGAAGTGACTGTAGTGTACTTACCTCTATACCCCCAAACACACCTCCCTCCTTCACCCAACACGTGACTGCAGACTCCTTTTCTGCAGCCCCCACCTGCTCTCTGCTCCTCGGCTTTAAACTGGTTCCCTCCTCTTCCTGATCCATTGAGTTGCCTGTGTAATCAATGCACCCTAGCCA
>CM057848.1:112840704-112852112 GCA_030068395.1 Apalone spinifera
AGAGGAGTAGAAGGAGAAACCAGCATCCAGCAGCAGAGGTTTCGTGATGACTGACCTGAGGACAACATCCCTGCCCCCAACAGAGTCCAGCCTGAAAAATGGAATCAAATATAATGGGAACAATCCAGCTAGAAATGACCATGTCATGATATCACTAATCAGTGTTACTCTGCTCATCTGCCTGTTGGGACTGGTGGGAAACGGGATTGTGCTCTGGATCCTCGGATTCCGCATTAAGAGGAACCCCTACACCGTCTATGTCCTCAACCTGGCTGCTGCCGACTTTGTTTTCCTGTTCTGTGTGTCTCTTTCCCGCACAAACTTTATGTGGGATTTTTTAAAATTTTACAATCCCTTGGACGTGTTTCTTGCGTTCATGTACAACTCCAGCCTGTCCCTCCTGACAGCCATCAGTGCGGAAAGGTGTGTGTCTGTCCTTTTCCCCATCTGGTACCGATGCCACCGCCCAAAACACTTGTCTGCCATTACCTGTGCCTTGCTCTGGGCTCTCTCCTGCCTCATCACTGGACTGAGAGCATACGTTTGCTTTTCAGTCTTTTTTGACAATTGTAAAGAGATGCTCCTACGACTCACTAGAATTAATTTCTTTATATTCACCCCCATCACAGTTCTTTCAAGTCTGATCCTTCTCATCAAGGTCCAACGAAGCTCCCTGCAAAGCCAGCCAAGAAAGCTCTACATTGTTATCTTGCTCAATGTCCTCTTCTTCCTCCTCTTCATTGTTCCCTTCAGTATTATCACCTTCTTCCTAAAAGGTATTAATTATGACCATTTTATTAATTCCAGTTTCATGCTTGCCTCTATCAACAGCACCATTAACCCAGTTATTTACTTCCTCATTGGGAGCTATAGAAATAAAAAATTTAGGAGGTCAGTCAAAAAGGCGCTCCAGAGTGTGTTTGATGAAGAGACAGGTACCAGAGAGGAAAGGGTTAGTGCTACTGAAATCCCTAAGGCAACCAACCTGGAAGACCCTATTATGGGCTGAATGTTTGTCTAGAACTGTAGTTCCCAGCATGTAGGCTGCTTGCAGCCCAATGAGGACACAGCTGCAGCCCTTCTGGCAGCACAGACCCATATAGATATTATGTATGTTATGTGGCTGCATCTGTGGCCCACAATGATTGGCTGAGAACCACTGATCTAGAATGATCATAACATTCAAAAAAATTAGAGAAGAGAAAGTTCCTCTCATTCCATTTCCCCTGTGTTCTGCGTATCTAGAGGACTGTCATCGTCACTGAGGGCCCAATCCTGGTGCCACTGAAATCAGGGGCATAATTTCCTATTAATTTAATAGGAGTAGAGTCAGGACCATACCGTTCATTTCCCTATAATGAAATAAACATCTCTGATCATGAATCTCTCCTTGGATGTTCTAGTTCTCC
The DNA here is from genome assembly GCA_030068395.1 of Apalone spinifera. Classification (NCBI taxonomy): domain Eukaryota; kingdom Metazoa; phylum Chordata; order Testudines; family Trionychidae; genus Apalone; species Apalone spinifera. The sequence continues at coordinate 112,842,114 of CM057848.1, forward strand.
AATACAAAGCACATTAGTTTCATCTGATGTAAGCAGAGTCTGAACAAACTGAACCCTCACTATTTGTATATGTGCTATCCAGTCACTGGAGAAGCGTTTTCCCCACATCACTGCTTGGTTTTCTTCTCTTAAGAAATCTTTGCTTATGTTATATACAGACTCAGTGTTTTCAGTAACACAAGGATTGCTTCAGAGAGAGAGCCGAGGTGGTATCCAGTTTCCCCAGATTTCTGGCTGGCAGCTTTGGACTGGTTCTGTTTCGTCCTGTTTGGAAACATCCCTAGATGTTGAACCCAGGACTTTTTGTTGCCATAGGCAGAAGGCTCACTCTGATAATTACATGCTCCCAGGTGTGTTACTGCCTCCCCTATAGAGGCTTGGTAATAGGGGAGCGAACACGTGTGGATTTGGAAAAAAACGGTCTCAGCAGAAGAACTGAAATCCTAGTGTAAAGCATCCTGTCATGAGGGCTCCTGTGCAGGGACAACCCCACACAATGCGCAGGATGACACTGCCAGGGCTCTGACTTCTGTACCTTTGTTGGGAACATTTCCTTCTCCTCATACTAAAGACAGTAAACTCAGGTGGGAGTTTATCCCATTGCAAAAGCTCCCCAGCATTGCAGAGTCATGTATTAAATTGTGTTTTTAGCCTCAGTCTCCCCAATGGATTTCCCCCAGTGGATTTCCTCACCCACTACATGCACTTTCCTCTCCCTCCTTCTACTGACTGGTTTGCAGCAGGAAGTCCTCTCAAAGTACATACCTAGCACCGGAGTCCTACAGAAATTGGTAGGTTGGAGAAAGCTGCTGACTGTTCTTTCTGGTGACCAAATGCAGGCTCAGGCTGTGGTCCTTGTAGCACTATGTATAAGAAAGTTTACCCATCATATCACTGTTATACAGTTGCTATCAATCTTGTGATGTAAAGTCTCAATAGAAAAGCTACGATCTCTCAAGCATGATTGTCCTGATTGAAGTCGCATCTCATCTTTGTATCTAAATTTATGAATATTGACAAGGTATTAGCATCTCCAAGATGTATGTTGATCCTGGGTCAGACACCCACGCACACTGACAGATTTACATCAGGACAAGAGAGCTCTGTGTTGTTAGCCCAGTAAGGACACTTAATACAAAATGAGCCATTGAAGAAATTCATCCCTCCCAATGAACCCTCCTTGTGGATACCTCAGGCAGCAAGACACCACTGGCCATCCTTGTGATTCAGCAAACCATGGAATGACATATGAGGATGACATGTAACCTAAGACTCATCCTGGGCCAGAAACTTTCCATTCACAGGTGCTGTAGGCTTTGTTTGAGACACTATATTTGCATGCACACAGGAAAGGCCACTGAGACACCTGCATTTTGCATCTTTGCTACTCTAATTAGACTATGGATTTACAACTAAAAGGGCCGTCTTCAACCGTGGACTGAGGACCTACCCATCTTTTAGAAGTGACCAGAGAGACTTTTGCCACCCAACAGCCTGTCCCATCATTTCTACAAATCTGATAGAAGCCTATTGCAATCATTTGTAATTAACCAATCTATTAACTATTTACACCTCTATTCTGTTCTTGTATTATTAAATCTAGAGACATATTGACCTGAAGGTAAGTGTCTGATCCTTTGTCATCAGTAATAACCTCACGTATGGCAAAATGAGGTTTCACCCACCTCTCATTGCATTAGCCTGGTTCCCCTGGAGCAATTGTGCAAAACTGTGTAATGTAGGATTCTGCAGAAATTAATGTTGTGTGCACAGAATCCTGCCCCCAACACGCAGAGAGAAATGGGCTGTAGAGATACTGGCCACCACTAGAGACTGCTGGACCCGGTTGTTGTTGGCAAGAATAAGTTTCAGGTCCGACACTGGGTTCTCAAACTACAAAGGATGCTACATAGGTGTCAGTCAAATACAAAGTAGTTTATTTTCCTGACAGCTAACAGCTGTACCCCCTTAACTAAGATAACAAACAAGCAGCATATCTTATGTCCCTTCCTGCTAGCCGGGGATCCCGAGTTGGCTGCGGACAAAGTGGGAGGTTGTCTCAACTTTCGAGGTGCCGGTGCCCAAAGCCCATCAGTGAGGTCCAAATTGCTGTGCTCTGGTGCAGCCTTAAATACAGTTTTCCTGCCTTGTTTGGAAGTTTGGAAATTTCAAGGGGTTACTCATTACGTGCTGATGTAGGGCTAAACTGTTAGTTATCGATCTGGTTCTGTTTTGGTTCTACTTGTTCTTTAGCCTTGTTTACGTGATCAGTACTTTAGGTTAAACAGAGTTTTTTATGCATTCTTGCCCTTTACCCTTATCTTACACTTGTTCTTGCTATACTGGCAACAATGCTTATCTTAAATGGCGTATGTTCCCAAAGACTTGCTTCTGGCTCATCAGATATAGGGAAAAGGGAATGAGGGGAAAGTATGCAGGCCTCACCCCCCCTAAACTTGCACATACAAAGTTCTTCCGCAATTAAGCTCTACACTGGTAAAACTCAGTTCACAAACAGGAGTCAAGGTTGGTGCGAGGACACTGGAGGGTTCCCAGCAGCTGCAGTTCACAGCACGCCCTATGTGTAGCTAGCCTACAAATCTGTAGGCATAGACCACATATTGCCTTAGCGTTTTTATAGCTAAGGTGGATAACTTTTATATTTCTCAGAATGATAAAGCAGTGGTGGGCAAACTGAGCCGCAAGCCACATCCAGTCCATTGGGCCTTTTCAACCTGCCCTTAAGCTCCTTCTAGTGAGTGGGATTGGAGGCTTCCCTGCTCCACAAGTTGCTAATCCACCAATGGAAAGAAATCAGGCAGGTAAGCACTTATGCCCCCTCATAGTATTTGCCCACTCAGCTGTTGTCTCTGGCCAAACCCTTTGCCCACTCCTATGAACAAGGCAAACACAATTTTAGATTTTAAAATTGGGAAGAGGCCCTCTAAACTATACTTGCACTTGGGTCTTTTGAGGCCTCTCTGGTCCCATTGCTCCCCGAGGCTAGCATCATCCTGCTCCACTTGGCCCCTCCCCTCCACGTTAATCACCTCCTCAAAAAATGAGGAGAAATGTTAGTTTGAAGCAAGGGGTTTGATTCGAACTAATGCAGCCCGGAGCACACTTTCACTTTCGAAACAGCTGGCGTTCGGAATAGCGTGTGGCCGAGATTATGCTAATGAAGCACGGGATATTTAAATCCTGTCTTCATTGATTATTTCAAATGCCTACATATGCATCCCTAGTTCAAACTACTCTACAGCATTATTTCAAAATATCTTATTTCGAAACAACAGGTCTACACACGAAATGCATTTCGAAATATCTTTTTGATATTTCAAAATAGCGCATCCACACTGATTGGACACTGAATTGCATTTAAGGCCGGCCAGAACTGGTTCCGGCAGGGCATCGGGTCAGAAGTTACCTTGTGGCCAGGGTGGCCAGCAGGGCACCCTGGGAAGGGCTGGAGGCCCCCTATTTCGAATTAAGTGTCTACACAGCGCTTATTTAGAAATAGCAATTTCGAAGTTGGCACTATTCCTCGTGGAATGAGGTTGACCAATTTCGAAATAAGCCCTCCACTATTTCAAATTAATTTCAAAATAGCAGTTGGCTTGTATAAACACTAAGACGTACCCTAGGGTATGCTGTGTAGACATAGCCTAACAGAATTACCTAGCCACTCATACCCCACCACCTTGGTTAATTTACAAAAATAATTGGTTAAGGTATACCTTAGCAAGACTCAGGTTTCACTATATAAACTGGGGTCCAAGAAGGAGACCAGCAAGAAAAGCAACAGGAAGGAACACCAAAAAAAAGGGAAAAGACCTGGAAAAACTACTCACCTCCGAGATACGGCCTAAGACCAGAGCTGCCAGGATTCTCCTGCACGACTGTGATGTGCAGCAGCTAAGATAGGATTAGCCAGAGAGAGAATGACTTTGCCTGGCCAACAGGGGAAGTCTGCCTACCTATATCAGGATTTGTGAGCATGACAGTATTCTGCTTGCTTGGGAATTGTCAATAAATAGAGGATAAGGATATTACTGTGTGAGGCTCACTCCATCACCCCGACAAAGTGATTTTCACCCACAAAAACTCAAGCCTAAATAAACCTACAAGTCTTTAAGGTGCCACAAGACTCCCTGTTGTTTGTGCAGACAGAGGCGAACACAGCGACCCCTCTGAGACTTGTTCCCACTCAAGTCACTTGGACTTTTCAAACTGATTCCAGTGGGAACCAGATCAGGCCCCGGGAGACCTACTGACAGTGGCAAATGAGCCCCGGGGATCCACACTAGGGCAGGGGTGGGAAAGAATTAGGAAGGTCCTTTCCCTTTCTATGTGCTTTCATTCTGGGATCTAGGGAAATCTTTGTTCCCAAAAAGGATCCCCCAGGCTGGCTGCTGAAGGGATTTAAACAACCGTCTCCATTGGGTCTGTGCTGGGGGGGTCTCGGTCATCTCTGAAATCTGTCTGCTCTTCAAAAACCCTCTGGAGTGCGAGTTTGAGAGAGCCACAGAATCGCCACTTCCTGTAGCTCCCGACTAGAAAGTAAATAAGTGGGTTGATGCTGCTACTTGCACAGGCCAGCGCATGAAGCATCTCAGTGGGCCCAGATATATCTAGGTAGGTGAGAAAAATCTCGATGCTCTGAGGGAGAGTGAAGAGGAGGAAGAAGAGGACAGTGAGCAGGATGACAGCATAGAGCTTGCCAGGCGGGCGCCACTGGGAGCTCCGTCGCACCTTGATGAACAGGGTCAGACAGGACAGGACCATGATGGGGGTGAATATTAGGACATTCAGAAGAAAGATGGGTAGCAGGGAAGTGATACAGCTTTCATTGATGAGTTCTAGACAAAAAAGGCCATGGGACAGTAGAGCAGGCAGGAGAGAGCCCAGAGCAGGGCAGACACGATGGCAGACAAGTGCCCAGGCCGACGGCATCAGTGCCAGATGGGGTAGAGGACGGACATGCACCTCTCGGTGCTGATGGCCATCAGGAAGGTACAGGCTGGTGCTGTACATCCACACAAACAGTACTGAAAACAGAACAAATATGTAAATAAACTCAGGATAGCCATAAAATGTAAATCGCATCTCGTGAGCTACAAGAGAGACAACCGAGCAGAGGAGGAAGCCAGTGTCGGCGACGGCCAGGTTGAGGACGTAGACGGTGAAGCGGTTCCTCTTCATGCGGAAGCCCAGGAACCAGAGGACGATCCCGTTCCCCACCTGCCTGAACAGGCAGATGAGCAGAGTGATGCTCATGAGAGTGGTATTAATCTTTGGGCATTCAGTGTTGTTATGTTCATATTTGTAATATGAAAGAGAAGCTGTTGGTGGCAGGGACTCTGTGCTCAGCTCAGCCATCATGAAACTGCTGGTGTGGGATGCCAGTGTCCCCCGCTGCCCCTCTCTCGCACATGCCTGTTGGCAGAAAGCAGATGGGAAATCAGTGACTGACTCTCCCCGCCCCCAGAGCTGTATTTTCACTGCTCATTTCAGCCCCTCCCCGCCTACTGCCCTTGTCCAGCCAATCCTATTGGCTTTGAGGGATGCTCGGGACAGAGAGCGACACAGAGAAAGGCCCAGGGGTGGGGAGCAGCCTGGCCTGACAGCAAGTGGCAGGAAGAGAATTAAACGCAGGGGGAGCTGGACAGACAGACAAAGAGAGAGACAGAAATGGGACAGGATGTTGGATGGCCAGGGATGGTCAGGGACCAGTATGCGAGGGAAGGAGGGAGAGAGGAGAGTGGGAGAGAAGGGAATAATTCTGTCTAAACAATCAATGGTAGCATTGAGCAGTGAATCCTTCCAGCCGTCACTCACTCACCTGCCTTCCTCCCTGGTGCCCTAACTGTGTGTTTAGAGGAGCTGAGCTGAGCTGGATCCACTTCAATAATCTCAGTGTCTCATGGTCACTAACTGCAGTTCTCCAGGGACGATCTTCTTGGGCATGTTTTCCAAGCAATCGTCTGTTACCCAGGTGCAGAGGATGTCCTGGGTAGTCCCAGTGCAGCTTCTGCACCCAGTGCCTGACAAGTGCAGGCAGAGAACTGTCTTGTCCACACTGGAGGGTGGGACACAGAGACAACGGCATCCGGAGGTCTCGTGAGCACGGGGTGGTCTGATAACATCAAGGGACACGGCTCTGCACACTGGCCCTGGTCCCTTAAATGAGGAGGAAGTGGCTGGCCCGAGATTAAATCAGATGAGATTGATGTAGTAGGAAGCTGTTATGGGGCAGATAAATGCAGCCTTGGGGAGGGTCAAATATGTCCGTATTTTTTTATGTTGATACATTAGGTTTTGTTCTTTGATTCTGCAATGTAGGGAAATCTCCATCCCAGAGCAGAGTCTCCCAGGCTGAGCACTGTAGGAATTGAATTGGTCCTCTCCATTGGGTTGGCCCTGGGGCTTTCTCCCTCCTCTGTGAGATCCGCCCTCCCTTCAAAGCCACTCCTGAGTGTGACCTTGATGGATCCCTTCAAATCCCACTTCCTGCAGCTTTCAACAAAAAAGTAAAGAACCAGGATCATGCTACCGTTCTCAGAGTCCTCCATGCGCCATATCTCACTGAAATTCTCTACAGTGTAACTAAGGAGGAAGGTTTGGACACTTCGGGGAACAGCAAAGAGGAGGCCGAAGAGGAGAGTGAAGAGAACAATGGTGCAGAGTGTTCCTGTCCGACATCCCTGGGAACTACGTCAGACCTCGATGGCTGGCATTTAACAGTATAGAACCATGAGAGGAGCAAAAATCTGGGCATTTGACACACACGAGTTGGAGCATAAGAAAATAAGAATGGTCATTACTGGGTCAGACCAAAGGTCCATCTAGCCCAATATCCTGTCTGCTGAGAGTGGCCAATGCCAGTGCCCTAGAGGGGTGGACCAGAGACAATAACCAAGCAGCTTGTCTTTTGCCATCCATCTCCAGCCTTTGACAAACACAGGCCAGGGACACCATTCCTTACCCTCAGCTAATAGCCTTTTATGGACCTAAAAGCCTTTTATGGACCTTTTATCTAGCTTTTTTTAAACACTGCTATAGTCCTAGCCTGCACAGTCTCCTCTGGGAAGGAGTTCCACAGGTTAACAATGTGTTATGTGAAGAACTTTCTTTTATTAGTTTTAAACCTGCTACCTATTAATTTAATTTGGTGTCCTCTAGTTCTTATATTATGGGAACAAGTAAATAACACCACTCATGATTTTATATACCTCTATCATATCCCTCCTCAGTCTCTTTTCTAAACTGAAAAGTCGAGTCTCTTTAGCCTCTCTTCATATGGCACCCATTCCAAACCCCTAATCATTTTACTTGCCCTTCTCTGAACCTTTTCTAATGACAAAATATCTTTTTTGAGGTGAGGAGACCACATCTGAATGCCGTATTCAAGATGTGGGTGTATCATAGTTTTATATAGGGTCAGTAAAATATTCTTAGTCTTATTTTCTATCCCTTTTTTAATAATTCCTAACATCCTATTTGCTTGTTTGACTCCCGCTGCACACTGCGCGGACGTTTTCAGAGAACTATCAATGATAACTCCAAGATCTCTTTCCTAATTTGTTGTAGCTAAATTAGCCCCCCATCATATTGTGTGTATAGTTGGGGTTATTTTTCCATTGTGCATTATTTTACACTTATCCACATTAAATTTCATTTGCCACTTTGTTGCCTACTCACTCAGTTTGGTGAGATCTTTTTTAAGTTCTTCACAATCTGCTTTTCTCCTGACTATCCTGAACGATTTAGTATCATCCGCAAACTTTACCACTTCACTGCTTACCCCTTTCTCTAGATCATTTATGAATAAGTTGAATAGGATTGGTCCTAGGACTGACTCTTGGGGAACACCACTCGTTACCCTTCTCCATTCTGAAAATTTACCATTTATTCCTACCCTTTGTTTCCTGTCTTTTAACCAGTTCTCAATCCATGAAAGGATCTTCCCTCTTATCCCATGACAATGTAATTTACACAAGAGCCTTTGGTGAGGGACTTTGTAAAAGGCTTTCTGGAAATCTAAGTATACTATATCTACTGGATCCCCCTTGTCCAAATATTTGTTAACCCCTTCAAAGTAGATGAGTAAGACATGATTTCCCTTTACAGAAACCATGTTGACTTTTGCTCAACAAATTATGTTCTTCTACGTGTCTGAGAATTTTATTTTTTACTATCGTTTCAACTAATTTGCCCAGTACTGAAGTTAGACTTACCGATCTGTAATTGCCAGTGTCGCCTCTAGAGCCCTTTTTAAATATTGGCATTATGTTAGCTGTCTTCCAGTCCTTGGGCACAGAAGCTGATTTAAAGGCAAGGTTACAAACCACAGTTAATAATTCTGCAATTTCACATTTCAGTTCTTTTAGAACCCTTGGGTGAATTCCATCCGGTCCTGGTGATTTGTTACTGTTAAGTTTTTCTATTTGTTCCAAAACCTCCTCTAATGACACTTCAATCCGGGACAGTTCCTCAGAGTCATCACCCACAAAGGATGATGCAGGTTTCAGAATCTCCCTAACATCCTCAGCCGTGAAGACTGAAGAAAAGAAATCATTTAGTCTTTCTGCAATGACTTTCTCATCCTTGATTGTTTCTTTAGTATCTTGATCATCCAGGCATCCCACTGGTTTTTTAGCAGGCTTCCTGCTTCTAATGTACTTAAAAAACATTTTGCTATTCCTTTTTGAGTTTTGGGCTAGCTGTTCCTCAAAATCTTTTTTGGCTTTTCTTATTACATTTTTACACTTGATTTGCCAGTGTTTATGTTCCTTCCTGTTTACCTCACTAGGATTGGACTTCCACTTTTTAAAAGATGCCTTTTTATATCTCTCTGCTTCTTTTCCATGGCTGTTAAGCCACAGTAACTCTTTTTAAGGTCTCTTACTATGTTTTATAATTTGGAGTATACATTTAAGTTGTGCCTCTATTATGGTGTCCTTGAAAAACGTCCATGCAGCTTGCAGGGATTTTACTCTAGTCACTGTATCTTTTAATTTCTGTTTAACTAACCTCCTCATTTTTGCATAGTTCCCCTTTTTTAAATGAAATGCCAGAGTGTTAGACTGCTGAGGTGTTCTTCCCACCACAGGAATGTTAAATGTTATTAAGGTCACTATACCCAAGCAGTCCTGTAATTGTTACCTCCTGGACCAGATCCTGCGCTCCACTCAGTACTAAATCAAGAATTGCCTCCCCCCTGGTGGTTTCCTGTAGCAGCTGCTCCAAGAAGCTGTCATTTAAGGCATCGAGACATTTTATCTCTGCATCTCGTCCTGAGGTGACATGTACCTAATCAATATGGGGATAATTGAAATCCCCTACTATTATTATTGATTTTTTTATTTTGATAGTCTCTCTAATCTCCCTTAGCATTTCCATCAGAACGTTGTGATGTTTTTTTTCTTCTCCATTTCCAACACCATAAAAAATGCCACTGGTCCAGTGAGGAAAATGAAGAGAGCCCAGAGCAGGGAGAGCTCGGTGTACTGCCAGCCGAAGTTGTTCCAACAAAAAATATGACTTTTACACCCGGAATAAACTGGACCTGATGAAAATGGTGATGTTCACTTCAGATGGTGCTGCAGTCATGCTAGGGAAAAACAAGGGTGTTGCCACACAACTCAAGCAGCGCATCCCATATTTAACAGCACAACACTCCATGGCCTATCGAGAAGACCTGGGTTTAGTTGATGCATGGGACGAAGGGTCAAAGATGAAGACAATAGAGACACTTTTGAAGACCCTTTGTGAGGTCTTTGGCAGATCCTCAGTCCGAAGAGGACAATCTGAGACAAAGAAAATGAGACTGTATCATTTAAACATCTAGCAAAGCAGGGGCAGAACCACCCCGGTCCTCCCCACAGGGGGCTCGTGCCCCATTCCTCCCTCAAGTCCTTCCACTTACTCCAAGCCCCCCTTCCCGATGTCAAACAAAAGATACGTATGTTCAAAAATAGAAACTGGGTTTATTGAACA
>CM057848.1:112881453-112892451 GCA_030068395.1 Apalone spinifera
AGCTCCCATTGGCCAATTTCTTGCCAATAGGATCAGAGTGATTTTTCTGGGGCAGGAACCACCCCCGTCCCACACAACACAGAAAGACACAAGGGAGGCAGCCAGCCACTATGAGCAGCCTCTGCTCCATGCTGCAGGGACAGGCCGCGGGCCAGATCAAAAGGCTTGGCAGCCTGGACTCAGCCCACGGACTGTATCTTGCCCAGCCCTGCTCTATAGGCTCTGGCCAATTCACCTGCCTCACAATGCAGCCCTTGGGCCCCCATGCTCTCTGTGAGAGATGCACCCCCTCACTCCTTTCAGGGCCTGTTTTAGCTGACAGACAAGCTAGGGCTTGAGTTCCTTGAACTTCAAAAACCCTGTAATTACCCAGCTAATCCTCAGGGCTGCTGGAAAATGGCAGTATCCTAAATGTGGGATGGACGCAGGCTCTGGTAAGAATCTCTGTGATTCAATGCAGCTTTTTCCTCATAGGCACATCAGAATGGCCGAGTGGTTAAGGCGTTGGACTTAAGATCCAATGGGCATATGCCCACGTGGGTTCAAACCCCACTTCTGGTAGCAATGTTCTTTTCTCTCTTTCAAAGCCTGACGTCACCTTTATTTGACACAGGCTGTCTACCCTGCAATTGAAGACTAACAGCCGTCCTGAGCCATGACTAAGGCAGGAATGGGGGCGGGGCAGGGGCCAGCTCCCAGCTGCAGAGGGGGAGCCCTGTGCCTTGCGGGCCCAATTTAGCCAAGCTGCCGACTGCATCCGGCTCATGGGTCCCTGCCTGGCGGGGGAAGGAAGCGGCTCTGTGCACTGCAGGGAAGTAATCCCTGCAGGCACCACTCCCAGAGCCAGCTGCACCCCCAACTCTTGCCCCCTCTCACTCACCCACTCCTGACCAGACCTTATACCCTCACCATTAGCCCACTCCCTTGCAACCCCCTCCTGCACACCAAACCCCTCATTTTGGGCCCCACCCCAGAGCCTAGCAGGGCCCATAAAATCCACTAACCCCAGGCTTACAGAAGAGTTAATCCAGCCCTGTGAGTAAGCCCTGAGGCTCAGTGCCTCCCCCCCCCCCCCACCCCAAGGCTGGAGCTGGAGGGGTGTGAGAACAGTGTCACTTAGGGGGGGCCACATCTGTGAGGGATTTTTTTTGTCTTTCTCACTTAGGGGGCCAGGTCAGTGAAGTGTTTGTTTGTTTGTTTTTTGCTTCCCAAGTGTATGTGGCCTCCAACTGATTTTTTCTGTGGGTCAGTGGCCCTGATGGAAAAGAGGTGGGCTAAGGTGTTGTTTAATTGCAGTGTTGCAGTCAGGGCTGTTCCCCAGACTGGCACTCCAAGTGCAGAAGGTGAGGGCCCACACAAGAGCTTCAAAACCTTGCCTCTATAGGCACTGGTTACAAAAAACTTTCCCTCGGAATCCAAATACACAGATTTTGGGGAATTGTTGCCACCATCAAGTGCTTTTTTATCCCTAAAAACCAGGGGTGCACACTTGAAATCACCCCCAGGGGTACCCCAAGCTCTTTTGCCAAAAAGAAAAAAAAAAGCTTGAAAAAAGAAAAACAAGCTGCAGTCTCTGATAGCTGACCCCTCAGAGGCATGCAGACACAGACAGACAGACCTTCCAGGACACAAGAATCAAATCATCACCTAAAAAAAATAATGATTTTTATTACAAAACAAAAGATAAACTTGCAAAAGCGTACTTGGTTGCTAGATGTTACAGAGCAAGTGAGGAAAACAAATTTAAAAATCAGAGAACATCTCTGGCACAATGCTTAGCTGTTAGAAGGGCAGGGGAGGTATAGAATCACACAGAGCAGTTCAAACCAAACCACAAAATAAAGAAAAATTATCCTGAATGTGACTAGATTCACTTTTACTTGCTTCTAATTTTCTCTCTTCAGTCCACTCCTGTGCTCTGAATTCTGTGGAGGTATGGTTGTCCTGCCTGGGTTTAAATCATTCTGTATCTCTCCTCTCCTGGTTTCTCTCTCCCACACAAAGAAAGCAGGCAGGGAACCTATATCCAATTCAGATTTCAACCCTCTATCTGGATTGGTTCTCCCAGCCCCCTGGCCAACACCTTCGCTAGTTACCTGAGTTTAACCCTTTAGTCACTGGTCAGCACTCCTCCTGTCCATTATGTTGCCTTTCAGGCTTAGACTGGAGCCCAGTGTTTAGGATCCAGCAAGATAGGAGGTCCAACTCTGCAAGGTAAGTAAACAGCTCCTTGGGCCAGCCGTGAGGTTTTAATGGCAGCGTAGCTACACCCATGGATGCAGAACTGTCTGTGCCTGCAGGTCCCCTGGGCAAATCTTTGGAATGATCAATAGAAGCCTTCTTCCTAGTTGAAATAACAGGCTTGGTAGTGTGGATGTTCCACTTACAAATTCAACCTAAGGGAGGTTATTTTGAAATAAAGCCCTAGTGTAGACTAGGGCTCTTAGCTCAGCTCCTAGACTCCCATGCTCTCTGCGAGGGCCCCATCCTAACCCATCTTCCCTCTCCTGTCCATTCTGATGGCAAAGATGAGCTACCACACACAGCCTAGAATTGCTCAGTTAACTCCCAGGGCTGCTGGAGATGTGTACTTACCCTCAAGGAAGGGTGGAAGCAGCATGCTCTAGGTAACTCTGCGGCAGGCTAGACAGTGTATTGGCCTCCTCGAACTGGGCAGCCATTCAAAGGGCGTGGGCTTGTAGGGAAGCCTGGACAACCCCATCTTGACCAGAATAATCATGTCTGCATTGTCCGCCCTGCCTTAACCGGACTAGCGATGCCTACGTTGACCAAAGGGAGGCTTCTAACAAAGCAAACCAGGCCTGATTCAAGCCCAGTGTACGTGGGCCAGGCTGAGGAGAGGTGAGCTTTGAAAGTCAGGAGTGCGTTAAACAATAGTGCGTCGAGAGTATTGGTATAGAGAAACCATGCCAAGAACATTAGGAGTAACCTGGCACACAACAATTCTAATGAGCAAAAATCACCGATGCAGCCACAAAATGATCAATTAAGTATAGTATAGTTTGACCAGCAGAACGTGTCCAAAAGAGGGTCATATACAATACATAATTAATTGGTAGATTTTACTAGAGTGACCAAGTCTCACTCTGGCTATAAAAGTAGGGGTAGAAAAGGTAATCGGTGGGAGGGATTGGGAAAGGGGTCCCCACGACCTGACTCCCTGCAACTAGAAGCTGTGCTTGTTCCTACCGATTACGTGTGGGGAAACAACAAGGCCACAACTTCCTGTCTGACAATCATCTGACAATCGTACGGTCTTAGCAGTGGAACTGAGTGTGATTTATAGAAATAAGTACATGTATATCCCTGTTCTTAAAATCAAATATCTTGTGTATTGCCCTAAGTGTAGGTGTTATATTATCGTCTGTGCTAACTATCCTGTGTACAGAAATAGATCTGTATAACTTTGCGTTGCTTTCCTTTACTATTCTGTGCATAATAAAGTTAACAGGCGTTTATCTGGGGTGTTTTTACTGGCTTCTCTCGTATCCAAAAGCCAAACCACATGACAGGACTTGATTTACGTCTTGTTCTAATTTGATTCCTGAAGCTGTACCCCAGATGTTCTTCCTAGTGTCTGCCTGAGGAGAAAGCGACTCCGTGCACTAAAACAAACACTCAACGGGCTTGGAGCAATTCAACTGATTCCATCCCTTGTGCTGCCTGCACCTGATCCCCTCTGGTGGTGCAAAAAGGAGCAAGAAGCAGGCTCCTGTTGTTGCTCCTCCCACGGGGACTGGCTGGCTGGTGGTGGGCATCTGCCTCCAGGTTTCTGTTTTCCCTTTCGGCTGGAACAACCCAACCTGAAATCCTGACTGGCTTTGGGCGACCCACATCTGCCCTTTGTTGGTATAATAACTGTTCTCATGAACACATGAGCTCAGCTCTCTCCTGAACATGGCCAGTGCTTACACCCCTCTACAGTTCTCCACCTGGGAGCCACAAGAGAAGCTGAACCGCAAGGAAATTCAGGACTGGGCTTTTCTTGCTAGAATTCTTTGCAGGATCTTTCTCGTCTAATTCAGCCCTCCCCACCGGCCCTTGTCCATCCCCTCTCAAATGAGGGACCCACTTGAGACTGGGTGAACAGAAGCATCTGTTTCAGCCAGCAGAGCAGATCAATTCCTGTGTTTGGCATGGAAAGAGCTGTTGATGGGGATCACACATTTTTTGTTCCTTCCTTCAAGCAGCAGAGGACAAAGCTCTTAACATGGCCTCCACCAAGACTGTCACTTCTCCCTAGAGTCTACACAGTTCCTGGGGCTCAGGACGATAGCCCTGACTGATCCTGGCTCCTGGACCTCCACACGGCTTGAGAAGAGCTAGTCAAAAAATGAAATTTATTTTCCTTTTTTTTTTTTTTTTTTAAGCAAAAAAGCTACTTTTTTCCCTGCTCCCAAAATATGTTTGCAGATTTTTTTCAGGAGAGAGGGTACTGAAAACTGTTTATTTTTTCAATGTTGAGGCACTGAGAGGATTTTATTTGTTTTTTTTATAAAAGGGAGTTGACCAAGATGGGGAAAGTTTTTCTCCCAAGAAGGGCAGAGATCTTCTGACTTCCCCCCCCCCCCCCATTGTTTTCCATTATGTTTCCTGTTGCTCGTTTCATTTTCAAAAGCTATGACCCACAGGGATCTTGAATCTGTAACCTTTGACTTGCTTCCCTACGGGGAAGACAACTCCATTTTGCCACCAAGAAAGATTTGGGTACATCACTCATGAAAAAGTTAGAGAGAGAGCTGGTTGTAAAAAGCAGATGTAGGAAAGAGTGGGGCTTGTCCCTCAGGAATTGAGATTTTTGTGATAGATTGACTCTGAGACCATACAACCTATCAGGGAAGTAGGTTTATTATTTTCTCAACTTTGCTTCTCATTGGGGCTCCTGCTCATTTCTCCTGGTGTTGCTGATGTCTGGTGTTGTGTTTTATATAGATGTCCCTTGATCATTTGATGGTGTCCAACGCTTGGGCTGACGCATCAGTGCTGGCTGATTTTTCAGTCTCTCTCTTGTTACTAGGGGTTCCATGTGCCCAGAGCTCTCACCATCAATGTGTGAGGTTGAACCTTGTGGCCCCTAGCTCTCAAGTATTTCTCCAGCTTTCGAGAAGGCTGGGGCTTCTGTTTCCAAAGAGCACTGTGGCATCCACCATGATCTTCCTCTGGTCCTTTTGGTGAGGATGATGTCCAGTCATATACAGGTGTCCTTCATTGGGATGGCAGAGTTCACCGCAATCTTCTCCAAGAGTGGCAGGGGGCTCTGACCAGGCAATTCTGGATGGCGTTATGGTGCATCTGTCAGGCTCTGGAATGGGGCCTGGTATTACACACAATGTTGCTAAAATTCAATTTTTCTGATTCCACTGGGGCTTGAACCCAGGACCTTCTGCGTGTAAAGCAGATGTGATAACCACTACACTATGGAATCAGCTGCTTGTAAGAAAAAAAGCTATATATTGGCTACTGCTTGTACTCAGCCTTCTGTAAGCCAGTCCAAACATAAGAACTGGGTCAGTTCAATGGTCCATCTAGCCCAGTATCCTGTCTGCCAACAGTGGCCAATACCAGATGTCCCAGAGAGAGTGAACACAACAGGGAATCCTCATGCGATCCCTCCCCTGTCACCCATTTCCAGACAAACAGAGGCTCGGGACACCATTCATCCCCATCCTGGCTAATAGCCATTGATGGACCTAACCTCCATGAATCTATCTAGCTCTTTTTTGAACCCTGTTAAAGTCCTAGCCTTCACTACATCCTCTGGCAAGGAGTTCCAAAGGTTGACTGTGCGCTGAGTGAAGAAAAACTTCCTTTTGTTTGTTTTAAACCTGCTGCCTATTAATTTTATTTGGTGACCCCTAGTTCTTATATTGTGGGAACAAGAAAATAACTTTTCCTTATTCACTTTTTCCACACCAGTCATGATTGTATAGACCTCTATCATATCCCCCCTTAGTCTCCTCTTTTCTAAGCTGAAAAGTCCAAGTCTTTTTAATCTTTCTTCATATGGGACCTGTTCAAAACCCCTAATCATTTTTGTTGCCATTTTCTGAACCTTTTCCAATGCCAAAATATCTTTTTTGAGATGAGGTGACCACATCTGTACACAGTATTCAAGATGTGGGTGTACCATGGAAAAAAAGGCCAGCCTTTTTTCCTCCTCTTTAATTCCAGCTGTAGGAACCCATTATTTTAGCTGCCTTCCTCCTGTCTCCTGTTGCCCCGCTGCCCTTGAGCACAGCCCCTTCCCCAGCTAGGTCAACCCCCAATGCAGAGCAGCCCCTTCCCTTGTAGGGGGTACCTGGAGCACCAGAACTTCTAGGGACGGCCCTGTGTTGCTCTGTCTGGAAGCTGGCTGCCCCGACTGCTACAAGGTTGTTTCCAGCCAGTTTGATGTTGGAAAACGGAAGGCAGTAAGGGGGGGCCAGAGATTTCTGAGACTGTCAGGTGTCTAATTTACCCCCAGGTTGCAGGCCTACAAGATATTCCTAAGGTAACTGCTGGGAGCCATTGATGGGTCGCCCTCCTCCAGGGGCACATGGACCGCAAAGGGCACTGCTCCTATTATGCAGGGTCTTGCGGACCACGGGCTGCCTTGGAAACACGCATGAGGCCGGGATTTTTTGCTGAGCAGGAATCCATAGTCACAGACAGGCGGGGGCCACTCTTCCCACCAACTGGTGTTTTCATCCATGGAATTACAAGCCCCACCTCTGTCTCCTGTTTTGCCGCATGGGGCCTGATCTCAGAGGCCCCGGCAAATGGCATTCTCAGCCAGTGCAGGATGAGTGTTCAATGTGCTCTGGAAAAGTGGCGAGGAGTCCTGTGGCACCTTATAGACTAACAGAAGTGTTTGGAGCATAAGCTTTCGTGGGTAAAGACCCACTTCGACAGATGCATGTCATGCTCTGGGAGGCACGAAACCTCACTGGAGATGGCGACAGACCCCGTGCCAGGCCGGGCGGCTGCCCTGACCATACCCACACACCAGTCACCATGCAGCCTCCCCCAGCGAAAAGGGGCACGAACAAGTGCAAATTAGAGATGTTAAAAAGCATATTTTTTTTTTGGTCAACATGTGACCCTTGGTCAATTGGGGGGAGGGGCGACCCCTGCTGCCGCCCCATGCCAGGCCCCCAGGTGATCGAATGGACGGGACAGCTTTGATAAATATAGTAAAGATTGCGAGGCCTCGGGCCTGCAGAGGCCAGTTAACCGCCTTCCCACAATCTCCTCAGCCTCCAGCCGTGCGAGCTGAATCTGCTGTCGGGGAGACACAGTCCCACGGTGCACTCAAAGCAAGGCCTCCTTCCTGCTGGGCTGAGGCCCTCGGGGGCAGAGGGGTAGGCCTAGCACAAGCTGGCATTTGCCTGATCCCCAAGCTCAGCATTTTCACTTCCACGCCGCAGCTTCCCAGCTTCCATCTGTGACTACATTAAATGGGGAACCGAGAGCTCGCAGCTGCTGGGAGGCGATGAGGGGATGGCGAAGGTTGGGAATAACGCAGCCTCCACAAAACTAAATATACCGGCTTTAAAAAATAGCCCATCTCGTGCTAGGTGCCTGTCATGCAGCTCGCTGAGGCACATCAGACCTTCCAGTTTGACCTTTTCTATAGCACAGGCCAGAGACTGTGACCCATTTTCCCCTGTGCGGAGCCCCATCGCTTGCCTTTGGCTACAGCATCTTCCGGGAAGGCCTCCAGGCTGGTTTTGAAGCTTCCAAGAGAAAGAGAATCCACCACCAGCCTGTTCCAATGGTTAACCACCCTCACAGTTAAAGACGGGGCTTGTATCTAGTCAGAACGTGTCTGCCTTCAGAGCCAACCCTTTGGCTCCTGCATGCCTAGTCTCTGCTGAGAGAGAAGCTGGTATTTTTGCCCAGGGAGGTGCTGATACACTGTCACTGCTTGATCTTAATCTACGCAATAAGCTAACCCCATAGAGCTCTTCCACTCTCATCTCTCGGGCATTTTCTCTGTTCTCTGTCCACAGCTCTTCCCGGCACCCTCTCCAGTTCTTCAGTGTCCTTGGTGCTCTCAGTATGAGTGAAAAGAGGGAGAAAGTCAACCTGTGGAACTCCCTGCCAGAGGATGTTGTGAGGACCACGACTTTAACAGGGTCCAAAAAGAACTAGATAAATTAATGGCAGTTAGGTCCATCTATACTTATTAGCCAGAATGGGTAGGAATGGTGTCCCTAGCCTCTGTTTGTCAGAGACTGGAAATGGATTACGGGGGAGAGATCACTTGATGATTCCCTGTTCTGTTCATTCCCTCTGGGACACCTGGCATTGGCCAGTTAGAAGCCGGGACACTGGGCTAGATGGACCTTTGGTCTGACCCAATATGGCTGCTCTTACGGTCTTATGTTAAGCCCAGCTGTCAAGGAAAGGCAGGGCCCACAGTAGCCCTCAGCAGCTGTGGGGCTGGGGTCACAGGGCGAGGGAGATGGAAGAGAACGGAAAAGGGTCCCAGTCACACATTTGGCGCAGACCCTGGGTTGGAGGAGGCGCAGTGTGGGAAGGTGACCGGTGCCAGGGCTTGCAAGGCAGGAGCTGAGCAATGGTCCCCGGTGAAGGAGACAAGTCCAGAGCACTGGTTTGTCTCTAGACACTTGCCCAGTGCCCATGAAGCTCATGGATAGAGCTTTCCCTCCCCCTTTCCCACCCACTGCAGCCCTCAAGGTCGTCCATGCCCTTGGGGCCCTTAGACCTGCTGTCTTGTGCTGTCTCTTGGCAGCTGCAACCCAATTCCTGCCTGGCTTGTCTGCATGCCACAGGCAGGGAGAGGAAACACATCCGCCCCTCACAACCAGCTTAGTGCTGCTCCCACCCTGCAAAGTGTAACCAGTCGGACACGACACCCCTCCCTCCTCTTCACTAGTGTCTAGCTGACCAGACATACTCCTCTGCTTTTCCCTTCTTCTCTGACCTTGGCTTTCCTAGTTATAATTAGTTAAGCTGTTTATCATGCCTTTGGTATGTTACAATGCAATTTCTTGTATTCAAGGCTATGAGACCCCACTGTTACCTGCACACATTTCTCTAACTCTTCCACACTGTAGGGACACACACCTTTACCTAGTTCCTAGGACTGAAGGTGCAACCTGTTAATTTACACACCCACCCTTACCTAATTCCTAGGGCTCAGGGCGGAACTTCCTGCGGGTTTTGCAGGATCTTTAGCCACTGAAAGAGCCTCACACAGTAATATCCTTATCCTCTATTTATTGACAATTCCCAAGCAAGCAGAATACACATGCTAAGCACACACTGTCATGCTCACCAATCCTGATACAGGCAGGCAGACTTCCCCTGTTGGCCAGACAAGGTCAGTCTCTCTGGATCTTAGCTGCTGCACGACACGGTTGTGCAGGAGAGTCCTGGCAGCTCTGGTCTTAGGCTGGGTCTTGGAGGTGAGTTCTTTTTCCAGATCTTCCCCTTTCCTCTTGGTGTTCCTTTTTTTCCTTCTGCTTCTATTACTTTTGCTCTTCTTGCTGATCTCTTTCTTGGACCCCAGTTTATACAGTGACACCTGAGTCCTGCTTAGCTACACCTTAACCTAGTGTTTCCCAAATGGTGTTCTGCAGAACCCTGGGGTTCCATGAAGTGGAAATAAGGGTTCCGCGAGAAAATTCCATTACAATAACATTTTATGATAAAAAATAATTAATATTTAAGCATTTATGAATTTTATTGAAAACAATTTTCATTTGTGTTTGCCACGATAAGTGCCCCTGTGTAATGCCAGCTTAGCCAGAGAATGGGGACGATGATGTCACTACTCAGCGCTGTTGTCCATATATTAGATTGTTATTGGGAGTTCTGCAAAATTCTTTCAAGTTTAAAAGGGTTCCGTGGCCAAATAAAATTGGGAAACACTGCCTTCACCTATTATTTTTACAATTTTACTAACTAATTATAACATACTGTAACAGAATTACCTAACCAATCATACCCCACCACCTTGGTTGATTTACACCTAGCAAAATTAATTATACAGCAGACAGAAACGGTTACAAACCGGACAGAGATCACACAGACAAACAATAGGAAAATGTGAGGCCAATAATCATAGAATGTGGATTCCACAACCACAACTATTGATAAGCAGTTTCTTGCCAGACGAAATGCTGTTAATTAAGTTTTCTTTGCCCATCTTGAGATCTGTTTCTTTTTCTGGTGACAGTGGGGGCCATTAGGACAAGGTCGCCCTTTCACACCCTAGTGTGAACTATTTTAATGCAATTTAGATGGAATGTAAGGATGTGACTCCACGCTTTCCAGCTCACGGCTGCTGCTCTCCACTCTGGCTGCAGAAGAAGACCTACCAATATGGCTACAGGCCTTCCAACATGGTTACAGAAAAACCATATTGCTATACCACTCTGCTTAGAAACCATATTGCTTATGAATACGTATGGAATCTGTGGACTGTGTGTGAGGTGTGAATGAGAAATACCCAACCAAAAAGGCAGTTGAGGATCCATTATCTTTTAAGGCAGACAGAGACCCTGCAAGCAGATATATTAACGGACAAGTGGCCAGAAAATCTCTCCCTCGCTCTTAGACAAAATGTAACATTACAGCAGAAACCTGGGACAGGCCCAAGGAACATCATGGCCAAGTCTCCAGGAAGCGATCACCTGCCCAGCACTCCGGCCACCAGGGAAATCTGAAGCAATCTACACCGCACTTGGCAGCCTGCCTCCAGACTGCCAGCATGACTGTCGTGTGTGTGTGTGTGTGTGTGAGTATCACTTGACTCTTAAGAATCTGTGCCAATAAACAGCCCCAGGAGCCATACTGCTCCAGCCCTCTCTTTGTCCGGGTTTGTTCCTCAGCTGCTCTGAGGAAGTGTAACACAAAGGGATCTGGGGCTAGGAAAGTGAGGGGGGAGCCGGGCAGGAGTCAGGAAGAGCCATAGAGCTGGGAGGGGGCAGGGCTGTGAAAGCAGGGGGGAGGGTGGGCTGGGGGGGG
>CM057848.1:112899074-112911573 GCA_030068395.1 Apalone spinifera
GACTCTTGCAGAATTTGGAAAGCCCCACACGAAGAGGGAAAGAGACTCCCATCTGAAGCTGATCCTGAGGGAGTCCACGCTTTAGCCGGCACCGGAATGGGCACCGGTGGTGCGGAGTGCACCCGCGTCCCTATGCGATCCAGCAGCGGCATACAAGCTGCGTACTTTCCCCTCGCTGCCTGATAGTCAGGGGAAGGGCAGAGCAGCAGAGTTCCAGGGGAGAGGAAGGGGACTTGGGGCTGGAGCAATGCCCAGCCCACCCCTTTCACCTGCTGGGCTGCCTGCTTCTTAGCTAGATAGCCTGCAGAGGAGCCCTGGGAGCCCAGCTGGGAGCAGCTGCAGCCAAGCACCCCAGCCAGCCGATTTCTTCTTGCCGGAGTGCATTGGTTTACTTTCACCTGTAGTAGGGGGTCATCTTGTCAAAGATTATCTGCTGTCACACGTACTAGGAATTTACCTCTTTTTATAGCAAAAGCTTGGAATCTCATGTATTAACTTGACTCTGGGATTTGGGGCTTTAAGGCACCCTAATTATCATGAGATTCACATTAAAAGCGTGAGAATGACCAACACTGCAGAGCTGAAGGCTCCTGATTTTGGCCACCCTATCCTACAGAGACGTAAAGAGACGGAAGTGAGGGTGAGATACCCCATCCCACATACTGTAGTCTCTGTGGGGTGATGCTAGTTGATAGGTGAGATCAGAGAGGCAGGGAATGTGTGTGAAGGGATGGAAAAGTATCAATTCCAGCCCTTTTCCACACTGGCAATCCGAATGCAGACGGAGCAGCACGGGCCTGCCTCTGGGTGCTGAGCTGCTACCCAAGTGCAGCTGGCATAGAGCAAACCCTAACAATGAAAGACATGTTCAGACTCAAGCAATTTTTTAAAATTCATAACTGATGCAGCAAGCCCAGAGGTGCCAGGGCTACGCACTGCAAAGCCCAGACGTGCCAGGGCTATGCACTGCAAAGCCCAGAGGTGCCAGGGCTACGCACTGCAAAGCCCAGAGGTGCCAGGGCTACGCACTGCAAAGCCCAGACGTGCCAGGGCTACGCACTGCAAAGCCCAGACGTGCCAGGACTCAGCTCTTCCACAAAGTAAACACTGAGGAAACCTAGAACCCTGCTCTCCACCACCCACTACTCCCCATTCCAGTGCCTCCTGTTACCCCAAAGATTGCCTTCCAGCAGCTGGGCTCTGCTGCTTTTGAGCAGGGGTGGGCGGGCTGCTTTTCACAGGCTTCGGAGAAGGCTGCTAACAGAAGTGATCAGATACTTGCGACGCAGTAACAGCTGAATGAAGTCCTCGGAGGTGCTTTGCAGCTACCCGGTCACCTCACAATCTACATCTGCAAAGAGGGCACATGGCGACTTACACAGATTTTTTCTTTGCTGGCCCATGTGGCCTATATAGATTCCAGTCATGGCATCTAGGCATCTGCCTAT
Organism: Apalone spinifera; assembly: GCA_030068395.1. Taxonomy (NCBI): domain Eukaryota; kingdom Metazoa; phylum Chordata; order Testudines; family Trionychidae; genus Apalone; species Apalone spinifera. Next base: position 112,900,523 of record CM057848.1, read on the forward strand.
AACATCTGTCCTGCCTTTTATAGCCTGCCCACCGTTGCAGCAGAAAAACTGCTCCCCAGGAATAGAAAACAAGAACAACCATCTCATTGGAAAAAGAGATGCCTATGCAGAGGAGCTCATGCATATTCATCACTATCCCAATTAACATGCTCTGGATTTGTATCACTTGACCTAGCTGCTGCCCACCTCCACCAGCCCCTCTGGGAGCTACCAGCTCCCCAGCAGCCGGAAGAGCTCACATACCCTGGATCCTGACAGAGGGGCTCAGAGATCCGGTGGGTGGTTGGGGAGAGGGTGTGGGGAAAAGGGAACTGATTGCGGGGAGAGGAGGCCCATGGTGGTCGGGGTAGGGTGTAGGTAAAAGGGCGGTTGGTTGGGGTGTACATGCATTAAAATGACTGCTGTGTGCACTCTTCCTAACAGATGTTCCAAAAGCCAATAGCTGGTCTTAGCAGTGGAGTTTAGACTAGACAATGTTGCACTAAATTGGTTTCTTGGCATGTTGGGCAAGAAGCACATTATAAACCCATCTCCAAAGAGAAAGTGCTTCTACACTGAGTAGTGTGCTTCTCAGTGACCTTGTAACAGACCAGCCCATTATAGAGACTGTAGGGCTGAAATGATCTGTACGGCTCGTGCTGACGGTAGATCATTTCCCAAGAGAAGATTCCTGCTCATGGAACTTGCTCCTTGTCAGGTAAAGTCAACTTCTTCAGGTATTGCATCCCTTTGTCTTTAATCTGTACAGGGTCCCTGAAGGGTTTGAGGTGTTAGTGATGGGGAATCAAGCTGTTACTGGCCGAGAATCATTGGGTGCAAAATATCCAGGAACAGGCAGGGGTCTCTTCTAGCCCTGACTTGAAGCACCCAGCACCATCAGCAACATGGGAGGGCGAATGAGGCCAACTCTCCCAGGACCCAGCCCTGCAAAAGCAGCAGCTGGAACCCTGGTCCCTTTACATCGCGGCTAGTCCCGGCCCTGCCCCTTCTGGGACCATGGAGCTGTCCCGCTGCTACCTTACTTGGCACCTGCGAGTCTGTTGGTTTTCCTGCACAGCTCCCACCCTGTAACTGTTTCAGCATGTGACCTCAGAGTGCATCAGACAGGAACAAGGCTACTGCTTGTCACCTCTTATAGGGCAGCCTCAGCTGTAGAGAGCTAGAGCCTGCAAGACCCAATACTGACATCAGCTGGTGCCAATATTCCCATCACATGTTGCTTGAGGGCCTAATTATGAGGCGGACTACACCCAACATGCACTGAGCTGGGAAAGCTGGAAAGACTGGCATCTGCCACAGGTCCAGTCACGAGCATCAGAGTTTACTCTGGGGAACTCCAATGGCTTAGAGGGTTCTGGCCATTTTCCCATTGACCTTCCAGGCTCTCCTTGCACTATGCCTTGACAGAAGTCACCCCCATGAAGGTGGGTCCTAATTATGCTGCTACTGAGTGAATTCCAGTACCCAGACTGGACACATTTGAGAGATCTAGGGGCAACAAGACACAGTGGATCAGAGCAGCTCTTAACGGTGCAAAAGAGGACAGATCTTCCTGCAGCAGCTTTTATACACTGGCTTTCCCTACAGGACATGATACAAAAAAAACTTGTAGCAAGTAAAATAAACTTATTTTATATTCATGTTTTTTAAAAAGGGTTCTGGGAATGTGTATACAAGACCTGACAAAAATGAGAAACACACAATAAGGCCATTAATGACAAGAATAACATTATTATATAAATATAATAATATATATTAGATCTCCTTCAAAACAAAAAACCCAAAAGAGCAGAATAAAGTTAAAGACAAGCTCCCTGGCCTTGGATTAGTAGCCACAGGGTTCAAGTCAAGTCAGGAACTTTTCAGACGAACCAGCGTTTCACGGTTTCTTTTCCATGGGTTTATTCACAGACTTTTTGGTTATTCAAAGAAACTTCTTTACTGATTTCAAAGAACAGGTCCTGCACTTGCCTGAAGCGCCTGCAAACAAGAGAGAATCAGACTGAAGCAATTAGTGTGACTAATTACTGCTCATTTAATGATGTTACAAAGTAACGGAAAGCAAATCCCCATCTTCTAATACACCAACAGCTTGGCAGTGCTGTAAAGGGACCTCTCCCTGGGTTCAGTTATGAGCATCCTTGTGATTTTTTTTCCCATTTCATGTGATTTCAACTTGAGTCTGTTTCTTGGGGGGAATATTTACCCCACTGCATTATATCCATCTACCACCTTTGCTGATGTGGTGACTCATGTGGTATAGCAAGGGAAAGAACCTGGATCCTCCCATTGATATGGACTGATGGAAAGGGGAGGTATAATCTGTTACTTTAGCCTCTTGGCAAAGGCACAGGGAAGAATGGGACAACAGAGTGCTGTCGCCCAAACCTCCCATCCCTGGTACCTGCTGCCTTCAGGAATTTAGGATTGTTATCCTTTGTTGAAATTTGTTTTGGGGGAGTCAGAATGGGTCACACTAACCATCCCCTCCTGTGATCCAAAAAGATGTTTTCGTCATTGCCTTCTGTGTGCAGGTGGATCTTTGAGGGTGTAAGTAAGGGTTTGTTTCTTGCTCTCCCCCACCCCTTTGCTGCCTCTGTGTCAGAGGCAGCAAGATGAGCAGGGGGGGGAGGCAGAAGCCGGTACCTGTGAGAAACTGGCTTTTAAACCAGCTCCCCATGAGCACCGGATCCCATGGAGCCACCTTCCCCACCCTTGCCATCCCTAAACTGCTGCTTGGACGGTGAGGGGGCAGCATGGAGGGTGAGGGGGCAGGTGGGAGCCAGCCAGTATGTGTTTCAAGCTGGCTGCCTGCGTATATATGCTCCTGGGGAGCTGCTTACCCCCTACCCTTGCTGCCTCCTCCAGAGGCAGCAGGTGGGGAGGCAGGCAGGAGCCAGTGGTCAGAGGGAGCTGGCTTAAAAGCCAGCTCACCATGAGCACTAGCTCTGCTTTATCCCCATATCCCCACACACACGCTGTTGCCTCTATCAGAGACGGCAGGGGGAGCAGTGGAGGCTGCTCTGCGAATGCCAGTACAGCCTCTGCCCATGGGGAGCTCAGGCCCTCCATGGACAGAGAAAAAAATTCAGAACAAACTTTTATTACAATGAAGGACAGGGTCAAGAGGGTTAAGGAACACAAACTGCAAGGCAGCACAAAAATATGCCAAAGGCCATGTAAAAGAAACACTCTTAGTTTAGAGAGCTGTGAAGAGAAATTGGATGAATGTTACTTATTAACTAGAGATAGACAAATATGCACACAATACAAAGCAAAGTTTGGACCTAAGTTTCAGTTTCACCTCCACAGAAAATCCAAGGGCAGTGAATGTGAGTTATGCCATGATTTAAAAAGCTTAGAGTTACATTTCAATTCACAGAATCACACAGGAGTCCAGTATGCTGAAAAAATGCAAAATCCTGCTAATTTGGAGTTTTCGTACCCAAATATTTGTGTCTGTTTCCTTCCGTCTGAATGTTCTTCACAGGAAGCTTGTGTCTAGTGGTCTCCAGGGCTGTGGCAAAAGTTTTATACTTTTCCTAAATTGTTCACAGGCAGAAACAAGAGGCACAAGCACTTCTATCTGAAAATAGAAAAGGGACAGATAATAACCGAGCACCCCAATGCAGAGAAGAGCAGTCAGAATTTGTTATCTAGTTTGCTTTATGAATAAAGTGAGATTTGAATCTGGTTTAGAATTTACACACCATGAATATGATTTAAAGAGATCAACAAATACTGTGGCTGTATCATCACATACTCCTAGTTTTAAAAGTTCTTCCTCCACTATGTTTATTTCCTCTGCTCGGAAGCACTGCGCATGCACAAAATAAACATGAATGTTTTGTGCTCCCATTGGAGTGATTTAAAAGGTTAATTAAATCACTATTAGACAGGCTATTGGTGTTTAAGTATGTATTCATAATGTGTTCCCAGTATGCGATGTTAAAGTTCCCTCTGCTACCAGTGACAAGGTTAAGTTTCTGCCATCTACCCCAATGCACCAAGGCCCATTGCAGCTTTCCTTATGTTGATCCTGTTGCATAAAAGCCTCCGCCTGAGCTATTACTTGATTTTACACATGTACACTGCTGGCTTCTTGCGCAAGAACTGTTTTGTGCAACAGTGCCATGTGCTTTTGCGCAAGAGCATCCATGGCAGTGTGGATGCTCTCTTGTGCAAGAAAGCTCTGATGGCCATTTTAGCCATAGGGGTTTCTTGCGCAAGAAACTCCTGTTGCCCATCCATACTGCCTTCTTGCGCAAGAGGGCTTATTCCTTGTAGGGAGAGGAATAACTCTTGCACAAGAAGCCCTCTGTTCTGACGTTTTACTGTAAATTTACTTGCGCAAGAACGTGCATGCAGTGTAGACGCTCCACAAGTTTTTTTTGCTCAAAAAGCCTGCAGTGTAGATGTAGCCATGGATTTTCTGGAAATTCATGTGTTGGTAGGACCTTACAGTTTAATGTCTTAGAGACTGACCAAAACCGCCTGCTGATTGCATTGCTGTGCGGGGGTGGGGGGACAGTTGTCTTGTAAGTCACTTATTACTGATGATTTGTAAATAATTCTCTGAAGCTTTGTAATTGTTCCAGCTGCATTGCCTTTTCAACTTTGTCACTTGTTGTAATCTTAAACCTTGCAACTCTGTAATCTTTGTAAAACCTTGCAACTTTGTAACTCTCAGCAACTTTGCTTTAAGTTCAGAGAGGTGCTGTAAGCTTAGTGATTGTTGAGCCATGCAACTTTGTAACTCTCAGCCACCTTGCTTGTAACTTGCTCTAAACTGCATTCTCCCCTGAGATATATGAGAGAGAATGGGGGGGGGGGGGGGGGGGGGGGGGGGGGGGGGGGGGGAAGGAAGTTATGAGTTGTCAGACCAATTAAGGAGACTGCTGCTCTGCTGGATCAAAGGAAGTCTGGGCATGCTCCCTGGTGATAAATGTGGATGAGTCACAGGGGTTGTACAGAGGCAATAAAAGGAGACAGCATAGGGCAAAAACTCTTTCTAAGAAGCAGCAGCCAGTTTCTTTTTGACCAGCTCCCCAGCCATGATCAGCAGACAGACCCTCCAGAATCTACATGCCTTGGCTCCTTCTGCAACCCATGTGCCTGTGCGAGTGCCTGAGGGCAGGAATGAATGTGTGTGAATGTGTTTGTGTGAGAGAGATAGCTGGTTCCTCTTTAGCTTAAACCTTTAGTGGCAGCTCTATCCTCTTTAGTTTAACTATCTAGTGGAGTGCTAATTCCTCAATCAATAAATCCATGCTAGTGTAACCCTGGGTGGACTCCAGTGGGAATTTTTGGGGGATAACAGATCCCAGGCCTCAAAAACAGAACACACACAGCAAGGAGATGTCATTGGGTCACAGCTCATAACCTAGGAGGTGAACAGTGCCTCTGCCCTGGCCCTCATAACTACAGGAGCCCAGGATGTTAGGAGTCAGATGCTGTGCTTCGCACAAGGTGTACTACAAAAGACTGAAGGATGACAGCGCACCAGTCACCAGAGCGTCTTATAATCTGAGTTACGTACAATAGTTAAAGCCGCACTATTGCCTTCCACCTCCCCTCAGCTCTCACTCTTCCTTCAGACAGTCATGTGCTACCTCCATACATGGGAGGTCAGAGCTATTTGCCCTCCTTCACATTGCTTAAGAATCACAAAGTGGCATAGCAGGGTTCAAGTTTGTTGCTTTTTTGTTTGAGGTACAAAAGGTACCAAAAGGCCAGAGGTTGGCTTTTCAGAGCACTTGCAAACTGCAGGAGAAGCATGAAGTTTGATACTAACCTGTCTATGTAGTACTTCTTCAAGCTGCTGTTCTCTCCTTCAGCAGCAGCTGGCGTTTCAAGCCACACCGCTTTTTCTGCTGTTTTTCCTTTTCTAGGCACAATATTGTCAAATTTCTTTCTGCTTGCTTCTCCAACCAGGCAATATTTTTTTCCCCATCTGTGAAATTCAAGGATGTATTTGGATCAATATTAAGTCACAGATAAGCACTTTAAAAGTCTTTTGGAAATAACTTTAGCATACCCCTTAGAAAGAAGAGAAGTTTGAATTTAGAAGTTAACTCATGGTATGCAATGATTTTTCTGTACCTTATAGAGTTACTAAAATGCTATTACATTAACAAACAACTATGTAAATCTGCATTATTCACTTCAGAGACTATGTAAGTCTGTTGCTGAATCACTTGTTCTTCCATCCCTGTAGCCCCATCCCTCTATATTGCTCTCCCTCCTTAATATCATCCTAATTTAGATTGCAATCTCTTGAGAGATTTTTGTCTGTTGTGTACCATTCACAATTACACCATTGTCTGGAAATGTGAGGCAACTATTTTTGCCATCTCGGAAGATTCTGAGCTCTGCTCTTTGTTTAACGAAGTGCATGGAAAGCTATAGATGAGGAAGTGTCCAAAGTGAATCACAGCTGCATAACCAAAGATAGGCAAAGCACAAATCTAACTTGTGTGGCAGAAAAACAGGCCATTTCAATTATATTTAGAATGTTTTCCCATAGCTACCAAAAATATAAATAGACTCTGAAATGATGTGAACATTTAACTATCCATATCTTACAAATGATGAACATTTGACTATCTATTTTTTGACTATCCATATCTTACTTTGATTGATGATTAGGTTAACAGCAATGCTTGAGATTCCATCATTCCAAACCCATCATCAGGATCAGAAGATGTCTTAAGGAAATCATTTTTTTTAAATCAATGGTACATATATTTAGAAATTCAGACACACACAAAAGTATTTCTAAACTAAAGTTTGAGCCCCTGTGTTCAAAGCAGCATCTCTGATCAATACAGTCCTGCTATCACCGAGTGGCAAATGCACACAGATTTTTTTTAAATGAGTGTATATCTGTTTTTAAATGGTTGTATGTCTCTTTTTAGTGAAGCTACTCATACTCAATGCTTTTAGTTAGGAAGCTACTTATTGTCCTTATGGACTAATGTTGCATGTAGCAGTTCCCAGAGCCCTGCAGCCCAAAATAGTCCATATTGCTTTAAAGTGCATGAAGACTCTCATCAAAACCACACACACATTACACAAATGGTTGTTACCACATGGTCTCTGGGAACAAGTCTTAAGCCTGTCTGGGAGAACTGAACTCTTGTCGCGCCCCCTTCCCCCCCCCAAAAAAACCAACAACCCACAAAACAAATCAATGATTAACAAAAAATTCTTATTCAGTATATTCCCCAGTGTCAATTTCCAGCTAATGTAAGATGTCACTTACTAATTTCTGCTCTGTTTTTAATTATCTTGACTCTGCTCTGAGGACAGCCTTTGAATCAGAAAGCTTTTTAAAGTGACTTTTGTCTAAACCACACACAAAAAGGAGACAATATATAGTGCTTCTCTGCCAACATGCTTTGAGTGAGAGAGCCATCAGCCTTTTACAAAACAGTTTTAAGATGATTTTCTGCAGGATGGATAAAAACTGATTTAAATAAAAAATGATTAAATATTCAATTATAAACTTTTAAAGATTAATAATTAAAATTAAAAGTCTCTTCAAACATTGAAATGAAAAGATATGCTGAAACCATGATCCTTCTTAGTTAAAGTGTAAAGAAAGAAGTTCTCCTGATTCCAAGGTCAACCTATATACATATGGCACAACAGGTTATTAGCTATATTAAAGGGTATTTTGTTTAACAGCAATGAACTTTACATACTTTCTTGTGTTTCTTTAAACTCCAATTACTGTCCTAATGCAGCCTGACACAAATTGTGAGCAAAAAGCAAAAATTCATCATTTTCTAACATACTAAAAATGTACAATTAATGAATAAGATCTGAAAAGACTTGGCTAGGCATCAGGTTATATAAGCATATATAGTTATAGGAAACCTTTCTAGATAGCAAAAATATATATCTAATCTAGCCTAAAGGCTCCGTTTAGTTGAAAATCAACATCTCTTAATGGTTCTATCAATGAGAATGCATCTTTCCTTAAAAAAAGAAGGAAGTACATAAATGAAAGACTTGATTAAAATCTATTATTCAAATCAAGCCTTTCAACTAGGTGATTTATATTACTGATTTTAATTGCCTTGATTTATACCAATTCACCCTGATTTTATGAAGGGAAGAAAGAATATTTCTACCTGGTGTCTATTCCAGATACTGACTCATATGAACATGGCCATGCCAGCTTTTCAAGACTTGCCTCTAATTTTAGATGCCTACTAGAGATGTAAGCAACTAGTCAACTAGTTACTCCCCCGCCTTATTGCTTCTCTCAGAGAAAGGCAGTCGGGGGGGGAGGGAGAGAATGGGAGCCGGCTTAAAAGCCGGTCCCCCCCAGCACTGTCTCCATGGGGGGCAGGGGAAGTAGAGGCACAGCGGGGAAACGGTGCAAGCGGGGACTGAAGCAGGGGTCCGAAGCTCACACTGGTCCAACTGCTGTGCCTCTTCCTCTGAAACGTAGCAAGAGCCCCGCAGGGCGTGCTACATTTCAAAGGGAGAGGCTGAACCCCAGGCGAATGGGGATTGCTTGGCTATGTCTACACAGCAACATTATTTCGAAATAACTAGCGTTATTTTGAAATAACTTAGTCCGCGTCTACACGGGGCAGTTATTTCAACAATGTCAAAATACTGTCAAGCTGGAGGACTTCCTAATCCAACTCCTGTAACCCTCATTTTATGAGGAGTAAGGGAAGTCGGAGGAAGACTGCTCTGTTTTGAAATAAGTGCTGTGTAGACAGCACCAAAACTTGAAATAAGCTATTTTCAAATAAGTGACGCAACTGATGTAGCTCAATTTGCATAGCTTATTTCGAGTTAAGCCCTGCTGTGTAGAAGTGCCCCGTGAGTCCCGGCTGCTCTTCTGCCTTTTAAATATAGTATGATCTGTGGGTGGCTCTTATTACATTTAAAAGGCAGCGGTACATCGGGGATAGCGACCGCCCCATCCCACCCCTAATCGACTAACCAAGTAATCGATGGAAATTCCATCGACTACTTGATTAGTCAAAATTTAAAATCCCTAGTGCCTACCTTTAGCTACCTGGGGCATAACTGCCTGAAGGAGTGAGCTACTTACAACAAATCCAACTTGTTACTTTTGATCAGAGCGGTGGATGCTAAGAAAATCAAGTAGGGAACCCCCAAAAATATTATGCTTATGAAGATTAGAGGGCACATTTAAAAACAGGGGGAACTGACATAGTGAGGTGGTACTCAAGTTGCAGAATGAGGGTAATAACTGCCCTCTTTTATACTATGCTTGATATCTTCAGATTAAAATTGATTAATATCATTAACATACATTATAACTTCTGATATAAACAAGGATATTTAAAAAGAGGAAAAACGTACCATTAATAGCTGAAAGATCCAGGTCAGGACGAGCAATGGCATGACCCTCTAATAAAGCGGACTGCAAGTTGGAAGTGCCTATGAGACCTAAGTAGGGCCATTTCAAATTTAGGGTCCATTTTAGCCAATTTCACAGTCACAGAATTTTAAAAATTGTAAATTTCCATTATTTTAGCTGTTTAAATTTGAAATTTCACTGTGTTGTTATGGTAGGGATCCTGACCCAAAAAGGATTTGTGGAAGGCGTGCAAGGCTATTATAGTGGGGATTGTAGTACTGCTACCCTTCCTTTCGTGCTGCTGGTGGCAGTGCTGCCTTTTGAGCAGGCCAGCTGGATAGCAGTGCCTGCCAGTTAGGAACCTAGGTCTGAAGGAAGTGCCTTACCTGCAGCAGCACAGAAGGAAGGGAATTAGTACCACAATCCACCCTCACCCCTCACAAGAACCTTGTGACCCCTCCACAAGGTCAGGGCTCCCAATTAGAGAAACACCGGCCTCCTTCATGAAAGCTGTACTGTGTGCTTTTACACTACACTAAAGACCAGATTTCACATAGGAAAACTAAGATTTCACAGTCCATGATCCATTTTTCATGGCCATGAATTTGGTAAGGCTCCACAAGGATTAAGGGATGTCTCAAAATAGTTCATTATTTTGAAATTTGGCACTGTGTAGATGCGCCAAATTATTTCAAATTAGATTTGAAATAAAATATGCAATTTGTGTAGCACAAATTGTGTATCTCATTTCGAGTTTAGGTTGCTGTGTAGATGCATCCTAATTGAGCTACAGGAGCACAGGCTTGAGACATCCATAAAAAATAGTTGACATACTGCTTAAAAAACAAAACCCCTAACCACTTACTTGTGGTGGCTTTGCATTTCTCAAGACCTGCTCTTCCTGTTGGGGTTTTCCCCTTTTCAGATCTTTATACATCAGAAACCACAGGGCATCTTGCAGAGGTGTTCTGCCAACCCCCGCCCCTCCCCAAAAGCAGATAACAGTAATGATTAAGGAATGTAATGCCCTGTCTTGGTTCCTACTTTAATACAACATTTCACTGTAAGACAATTAAACTCCCTTTCTCTGTCAAAAAAAAGCAGCTGCCTTCAGGCATCACAATACTTTGCACAGTCACATAAAAGGCCCTAGTGTTGGCTTTAACTCCTTATCTTGATTTTGTTCTTTGGGACTCAGTATGAGCTCAGAAGAATGCAGGATGGAACCGGGTCGGTGACCAGGATTAAAGAAACCCTTATTCTTTAACCACAAGTACTAGGGATATTAAAATGTGTTTATGTTTATACACGGGGGGGGAGGGGGCAGGAGTGGCCCGAGGCTGACTGCGGCAGCTGGCGCCCGAGGTGGAAGGCGTGATCGGCGTCCCCGCCTGCACGGCCGTCAATGGCAGTGACATCATCATCGGGCGCCCCGGGCTGGCAGCGCCCTAGGCGACCACCGAGTCTGCCTATGCTCCAGGGCCACCCCTGCTGGGGGGAGGGAGCAGGATTGTCTGTGGGAGGTCCCCACTGCACCAGCTCCTGCAACCACCATCCACCTTTGATACAGAGGCTGGGGGAGCTGCACATAACTGAGAGAATTAACAAATAGCCCAGGCTCATTGGTTAATGGTGTACTCGGCTACACGTTCACATCCCTAACAAGTACTGGGCAGAGAGGATGAGCTCTTAGAACAGG
>CM057848.1:112952197-112965248 GCA_030068395.1 Apalone spinifera
GGAGATGCCAGATGGGATTTCTCCTGCCCTAGCTTCTGCTGCATCTTCTTCAGCATTAGGTGCTTGGGGTTCAGGAATCATAGAATCACAGAACCCTAGATCTAGAAGGGACCTGGAGAGGTCATTGATTCCAGTCCCCTACCTTCATGGCAGGACCAAGCACCATCTAGACCATCCCTGATAGATGTCTGTGTCGGGGACTCGAACCCAGACGGCTTCGGTTCGTTGTCTGACTGCACAGAGACAGGCAACACCAGCAAGGTCCAATCACAAGCTCTTTATTGAAGAGTGCACACAACAATAGAGAGTGGCCCATCTCCAAAGAGAACCAGCCACGATTTCAGTAACAAGTAGGTTTATATTAGATAGTTCCATCGCGTCATAAAACATTTGCCCAAGTAACCCAGCCCCCATTAATTAGTTGGAAGCGTCTAGTGTTAATGCATATACATCATGGCCTTTTAAGCAATTCATAATGTATCAACAGCTTTCTTATCAGCCCAGAAGGCAAGTACCAAACAACAAGGAGACAGGGAGTTAGGAACAAACAGAGGGCAGAGACAGGGAGTTAAAACATCGAGGAGACAGTTCGTTAAGATCAGGGTGAGAACAGCTCTTAAAACAAGCTGTTCCTCATCACAGTAGGTACAAGAATGCAGCTTTTCACTTATCTTACTCTTGCAACTTAAGCAAGTATGTAGGGATGTAGGATGCACCCCTTGCTTGAACCATGTCTCTAGTTCTGCTCAGGGACTACCCAGAAACCTTTGTCAGCTTCCTTTTGATTTGTCTTAGCATAACTGCACTAGGCCCACCTAGGCCCAATCTTCTAGGGCCTACCATCTGTCTAACCTGCTCTTAAATATCTCCAGTGGTAGAGATTCTACAACCACCCTAGACAATTTATTCCAGTGTTTAACCACCCTGGCAGGAAGTTTTCTTAATGTCCAACTTAAACCTCTCTTGCTGCAGTTTAAGCCCATTGCCTCTTATTCTATGTGTAACCCTTCTGCCAGTGGGCTTTGGGAGGCCTGGCAGTAACCAGGGCCGGGTTCAATATCTTGGGGTCCATCTCACACAGAACTGGCTCGAGCCCCCACCCAGTAATCTGGGAAATTCACACACCCCTGGGTGCCTCTGAGAGGCAATGCTTCCCCACTCGCAAGCACTGAGTCTGAGTGTAGGAAAGAAACATTTAATGAAACAGAGAGAGAAGTCATACGGCATTAACTTGGGGAAAACACCACAAACAGAGTTGATAACCCAAACATGAGCTAAGCCCCGCCCCCAGCCAAGAATCACCTGAAGTCCAAAGAGTCCGACACCCCAAAAGTCTCTGTCCCTGGTCCGTGCCACCCAGAGTCCCAAAGTTCACCCGCAGGGTTTCACCTCCCAACCTGGGTAAAAATAGGGGTGCGGGGATAGATAAGGGGCACCTTATGTGATACTCCGCCAAGCTCCACCAGCTGTCTCGTCCCACGGCACTGAACGCTCCTCTGGGCGCCTACCGCCGCTCCTCACCTGCTGCTGCCGCTAGTTGCCGCTCCTCACCTGCCGCCGCTCCACACCACTGGTCGCCGCTCTACGCCACGCTGCTGGTCGCTGCCCGCCGCTCCTACCGGCCACATTACGCCACCAGCCAGTGATTCCCACCAGCCACTCAGCTGGTCGCCGCCACTTCACTGGCTGGAATAGGTCTGGCTCTCAGCCAAACCAGTGATTTCAGCTCTCAGTGATTTCAACTCTTTAGCCACCAGCTGGACTGACAAAGGAATCCAGCTTCCACTGGACTAGCAAAAGACAAGACTCCTCAGGGAGTCTGCTTTAGGTCTGTCCTTAAAACAAAATGGGAAAGGGGCAGGTTGGGCCAGTCTTACAGCTCTCACCTGGCAGGTATGAAGCAGGCTGGGTCAAGCCCTTTAACCCTTCCCCCCAGCTCAGTTCACTCAACTCTGGAAGTTCACTCAACTTGTTCCTCCGAGACCTCTTACCATGATGGTGGTGTCTCTCCTGCAAGCACTGGTGGCATGTTTTACAGTTCCCACATTTAGGGGTAGCATGATTAGTGACCCCCACAACAGTCCCAAATTATTTACAATTCTCCACATTCCATTCCAGCACTGACCCTCTATCCCTGGCTGAATGGGATTTACATAGCCACACCTCGGATTCTCTCCTCAGCTGTATTTACATATCAACGGTTAATTACTTTGCAGAGCTAAACAATTGTAGCGGGCACACCCACCCCTCCTTTTAGCTGGCTGATAGCAAGCAGCAGTTCAGCCCCTACTTACATATGCACAGAGGACAAGGAGAACAATGTCTCACCCTCCTCCTTGTGACACCCTTTTAGATACCTGAAGACTGCTATCATGTCCCCTCTCAATCTTCTCTTTTCCAAATTAAACAAGCCCAGTTCCTTCAGTCTTCCTTCACAGGTCATCTTCTCTAGACCTTTAATCATTCTTGTTGCTCTTCTCTGGAGCTTCTCCAATTTCTCCACATCTTTCTTGAAATGTAGTGCCCAGAACCGGACACAATACTCTAACTGAGGCCTCATCAGTGCAGAGTAGAATGGAAGAATGACTTCTCGTGTCTTGCTCACCACACTCCTGGTAATGCACCCCAGAATCATGTTTGCTTTTTTTTGCAACAGCATCACACTGATGGTGCATATTTAGCTTGTGGTCCACTATGACCCCTAGATCTCTTGCTGCAATGCTCCTTCCTAGACAGTCACCTCCCATTCTGTATGTGTGAAACAGATTGTTCCTTCCTAATTGGAGTACTTTGCATTTGCCCTTATTAAACTTCATCCTGTTTACCTCAAACCATTTCTTCTGTTTGTCCAGATCATTTTGAATTAGGATCCTATGGTCCAAAGCACTTTCACCCCCTCCCAGTTTCGTATCATCCGCAAACTTAATAAGCATACTCTCTATGCCAATATCTAAATCGTTGGTGAAGATATTGAATAGAATTGGTCCCAAAACAGACCCCTGTGGAACCCCACTGGTTATGCCCTTCCCGCAGGATTGTGAACCGTTAATAACTACTCTCTGAGCACGGTTATTCAGCCAGTTATGAGTTAGGAAGCCAGCTTGATGTTGACACGAGGACTTGCTGCTCCCCAGGCATCTCAAAGCATCCTGAGGGGATCCAAGATGTTCTATGGCATGGGTTCCCAAACTGGGGGACGTGCCCCCTTGGGGGGGCATGAAGAAATTCCAGGGGGAGCATGAAGCGACCCAGCCCCACACACCCCCATCAATCCCACCCCAAGTTTTGCTGCTATTTTGGGGGGAGGGGCATGAGGGTTTCACAAAAATCAAAAGGGGGAGCGTGATGCCAAAAAGTTTGGGAACCACTGCTCTATGGTAAGGAAGAGAGAGAAAAAGGAGGCGGCACTTTCCCAAGCCCAACCTACATATTAAGCCCCAGCTATGTGAGGCGCTGCTCATAGTAGATCCCAGGTTCGGTTCTGCCTGTCATTGTTATACATGGATGATCATGAAGGCTCGTTAGGCTGGTGGAAAAGAGAAGGCTTGGCTGTGGGGGAATTAATCTGAGGTTGTTCAGGGCACAATGCCCTGTGTTCACATACCCAAAAGCGGTTTCCCCCAAAACAATCCAGCACCTGGAGCCTCACAAAGTCTTGCACAGAGGAAGTAGGTTCAAACACAGCCCGCGTGAGTTCTTCCACAATCCAGGAGGGGTGAAAGGCATCCCCGTTCGGAATTAACAACGCCATTTCTGCCACTGCTTTTGTGGGGCTGCAAAGCCATGCTCTGCAGTGTCCCTAGTTTCTCTCTGCTAGAAGCTGGGAAAGGGCAACACAGTAAGACTCACTTGATGATTCCCTGTTCTGTTGGTTCCCTCTGGTTGAACCCAGCATTGGCCACTGTCAGCAGACGGGATACTGGGCTAGATGGACCTTTGCTCTGACCCTGGGTGGCCGTTCTTACATTATCCCTGACCGCAGTGCAGCCCCAGGCTCATCCCAGAATTCCAGTGGTTTCTGGGAGGGATCGTCCCCCATGTAGTGAGAGGAATCGCAGCATGCCCAGTGTCTCGCCGCAGAACACTGCCTTGTGGGAGGCCTGCCCAGAACACTGGGCACTTTTTTTGAAGCAGCTGTGTGGCTGCAATAAGGAAAGGTGCTTAAAACGGATAAAGCAAAGCTCTGGGACCGGTTCTATGTGTTGCATTAACAAGGCCCCTGGGTGGCTCCTTGGTGGAGAACTGCGGGGCCGTTCACACCTCAGCCAGCTGTTGGGTTGGGTTTTCCATGGCAAACCACCCACTGCACCCTGATTCAGCATCCCAGTGGCCCAGGGCATGCTATTGCCATGCATTGCAAGATACCAGCACTGGACTCCAGGACTGAAACGTCTCAGCTCTCAATTTCCTTCTGCCGCATCTTACAAATTCATCTGCCTTGTGCCTGTTACCAAGCTCTCTGCGAGCTCACGAGGAGATGCTGGACGGAGCAGCAATGTTCTGGACTCTGTTGTAGACAGGGCAGCTGCTTCTTCTGGACGGGGCCACATTAACCCCTAACTGAGCTGCTGGCAAACCTGGTGCTTATAGTTTTTCTTGATCCGCTCTGTACCTTTTCCAGTTCCAGTCTCTCGCTTTTGAGATGGGGCAACCAGATCTCCAGGCAGCAGTCAAGATATGGGCATGTCCTGGATTTTTGTAGACTACCTGGGAGTTCTCTCTCATTATCTAGTCCTTTTTAACAGTGCCTAACATTGGGTGCTTTTTTCCCTGCTGCTGAAGGGCTTACTGGCAGGTGTATTTAAATACACCCAGCGTCACTACGTTACCCCTCTTCCTTAGCAACACTGAGCTTTGCAAGTGCTGGCAATGTCAGCTCTCTGCCCATCTGCTTTACTAGCAAACGCCTCAAGAGGCTGCCAGTCCAAACCTTGCCTTGCTGGTAACAGCCAGAGCTCCCCAGTTCCTGCATTCCCCGGGGTCATCTCCCTTCAGCATCCAGTCCCTCTCCTGGGACACTGACTGAAACCGATATGTCTGCAGCCTGGCCACGTACCAGCCTGAAAGGTTACCTGGGGGCTCACACCTCATACCAAGGTGCTCTATGGGGAAATGAAGATTCAGTTACAGACCAGAGGGCGAAGCCAGGGGATCCCACACTGCGGGATGTGACATAGTTCCCAGAGGTCTGCCAGCAAGGGCGGAGATAGAGGATGGGGCGTGTAAGGGCATTCGCCCCCTTGCATGCCAACCCTCACCCGTTAGCACAGCTCCAGTGCACACCACCCATCCAGCCACCCTGCTGGACAGAGCTTGCCTGGGGAGTACGTGTGGGAGAACTCTGAGGAGGATGGCCTGGAAAAGAGGGATTTTTCAGGGTGGGAAGCAGAGGAGGGTGGGGGCAGCAGAGGTGCAGCTGGAAGGTTTCCTCATCCCTGCCTCAGCTTTGGCCTTGCAGGTGGTGGGATTGTGAAGGGAGCTCTTTCGCAGCAGGGCGTATCAAAGGGTGTCACAGCTCACAGATCATGCCCACACTCGACCCATCCGTCCCCGGGCAGGACCCCCCTCTCCAGTGCAGCAGCCCCTTCTCGGGGAGCCCACTCCACTCCAGCAGCAGTGAGACAGACCTTTCTCAGGGGTCCACTCCAGTGCAGCGACTCTCTCTTGGGGTGCCCACTCTCACCTGCGGGGGGTCCGCCCCTTTGTCTCCAGGAGGATTTCTCTCAGGGCCTTCAGCATGCCTGCCTCTGCCGTGAGCCACCTTGGAGGGTCCACTCCCTCTGAACCCCTGGGGCATCCACTCCCAGAAGGAATAGTGACACCCTTTTTCTCTAGACCAGAGCAACTCTCAGCCAGCACAAAACAGGAGGGTCTATTGAGCTTTGAATGCAGCAAAGGATCTCTCAGGCCAGCAGGCCTGGGCCCTCAGCCCACACATCAGTCTTCCCTGCAGCTAGGTGACTCCTGCCTGCTTTGCTCTCAGTCCCCCCAAAAAAACAGACCCCAGTCTCCCAGCAAAGCCTGCAATATCCCAAGCAACAGCCCCTCCCCAGTCCATTGTCTTCTCTCCAGGTGAAAGGGTCACGTGGCCCCTCTCTTCTCCTCCATCCAGTGTTCTCCCCTCGCTGGGATCAACTGGGCAGTCACCAGGGTACCAGATGCCCGGCTCCACTTCTGGCTCATTTGCTAGCAGCAGGGTATGGGTGTGATGTTTTGCAGTGGAGGCGGGGGTCAGGGATCCCCCTCCTGAGGGCACTAAGCTTTTTCCTCCCCTCTCCCCAGGTTTCTGCTGTCTAAGGTAGGAGCCACTCCCGACGTATGTTGCATTATGCCCTCCATAGCCAGCCAGCCCTGGCCAGGGTGGGGCATGAAGCTGCTAGCAGCAGCATCCTCTGCCTGTCCTCCTTCCTCTGACCTGAAGATGAGATCAGGCTGCACCTCACTTATACAGCCGGTGCTGGGAAAACTGCAACAAGAGAAGCAGGTGCATCCTTCCTGTTAAGAAGACTCCTGCCCCGTGAGTTCTGTTACACTTGTATTGACAATATTTGATTCTTTTCTCATGAGCAGAGTGCAGCTGGTCTTTACTTATATGCTAATAAACAATATGTGAACACACCATCCCGTGGGCAGAGCTGGACAACTCTTTGGTTTTTGAAATCCACAAATATTAACACAAAGTGTTTGTTAACGTTAATAGCGATTGGCGGCTCACTGCTCACTTTGGTGCAAACTCGTGTTTTCCCTGTTAAAACAACACAGTGTGCACTCAAAAGAGTTGTTTTTTTAAGAGCAGTCTGACTAAAACAGAGATCTCCTCAGACTGATTCGCTGGCACCTTTGAGATAGCTGGGGAGCAGGAGGCGGGGGGAGGGGAGGGAGGAGGTTGCAGTAAGGGGTGGAGCGAGGACAGAAGTTGGGGTTTAGGAGCAGGTTGCAGAAACCTGGCTATAGTTGACATCCGAACCTATGGTTGGGGGACAAGTTTGGGAAGCCCTGGTTTTAGTGATACCATGCAAGAGAAAAAGGCAGGGAATGGGTACAAAGAAAACCAAAATAAACCCACTTGCTAGGATCCAAACCTTTGCCTAAACAGTTTTCTTACTCACACCAGGTTGCCATCATCTCTAGCCTCGCAAGGTAGGTGTTCCAACTTCCACAGGCTCCGACAGCACTTTACCCTGCCTTCTTTTTCTAGCCCACTAAAAATTTTACAAGTATACTTTGGAGAGCTGTCTCCCCTGCAGTGTGTATTCCTGTGGATTTCTCATGCCTCTGCTGACTTGTTTGTCATTAGGGCTTCCATTATTTAGGATCCACATGCACCATGTCCATTCGAGACAGGGATTCAGCTGCCTCCCCCGTGTACCTGGGGAAAATCTGTCTCTCCCTTTGTTTGGTCACCTTCTTTAAAGTTTAGTCTGTGTCTTCATTGGTGCGATCGTATGCAAAAGCGGCTGCTTTTGCGCCAAAACTTGCTGCCTGTCTACACTGGCCGCGAGTTTTTGCGTAAGAACACTAGCGTTGTAATGTATGAAATCAGTGTTTCTTGCACAAGAACTATGATGCTTTCACTCAGGAATAAGCCCTTTTGCACAACAGTTCTTGCGCAGCAAAAGCACATCTCTTGTGCAAAGGCACATGCCAGTGAAGATGTTCTCTTCTGGGAAGAGTTTTTGCACAAGAACTCTTCCGCAAAATCATGCCAGTGGTCAGGTGAGGGCAGGATCCTGGGCTGGATGTGAGCTCTTCCCAAGGGATCTGAGACTCAGGGGGGAGGGTGGCAGGAAGCACTAGCTGGACTGCCCCCCATTAAATGGTTCCTGCCTCCCCGCCCTACCCGTTTACACCACTTGACTCCACCCCCACCTCAGCCCCTATCTGCTTCCTCCCTCAACACTGATATAAATCTGCTTCCTGCTCCTGCTGCCTCTCGTCCTCCTCCAGAGCCTGGGCAGGGAGTGGACACCAGGTAGGAGCTCGCTTCATCTCACACTTTCCCTGACTTTCGCTTCAGACACTTTGGGTAGGTCCTACTTTATCCCTTCTTCCCATGGGTGAGCTCCCAGCCTTTGGCAGTGGGTTGCGGGGGGAGGGGAGGGTGTGATTTGCTTTTCATGATGGGCACTAACTAGTTGGCGCCGGACTCTGGCTGGCTGGCTCTGCTGACAGGCTGGTGATCATGAGGGAGCAGGTGACCGAATGCCCCTGGGCTCTATCTCAGGCCAGACAGTGGGTCTTAGCATTGGCGGGCACTTAGTCTCTGTGCTGGCATCAGAGGGCCACATGCCTGAAAACTGGGTCTTGGGATTCCCCTGAGCCGGGAGACAAGTTCCGCTGGGTCTCTGCCTGTTGCCTGCCACCTTGTCCCTGCTCTTGGTGCCAGCCTGGGCAGAGGGATAGTGGGGGCAGCGCCCAAGCCTCAGTGCCATGAGCTGCGTGTCCTGCCAACGTCTGTGCCCATTGGACGGTGGCTGTCTGCCATGACAGTTATGGGGAGCCGCCCCTCCCCACTCTGGCTCCGGGCAGAGACTCTCTCCCTGCCCCCCATCTCTACCCCCTCTGGTCCTGAGAGTTCCCGCCAGGGGGAGATCACCCCCTGCTGGGGACAGTTACAAGGCCTGGAAGGAGGCCCAGGTGGAAAAATGGCCGGCATGGGTGCAGGGTTGAATAGGAGCCGCCCTCTCAGGTAGACTCTTCTGAGCGGAGACTCTCTTTCCAAAGGAGGGGGCAGTAAGGTCTGGGTTCCTGATTGCCCCTGCAAGGGACTCAGGGAAACGTGAACCCCACTACCTTTCCATGGCACAGCTCTGATGGGGAATGTTCTCTGAGCTGGGGATGGTGGGCAGGTCGATGGGCCCGGTATCCTGACAGCCCCATGGCTAGCAGGATGACAGGAAGGGCTCCCTGTGTCTGGGTGCCCCATGTCAGGGCCCTGCACCCAGACAGAGGCTGACATGCCTGGCAGCAGGGACTAGGTGCCCCCATCTGCTCCTGTGCTGCCTGAAGGGCACGCAGGCTCTGGGTAACCTGGAACCCTGCCTCAGTGCCGGGGCGGTGCCCTCCGAGCAGCAGAACAGACGCAGCAGCTGCCGTCCCCAACAGAGCCTCCCCACCCCCTCTGCGGGGGAAACAGGACGGGCTGAGAGCCAGTGTGGGGAGAGTGGACCCAGCAACAGTCCTCAGGGAAGGGACGGTGGCTGGAGGGAGAGAGGGAAGTGGGGGACGAGGGGAAGCCCCTTCCCACCCCCTCCAGCTCTGGTTTAGGAAGGGAGCCCTCCTCTGAGAAGGGACGTCCCTGGGAGCCGCCCTTTGGCACCCTCCCTACTGGGGCTTGTCCTCTCAGTGCTGCAGTCCTCCCACTGCACGCACAGGAGACCTCACTCAGCACAGGGAGCAGGGCAGTCCCAGCGGGGGCAACTGAGGCACAGTGAGCACCGACCACTTAACAGCAGAGCTGGGGTAGGACCCAGGAGTCCCCACCACACTGTCCTCCCTCCCCTAACACCACTGCTTGCTCACTAGCTCCCTCTGTTCCCCCAGCCCTGGGCTCCCCCTCCCTGGCTGGCAGGTCTCTGCTGCCCCTAGTGGGAGGGAGAGCACAGCTCAAAGCCACCCTGTGCTGGCAAGCTGGGAGCTAATTCGAGAGACCACAAGGCTGAACAGCCCCACTCGCCTGGACCACGTCTCAGCTCAGGGCCCTCTTGTTCTTGGAGCTGCACAGAGTGAGACAATCCCGGCCCCAAAGTGCTCACGATCTAACTAGACAAAGGATGTCTAATCTCCCGTGGGCAGCTGTGGGGAGCCTGGGGAAGAGGCAGCTATTGAAGCCAGATCTCCTGGGTCACAGCCCAGTGCATCAGCCGCAAGCCCAGCCTGCCCCCCTTTCACTGGAGTGGTCCATGACCGTGACTGCTAGGGCAGGCTGTCAAACGTCGGGCAGGAGCGTGGTCTGTAACTAGATTTCACTAACCAAGATCCAAATAAAATCTCCCGGGTCACTACAACAGTCTCACCTCGGACACTCAGACAGTCCTTTGAAATCTCTGCTCTATCTTGCCACCTAGAGAAACTGGACTTAGTGCTAATAGTCACTTACACCAAAAATCACAGGCTACTCCCAACCTTAAGAGTCCAGACACTTACCCCGGATCAATTGCTACTCTAGATTTTATGCCAGCGTCAATGCCCTGTAGTGAACTATCTAAGGGTTTGTTAACTAGGAAAGAGAAAGAAGAGAGTTATTTACTGTTTAAAGCAAAGCAAACACGTACGTTCCAATCCGTTACCATCTAAATCCCTGACTGTACGTAGTTCCCTCTAGCATGGAATGCTGCCGTAGGAAGCAAGATGAACGCAGGCAGAAACTCACAAGCATTTCCTAGAGTCTAAACACTCAAAAACTAATCCCTCTTTGGACCAAAGTTCCATACAGGCATGATCAGGGCTCCAGCAACTAGAGTGCAGTACTTATCTAACTCCTGCAGCCTGAGCAAAAGCTGGCATTTAGCCTGCCACAGTTGCACCTGTAACCTTAGCACTGGTATTTCTGTGTGACAAACAGTGTCTGTGGCAGTTAGCTAAGGAGAGGCAGACACCTAGAAATCCTGCAGGCTCTCGGCCCCCATGGTCTCACGCATCCATGGACAGAAAGGAACAGAAGGGGTGTTTAGATCATCCAGTCTGACACAGACACCCCGGCAGTGTTCCCTGTAACTGAGCATTAGGGGGACCACCCAAGAGAGATACAGGTGACACCCTGCTGATGAGCAGAGCTGAGCCACTCACAGTGTTGTGTTTCTATTGGTGGTGCACATTGGCACATGCCTAAGTGTGCATAATAAAATTTATTCCACACACGGAGGGAAATAATTAGAGGGAACATTGCCCCCCGGTCGCCAACACGGAGCTTCCTGCGTAGAACATTATGGCAAATGCCCCAGGCTGTCTCTGGACTCTGGGGTGTTCTTCCCCCAAGTGGCCTCTTCTTCCCCTCCCCATGGTACCCAGCCCCAGTGCTTCCAAGCTGCTTGTTTGGGGGCAGCCTGCCCAGGCTCAGCTCATAAGGCACATTCTGATCCAAATGAGAAAGAGGGAACCGTAGCTGATGGCAGCAGCAGTGGCAGGAGTCCAGGATCAGCCCAGATTAGTGTCCTCACCCCATCAAAGGACCCCATGCCAAGGGAGATGAGGTCCACCTCCCTTGGACAGGTTTGGTGCAGACATGAGCACTGGGAGCAGGTGGCCCCTGCTTGACTAACTGCAAGTACCATACCGAGAGGGTTGTGGGGGTGGCAGCGCAGCCCAGTGGATTGGGACTTGGCCGAGCAGGGCTCCATTCAAATCTCGGCCACCAGATCGGTGAGTGGTCTCAGGTAAGTCGTTTCCCACTGCTCCGTGACTCAGTTTCCCCTCTCAAACTGTGTCTTCCTGGGTTGTTTCGATTCAGTGTGTTTAAGGGCAGGTACTCTCCAGCCGCACAGAGCCTTGTTCCGCAGGGTGCAGCTCTTCACCGGGGTGCTAGCACAATGCCAGCGGCAAGGGAAACGCTCATTCCCAATACTGACTGCCATCCTGTAGGGGCCCCAAAGCAGCTGGCAAACCAGCTAATCCCCCAAGTGTCAGCACCAAAAGGTGGGGCTGTTGATAAAGCAACACAAGATCCATGACAGCCAGGAATAGGACCCAGGAGTCCTGACCTCCTCCATCCCCAACACCTCCCTTCTCAGGGCATGTGCCAGCTTCTCCCTGACAATAGGTGGTGCAAATCCCGCCTGGAGACCAGGGTGTGATTTCTATTGGTAGCACTTGGAGAGCCTGGGATAGACTGGCCCACCTGCAAAGAGCTGTGAGATGTATGGATGTTGTGTAAAACGTTAGGTAACTATATAGACTCAAAAGCGACAAGGAGTCCTGTAGCACCTTATAGACTAACAGATGTATTGGAGCATAAGCTTTCATGGGCAAAGACCCACTTCTTCAGATGCATGTGCCCACGAAAGCTTATGCTCCAATACATATTAGTCTATAAGGTGCTACAGGACTCCTTCTTGCTTTTGTACATCCAGACTAACATGGCTACCCCTCTGAATATAGACTCAGTGTGAGAAAGGGAAACAGAGGCAAGAGGAGAAATGTATTTGTTCAAGGCAGGGATGTTAGCTATCGGGTAATAGAATAGTCGACTAACCACATGAATTCTTAGGGGTTAGTGGACTATTCTATAGTCTCTGGGAGTGAGCCAGCAGCCAGTGCTCTCCAGCCCCCGTCCTGGGGAGTCCCCTGCCACCCAGCTCTGGTACCTCTAATACAGAGGCAACAGAGCAGGGTGGCAGCAGCCCCTGTCCGCAGGGGTGCTGAGCTCCCCACAGACAGAGACTACTGGAGTGTTAGAGAGTGGGAGAGGCTGCCAGGGCAGGGGGTCCCAGCAGACAGGGGCTGCTTTGTGGCAGGCTCCCCTGCCCCCCTTATATCTGCTCTGATAGAGGCAGTGGAGTTGGGTGGAGCTTTTGAACCTGCTCCACCCAACACCAGCTCCTGCTTCCCCTCCTTGCTTCCTCTGATACACAGGCAGCAAAGGGGGGGGGATGTGAGTAGTCGACTAAATTCATCTATTGGTTAATCGACTAGTCGTCTACTGCTTACATCTCTAGTTTAAGGTTGCTTGGAAAAGTGGAAAAACTTGGTCACCACCTGATGCTCTGACCACTAGGTCACGTTCCGCTCCCTGGAGGAGCGGAACGTGGCAGGAACTATATCCTGGAGCAATGGGTGTGTGAGAAGCCCTGACCCGATTTATTTCATGTCATTTACATAAGCAGGGCGGCTCACCTGACACTGCCAAGAGGGGCAAATGGAGTCACTTAACTCCTCACTTTCCCCCTGCAACGGGACGGCACCCAACCCATCAGTAACATGGCCGGGAGTCTTCCTGATCATCATACTGCTCATCGGGCTGCCGGCCAACGGCTTCATTATCTGGCTGACAGGGTGGCATCTGCGGCGCCGGGGCCTGTCAGTCTTCATCCTGAGCCTGGCCAGCTCCGACTTC
>CM057848.1:113071821-113083127 GCA_030068395.1 Apalone spinifera
TGATTGCAGGAGCCAATGGGGTGGGGGCGGGGAGACACCTTACTGGGGAAGGAGTCGGGGAGGTCTGCTGCGAGGCCAGGAGACAAATGGAACAAATCCCAGGCAGGGAATGAGGCAGCTGCGGGCGGGAACTGAAACGGGGCGGGTCGGAGGGGGGGAGCTGGAGGAGCCCCAAACGGAGTAGGACTCACCTCATGCTGATGAAATCCCACGTCACACATACACAGGCATGGATCCTACCAGAGAATGACACCAGGGGGCACCAAGCTCCCTTCTGCGGGGAAAGGGGCAAGCGCTGGAAAAGCCCCCAAAGCCACTGGGATACAGAGGAGCCACATAATGCAAAGGCCAGTGCCCCAGCTGATGGGGGCACAGCCAGAAAGGGGAGGCAGAGGACCGGATCTGAGCCCAGCAGGCCCGAGGGAAAGTTGGGGGAACAGGACAGAGGCAGCGGGGGTGGCCCCCTCCCCGGGGGGCTCCCTGGGTGCTATTTGAAGTGGGAGAGGAAGTGGGAGACGGGATAGTGGGGCGAGTCGATGCCCAGCACTTGGCAGACACTCAGCACCTTCAGGCAGGCCTCCTGGCGGCTGGCGCTGGCGCAGGCCACGTTGCAGAACGGCTCTTCATACTCCCGGGCGACAAGCTCGTCTTCCAGCAGGTTGAGGCGGATGACACCGCACTCGTGCAGCGCCTGCAGCGTCTCCACGCTGGCGGTGGACTTGAGGGCCTGCAGGTGCTGCGACACCACACACATGATGCCCACCAGGTGGGTGCGGGGCTGGGTCCGGGCCGGCAACCGCGGGGGCACCCCGCAGGCCACCATGACCGAGGCGAGCATGATGTCCACCCCGTAGATCGCCTGGATCCAGTCGCGCAGGTAGAAGCCGCCCATGCGGGGGTTGATCTCGATGAGCTTGGGCCCCGCCGCTGTCAGCTTGAGCTCCACGTTGAAGACGCCGTCAGTCAGGCCGCAGCCCAAGCAGCACTGGTAGGCAGCGCGCACAAGTTGGGCCTCGCGGTCGGGTGCCAGGCAGGTGGGCATGCTGGCCGCCGTCTCGGTGAAACGGGGCACGCAGGTGGGCCCGTTGTCGGAGACGAAGGCAGCCAGCATGCGCCCGTCATAGATCACAATGTCCACGTCGTGCTCTGTGCCGGAGACGTACTCCATCAGCAGCATGGCGTTGCCCCAGCCCAGCCCAATGCCCGGGTGATCGGTGTCCTCCCGCAAGTCCTGGGAGATCTTCTCGAAGTGCAAGTGACACTGCTGCACGTCCTCCACCAGCTTCACCCCCACGGCACCCGCCCCGTACTCCAGCTTCATGACCCCGGGGAAGGAGAGGTGGCGGGCAGCCCGTTCCACGTCAGCGTGGCTCTCCAGGTGGCAGCAGGGCACGGCATAGAGCGCCGCCGAGGCCCAGCCAGGTGGGACTTCCTTGCGCCGGCGCAGCAGGTGTTGGTGGGTGCGGCTCTTCTGCTTGGCCACCCGCATGGCGGCCACCGGGCTACAGCGCAGGCCCAGCTGCTCACATACCAGGGCTGTCAGCACCATGCAATCGTCCCAATAGGAGAGGCAGCCATCCAGATGCAGGCCCCGCTCCCGCACCAGCGCCACCAGCCTCTGGGCATGCTCCTCGTCCCGCTTGTGGTCCGTGGTGTCGTAGTGGATGAAAGTCTGCACCAGCTGCGAGGCAAAGTGGTTGGGGTCCGACTCCACCAGGTGGATCTGGAGCAGAGGGAGGGGGACACAGAGAAGGGATGGGGGGAAAGATGTAGAGAGGGGAGAGAGACCAAACATGGGTTATTAAGGACTGGGGCAGGAAGGGCTCCACGCCCCCCTCCAGGAGCCACAAAAATGGGATCGTCCTTGAGGATGGAGCCACAGCCTATAGCAGGATGCAAATGAACTGTTCCACTTGTATCCAGAACTCAGGAATGGGGGAGATGGAACAGCCCACGTGCGCCTGGACCCCATGGGAGGCAGGAGATGGAGGAAGGATCCACACATGTCTAGAGGGATGGGTCCGTGTGTGCCCCTGCCCCCGAAGGGCCTGGGGAGGTGATGGCGTGGTCCACATGTGTCCAGGGAAGAAGATGGAATAGTTCACTCACACCTGTGCCATGTGTAGTTGGGGGGAGGGGGAGCAGAAACAGAATGGTCCACTGACTTACAGCCAGGCCTCATATGGTAGAAGGGAAGAAATGGGACGATCCACCCAGGCCCAGTTCAGCGGTGAGAAAATGAAACGGTCAATTGACACCCAGGAAGGGTGGGGGGACGGGGAATGGTCCACTTGGGTCATGGGGTGAGGTGAGAAGATGGAATGGTCTACTCATGCCCAGGAGGGATGGAGTAGACTGGGAATGGTCCACTTGGGCCCAGGCCCCATGGAAGGGGTGGGGGGAGAAGATTGTGTGGTCATAGGCCTTGTGGCAAGATGATGGACTCGTGCCCCCCATCTGGGGTATTCCTGGACCCCAAGGCAAGAGGAGATGGGACGTTCCATCCAGGCTCTGGGGGGAGGAGGGAGCATGAGAAGGCCCATGTTCATGTCTGCCTCCAGTTGTGTACGGGGGCTTTGGGAAGGGACCAGCACTGAGACAGAAGGGTACTCAACCTGGCTGCTGGGCACCACCCTGGCACAGGGGGTCAAACCCCACAGAAGCAGCTTGGGGCTGCTGCCAAGAGAGTAGATGGGTTGGGATAGTACACGGGAGTGCCCACAGCCTTGCAAACCACACTCAGCATCAGTGCAGGGATGCGTGGCTGTGCCTTCCTCACAGCCAATGTGCCTGGGCTGTTGGGGAGTGGGCCGAGTCAGCTCTGAGCTGGCCTCAGGAGATCATTAATTTCAGGAGCTGTCAACGTCAAGGCTTGAGTGTGTTGACTCTGGATCCTAATGATATCTCTGTGGACATTTTAATTACCCTTGCATGGAGGGTCCACTCTGGAGCCCAAAGACAGCAACACTATTAACTATTTCACTGCTGATCACTTTTGTAGGAATGTCCTAGTATTCCAGGCTGTGGGCAGAATTTCCCACCTCCACCCCCCACGCCCCCCACTAGGACTGAGGATGGGCCAAGCTACTTGCCCCTGGCTCCCACAGTGGCATGGTGCTGGGCTGGGGTACAGACTATTCCATTACATCGACTGCAGCAACCATCAGACTGTATTTGCATCAGTTCAGTGTTTGGGCTGGAACCTAATTTTTTTCTGTCTGGGATCAAGCACTTATCTCCTCTGCCCCAGCCCCAACCCTAGTACTCCTTCCCTGATTAACATTCAGTTCCACCCTTCCCTGTGCCCAGACTGCCTCAAAGCAGAGCCATGGGGGGTATGGTCTCAAAGGAAGTGACAGCGAGAGCTGCAGGCTGCATGAATGGTTCCATTGATTTAAAACTGAGAGGTTTCTGGGCAGACACACATGGCCCAGTGACCCTAGGGCTGCAGGCGAGGCCGATAATGGATCCGCTGGTGGATGGACAGCCAGGGGTCAGAGTAAAGATGATTTTCTCATCCAGAGATGTTATAGGGCTCCCCATTGTGCCCCTTGATGCATTTCCACCCCCTCAGCAATGAGGGTCTGAACTGTAGCCCTAAGAAATAGAGCTGGAGCAGCCACCTGCATAAAAGTAACTGTGGTTAATACTCTGGCTGATGTCCTTTCCAGTTCAGCACCCCAGAGAGCCTGCCCCCAATTATTGTCCATATTGCACCACTCCCAGACCCCCAGCACCTACCCTGCCAAGGGGTCAACATGGATAATCCCTGGTTCACCATAGGAGAAGCACTTTCCCCTCCCCCTGGGCTGTGCTTGGACAGCCCCATTGCAGAGGTTGGGTGCAGTTTCCAGGGCTAGCCTGAGCCATTTGTTCGCCCTAGGCCCTGGGAGCGCGGCACATGCGCAGCCCTGCCCCCGGGCACATGGTGCATGTACGGCCCCACCCACGCCCGGTCCAGCAGCCCCACACGGTACCCCCTACAATGGGACGCCCCGGGCGGTAGCCCGGTCAGCCCATAGTTTGGGCCGGCTCTGGCAGTCTCTTTCCAACTGGGATGCAGGGCCAGCTCCTTTGTGCTTGGAATGTGGGGCCGGGTACTCAGGGGACATCCCCATGGCTGGTATGTCAGAAGGGGCTGGCTGGGAGGCAGGGGGAAGCAATTCTGTGGTTGGGATGCTGGGGGCTAGCTAGGATGTCGGGGGAGGAGGCTAAGAGGACACCCACACTGGCTGGAAAGTGTGTGCGGATGAATTCCCACTCTCCTCAGTTGGCTTTGTCTTTCCCAGTGCAGGCCATGCCTTGTTGGCTCAGATACATTGCTACGGAGAGCCATCTCCTTTAGCCTCGCTCCGTGGCAGGGGGCGGGGGCTGCACTGGGCAGCACAGGGCCCAGTTTCTGCATCTTACTTTTAGCCCGTAGGCCCTGGCAGCCTCCCAGACGAACTTTTTGCTGACTCCTCCGGCCCCGATCACCAACACATGCTTCCCTTCCATGAGGTGGCACTGTGCACGTCGCAACATCGTCTCCACCAGGGGGCGTGAGGACTCGCCTGCCGGCACCCCCACTGCTTGGCCCATGGACTCTAAGAGAGCGCAGGTCTCCAGGCACAGCTGAGAATTCATCTCCAGGGCCACCAGCTGCAGCATCTGCTCTGATGAAGTCAGGAGGAAATCCACGCCTGCAATAGGAATAGCCAAATCCAGGGAATGGCCAGGATGGGCACACAATAGCAGCCAGGTCCAACTAGACAGCAAGACACAAATTCAGAGACCCTGACCATGGGAATTGCAGGAGGAGCTAAATCAAGCAAATTTATGGATTCCAAGGTCAAAAGGGATCCCTGTGATCATCTAGTCTGACCACCAGAAGAGGACAGGCCACAGAACTTCATAGAATATTAAAAACGCAGGGATGGAAGAGACGGTAGGAGGTCATCTAGTCCAACCCCCACTCAAAGCAGGACCAGCCCCAACTAAATCATCCCGGCCAGGGCTTTGTCAAGCCAGGACTTAAAAACCTCTAACAACGGAGATTCCACCACCTCCCTTGACAAGCCATTCCAATTTGTCCACATCCTTTCTGATGTGGGGGGTCTAAAACTGGATGCAACACTTCAGTTGTGACTTCACCAGTGCCAAATAAAGGGGAATAATCACTTCCCTCAACCTGCTGGCAATGTTCTTACTAATGTTCTTCATTACCCTTCTTGGCAACAAGGGCACACGGTCATATCCAGCTGCTCGTCCACTATAATCCCCAGGTCTTTTTCTGCACAACTGCTGCTAAGCCAGTCAGTCCCCAGCCTGTAGCAGCGCTTGGGATTCTTCCATCCTAAGTCCAGGACTCTGCACTTGTCCTTGTTGAACCTCATCATAAATCTTTTGACCCAGTCTTCCAACTTGTCTATATCACTCTGGACCTTATCCCTACTTGTGCCACAGTTTAGTGTCATCCACAAACTTGCTGAGGGTGCAAACCAACCCATCATCCAGGTCATTAATGGAGATGTTGAACAAAACTAGCCCCAGGACATTCCACTTGATACCAATTGCCAATTAGACATCAAGCTGTTGATCACTACCCATCGAGCCCAACGATCCAGCCAGCTTTCCATCTACCGTCTAATCCATTCATCCAATCCATACTTCTTACCAGCAAGTTAAAGAATACCATGGTATTCTTTAATCAAAAGCTTTGCTAAAGTCAAGGTATATCATATTCACCACTTGTATATCCACTGTTTGTAGATCCACCCAAAAAAAGGGGGTTTTGCGCAAAAAGGAAAAGTCCACACTGCTTGGTTTTGCGCAAAAACCCCTAGCGCAAAAACGAATCGGAAGAGAGTTTGCAAATGAAGCACGAGAAAATGATAACCCACTCTTCATTTACATTGCCTCTTCTGGCAAAACAGGTCAGTGAACCTGAAAATTGGCAAATCCATAACTGATCCAAAGAAATACTTATTCTCAGTTGCTCTGTGGAACTCACTGCCCCAAAATCTCAGTGAATCCAAAAGCTTAGCAGGAGCTTTTGAAAGAGGCCTGGACATTCACCCAGCTGAGGAAACCATTCCAAGTTATGTTAGACTTTCCCCTATCTAACGCCTTAAAAAGATTCACATGGGTGATTTATTCCAGAACTACCCACTAGGGGGCTCCTTGCCCAACTGGTTCATAATAAGGTGGGTGGTTACTGTAAGCAATGGGATACCGGGCTAGACAGGCCCCTGTTCTGGGCATGCCTATGTAGCTATTAGGGTTGCCTGGTGTCCGGTTTTCAACCGGACAGTTCGTTTTTTATGCCCTCTGTCCAGTAAAAAATATCAGAAAATACCGGACATATGCAATGCCCCGTATTTTCTGTTCTTCTGCCTGGGAGCCCGATGGAAGCCTGGCGGGAGCGGAGGAAGTGGCTGGGGAGGTGGGGCAGCAGTTGTCTGTTTTATTATAAAGTTCCCATTCAGTGTTAAGCATAGTTGTGGTGGGTGGTTTTATTTTTTTTGTTTGGGTTTTTTTTTTTGTTTTTTTTTTTGCTCTTGAAATTTTTAGCATGTGTGTTCGGTATTTTTGGGGAAACCATCTGACAACCCTAGTAGCTATAGGCCTTTCTGAGGAGCCCAGCTGGCCAGTGAAGCCCTCCCTGTGAAGGTGCCATCCTTCCCTGTCTCTACTAAGGGCAGCAGCACCCTGACCCTTTACCAGACCACGTGGCCAAAAAACTAGGGCCAGGTCCTTTATGCTGGGCCAGCAGAGGTCTCCTTTCGCTTGTAGCAAGGGGTCTCTATGGGGGCTGAGGCAACACAGCCAGCTCTGCCCCATCCCTCCCAGAGGATGCATAGGAAGGGCCCCTGCTCTGAATTCTCCCTGTGAATCTGTGACTTCCCCTAAATAGTTAATGGCAATGATTGACAGGGCAGCTCACCAATCATATCAGTCTGGGCCTGGCGGCCTCCCCGCTGTTCCATTGACAGCCCCGCCTCCATCTCCAGGAAGGCCGTCATGGCAGCTTCAGCCTTATGCTTGACCTGGGCGTGGATGGCGGCAAGTTGGGCCTTATCCGTCATTCCCTGCTGCCGCAGGCTGCTCTCCAGACTCTGGGGCACCGTGGCCTGGTGCTTCAGGGGCTTATCAGCCCGTCCCACACTGCAGACCACCTGGGGGAGGGACAAAAGCAGGCACCATGAAAACCCCCCACCTCCACACACACCCCTGCCACCACATGCACTTGGAACTGCCTATGAGGTCATCTAGCGAGCAAGCTGCATGCTAGCCAATCAGTCCTTCCCTTGCCACACTGTTCCAAGAGCCCTGATTGGCTGAGGTTCTTACCTCCCACTCAGGAAATGGAACGTACCATATGCAAAGGTGGGAAGAGGGAAAACATGAGACAAAAAATAAACCCAGCCTAAGATCAGCAGCACACACTGCAGACAGAAGGGCACAGGTGATTTTATGACCTTTGACCTCCACCTGTCCTGGGTTCAAAGGTCACAGGTAACAATGGTGATGAGGTTTTTCCATGATGACATTTTTGCCCATCGTTCATTTGACAACCATGACTAATGTGGTACAAAAACCAATGCAAGGTTCGCTATAACTACCCATTGCCCTGAGCCAGCCAGTCGCCCATCTGGGTCAGACCGGAGCCAGCACCCCCTAGAGAGGAAAGACCCCATGCCCCACTCACTGCCTCCCTGAGCCAGACACTCCCCGCACCCTGGAACCCAATTGGAGATGGTGCCCCCTGAGGTGAAAAGTCTCACATCGCATTCCTGGCCCTCCTCAGCCAGCCAGTTGCACCCTGCTTGGCCAGAGCTGGCACCCTGTAGAGCAGTGGTGGGCAAAGCATGCGGCCCATGGGGTTCTACGTGCAGCCCAGGAGACATTTTATTTACTCTTGCCTATGATTCTGCTGGTTTCCGTTTGCCTAGTTTTTTTCTTAATGAGCATTACTAAGGTGACACACACGTAAAGCAAGGGCACATGAAGTGAGGTGCGTGCTGACTGCACACGATGACTGTGAGGGTACATCTAGACTACAGGCTTTTGTCGACAGAGGCTTTGTCGACAGATACTGTCGACAAAGAGCATCTAGACTACATCCAGTTCTGTCAACAAAGCAAGTCGCTTTGTCGACATGAGACTGTAGACATAAAGGACAGCGTAGCTGCAATAATGCCTTCTGTTGACAGAACCCTGTTGACCAAAGGCGTTATTCCTCGTAGAATGAGGTTTACCGCCGTCGACAAAACTCGGCGGTAGTGTAGACGTAGGTATAGTTTTGTCTATACAGTGTACTTTTGTCGACAAAATCCTGTAGTCTAGACACACCCTGAGAGCTGTGCGCTCCCTACATTCAACCCTACATTCTACATTCAAGGTGCTGCCATGGTTCAGTTGGCCGGGCCGCCAACAGCCTCCACAGGCCCCTGGGCAAAGAGGGGGGCAGTGCCACATGTTTGCAAGGGGCGTGGCCTCAAGTGTAAGGGGTGGAGCCAGGACAAGCCCCCACCCCCAGCCCTCAGAGCCTCCAGGTGGTGATTTAAAGGGCCCAGGCTCCAGTCACCATAGTAGCGGCTGGGAGCCCCAGGACCCTTTGAATTGCCAGGCCCTAGGGCAACTGCCCCATTTGTTCCCTCTGCTCCTCCACCCCCGTCAACAGGCCTGCAGTTGGCACATCCTATAAAATTCTAGGTATGCAAGCACCATTAGCAATACTACGCTATCCCCAGGAGACCACCTTGATTACAATGGGGCTTGGGGCCCAGCCAGCTGCATTGGCAGGGCGGGCTAGGGGCACGTATTCATGGGTGCCCCGTTACCTTGCTCAGCAGAGGCTGGTCACCCCAGGATCTGCAGACGACAGTGCAGATCCGGATCGCCAGGTCAGGCCTCGGAGATGTGCTGCCTGGGAGGGGCGAGGTGGGGAGGAAGGGTCAGAAGGACCAGAAAGGAAAGAGGGGGAAATGGGACAGAGAGAGCGCGAGGTGGAGAAAGAAATGGAGGGATAGAGGGGAGGATAAAAAGAGATGAGGTGGAGAAAACAAAGGGAAGGCATGAAGGGGAAAGATGAGTCACAAATGAGCGGTGGAGGAACGCAGCAGGGCAGAGGCGGGAAGCAGAAAGAGATGGAAAGCAGCAGCAAGAGGGGGCAGAGAAAGAAATGGCATCGGGATTCATGCAAATCAGCTGCACAGAGTGGTGCCCTCCGTCCTGAGGGATTCTGGGAGGACCACCACTCCCTGAACACACGGCAGCTGTCCCCCACGGCCCAGGGGACTCTGGGATTTCAGTACGACAGCCTCTGCCCCCCGGCGCAATATGGCAGTGGCAGCCAGCCCAGGGGATTGTGGGGATTCCAATACGGCAGCCCCCCTTCCTTCCCCATGTCCCAGGCTAACACCAACTGCATCCTGGTTTTTCCCTCCAGATCTCGCCCCGGCGCCATCTCCAAAGGCCAGGCCAGGGTGGGGGGGGGGAGCTCCGTGCCTTGTGGCAGCTGCAGGGACAGGTGACGAGGCGAGAGCCTCTCCAGCCAGGGGACTCCCTTACTTGGGGAGGAGCTGCCAGGGGATTCGAGTTGGGTGAGCCGCGCGGTGGGGATGAAGGCCTCCAGCAGGGCACTCTCCTCCTCTTCCAGGGTCTCCAGCAGCACCAGCATGGCCTGCAGCACAGCAGCCTCCTCTGTCTTGGGGTGGAAGGTCACGGCGTGGGCCCCACTCCAGCGCCAGCCCGATGGCTTCACCACTACCTGCAGGGGGTGACAGTGCACTGCTCAGTGGGGCCAACCATGCCCAGCCCCACAATAGGGCCTCCCTGCCCCGGGGGACCCCTCCCATCCCGGTCCCTACCCATAGAATCTCTCCTTTCCCCATGGATCGTCCCTCCTAGTGGGGCCCCTTCCTCAGATGTAGGACCCCTCTTAATTCCCCCTGCTGGATGTGGGCCCCCCCTCCTCTCAGGCTCACCTCCTTCTCAGGGGTCCACTCCCATTGCTGGATCTATGCTCCACTCCAGCTGGTTCACCTGGCAGCAGGGCCCTGGCTTCCCCCCCGCCGCCTCCCCGCAGGCTCACCTGGCTGTACGGCTCCATGGCACGGCCCTTCAGGAAGCCCTCGATCTCCTCCTGGATGAGGTTCTCCTGGCCCTCCTTGCCGCTGAGTTCCACCATGCGGACGGCGCGCTCGTCGGTCACGTCCCGCAGCGGGCGCGGCCGCTTGAAGGTGAAGGCCAGCGTGGGCGGCACCCCCACCCGGGCCCGCTGGTCCAGCAACTGGCGAGTCAGCAGCTTGTCCTCCAGCAGGCGGGCCAGCTCCCCCGAACCCCCCGTGGGGCAGTCCAGGTCGCGAGCCAGCTCCCCCACCGACTGCCTGTGCTCCTTGCACAGCCCGAAGGAGCCCAGGAAGTAGGTGACGCGGCGCGGGGGCGAGAACTCGTCCAGGTAGGTGCGCCCGCCCAGCTCGAAGGAGACGGCCTTGGACACCAGCAGGGATGACTCGCCGGGATGCTGCTCTGAGGGCACCTTGGCCAGCCAGCTGGGCGACAGGCAGAGCAGCATGTTTCCTGGGGGGAAATGGGAAAGGGGGTGATGGTGAAGGAGGGGGGAGCAAGGAGCAGAGAGGAAGACAGTCTGTTCCATTACATCGCCAGCAGCCAATCAGAAAGGCAAGGCGCTGCGATTTATACAGCAATTAACTGACCTTCCTTTACACAGGGGTGGGGAACTTACATCCCCGGGGCCAGATCCAGCCCCCGACTCACCTGGATCCAGCCCCTGAGGCTAGGGGCTGCCCCCTGCCCCCGAGCATTGGGGAGCCGGTGCTGGTGCTCAAATCCCTTGTTCCCCCACCCCGGTGGACCTCCTCCACAGGGCTGGAGCACCAGCCCCCTACTTCCTGCCCAGACCTCCCCAGAGTTCCCGCTAAGGTGCGCAACTATGCAGCCACGCACAAAACATTCTTCCCCTGCCCACCTCCTCTGGAGAGCCGCACAGCAGCACTCGCATGGCTGCTCCGGCGGGTGGGGCCGGCTGAGACGGCATGGTGAGCAAGAGCCACTGGGGCGGGGAGCTGGGACCTGCCGCAGCCACATGGCTGGGGGGGAGGCCTGATCTGGCTGCTATGTGGCAGAGGGGGCCGGGTCCTGGTCTAGCAGCTGGGGGTGGGAATGGGACTTGCTGCATGACAAAGTGGGGGGGAGGGAGGAGTTCTGCTCCGGTGGCTAGGAAGGTGGGTGTGTTGATAAATTGGGTGCCACGGTGGCACACATCCAAACCAGTGCACATGACCTCAATATTGGTGCAC
>CM057848.1:113123165-113134930 GCA_030068395.1 Apalone spinifera
TGAACTTCAGCTTAAGAGAACAGAAGAACAAAAGAGACTGTATCCTCCTGGGAGTTCAATGTTTAACCATGTGGGTATGTGGTGTGACTATGACATGGCAGATGTGTTTAACCCAGCTGATGTTGTAACCCAGCCCCAAAGCATGTATGAACGCAACTCTTCTGTGTTACCTATAGCTAACGGAGTTTTATGAAGAGGGTGCATGTGATTCTGAGCAGTTGTCTGTGGCTAGTGAGTCCTACTGTAACCAGGAGGAAAGTGCCTCTAAATGTTTGCTTGAGGGAGATAGCTGTGTGTCTGCAGGGGAGCTGTGTGCCTGTGAGTGAGGGTTCTCGGTGCCTGTCTGATGCCACAGAGATGAGGCTGGGATCAGAAGTGGGGCAGGGGGACCCCAGGAGTCAGGGCAACACTTCCCTGGAGCAGGTTGCAGCGGATGGCCAAGGTAGATTCCTCACTGTGGAACAAGATAAAGTTCTGGAGAGTGATGGGTTGTTGGCTGGGGAGGCTTGTGAAACTGCACTTGCACAAGCTGGAAGTGAGTTGCGTGAAGAAGCACAGTGTGAGCAGCCACAGTGTGTGCAAGCTGGCAGTTTGGCTGCTGGGAGTGGCAGTGTGTCAGTGAAAGAAGCTGTCTCAGTCCCTAACTGTGCCTGAGAATAGCATACCTGTGGGGGAAGGATTTCCTCCCAGTCTTTTGTCTGAGGAAGGTGCCCCGCAGCCTGTAACGGCTGAGAGCAGTGCTGTTGTCCCAGAGTTGGGTCTGGATACTGCTAAAGCCCAGAAAAGGGATGTCCCTAGGTTCGTGTATGCTGGGGAGAAGGATGCTGTGACTTGGGTAGATCCAGGCAGTGTTTTGCCAGGATCCCAGAGATCAGACAGTTGTGGCACTGATGTTTTGCCTGATTCTGGTGTGTTGCTGGGAGATGGGGAAGTGACTCTGTGGGATCAGGGTGACCCCTTAGCCAGGGCACAAGGAGAGAATGAGGGTGAGTTAACTATGGTGCCTAATGATTGGGTGGAAGCTTGCAGCCATCCTGGAAGCTGCAAAGAGAAGGGAAATGTCTCTGACCGTATATCCCTTGAGTCTGTCTGTATGCCTAAAAGGGGATTGTCTAGGAATCCACCTGATGGGCTAGAGATGACTTAGGGAGTAAAGGAATTGCAGGAAGAGTTGGTTGTGGCTCAGCAGAGCGATGCTGCTGCAGGGCCAGGGAAAGGTGAACTGTTGTTTAAGGAAGTTCATGGGGAAGAGAGTCCTTGCAGTGCTTTTAGCAAGCAGTTGGCAGAGACTGAGAGAGGTGACAGGGCCTTGCTTGGAGAATAGTGATAGAAATGTAGTCGTGTTAGTCTGGTGTAGCTGAAACAAAATACAGGACTATGTAGCACTTTAAAGACTAACAAGATGGTTTAATAGGTGATGAGCTTTCATGGGCCAGACCCACTATTTGATCTGAGGAAGTGGGTCTGGCCTACGAAAGCTCATCACCTATTAAACCATCTTGCTTGGAGAAAGCATTCAAGGGAAAGCTCTGCCTGTAAAAGGCAGCAGCTTGATGTGTGAGACACTTATTTCAGTGCCTGATGGACAGAATGTATCTGTTAACAGTGACTCCACTGACTTGAATTTAGAGAGATCCAATGTGGATGGTTTGTGGAGAGGTCTCAGAGGGACTGAGGATTGTTTCAGATGAGGCAGAAAAAGCCAGAGAATTGGAGCAGTCTGATAACTAAGTGACTGTATGTGACCAACTTGCTGGGAAGTCAGTGTGCTTGGGACAGGACTGTTTCCAGGCTGATGATGAGAGTGGACAGTGTGTGTCTTAGATTCAAGGGAAAGACTATGTAGCTAAGTACGCAGAGCAGAACAGCTGTTGGTTACTCTCTCTAGAATGCAGGAGATGGCCATTAAACTCCCATCTCTAGACACTGTGGACACTTGCAATCGACCAGCGAACTTAACATCTGATTCCATGTGGAAGCAGAGGCTGGAGGTGAAAGGAGAAGAGGTTTGGGAGTCTACTGCCTATTTTTGTTACCCCACGGATTGGGGGGAGACAGAGAATTCCATGGCCATTGTGAACAAGGGAGACACACCCAGCCAGCCCTTTGTCTCTGCTAAGCCAGGTTATGAGTCCACAGGACAAGAAGAAAGGGCAAAACTTGCTTTGCCAAAGGAAAATTGCAGTTTAAATTTGAAGGGCCAAAACTACAATGGTATGGAGTGCTTGGTGTGACTGGTTTGTGGTCTATTTGGGAAGGTCTCCAGTCTGGGGCTGTAAGGAGCCCTGAGTTTGAGCAATTCACCCTGGGCGGACGCTCAGCTGTGCCCAGACCCAGCCCGGTCTGTCACAGTGGCGTAGTCAGCAACTATGAGAATCTGGACCAAAAGGCTCAAGAAGATTTGTGTGTGGAGAGAGGCATTGAATGTAGAGAGAAAGCTTCTAAGCCAGAACTGAGATCTTTGCTAATAAGAAATGACCAGCAAGGGTGCAGTGCCCACCAAATGCCACGGATGCTGTTGCAGATGAAATTAGAAAGCAGCAGGCACTGAAGAGAAGGGAGCTGGAACATGAGAGGGTCCTTGCCGACCTACGTCGAAAGGAGAAGGAGGCAGATGCAGAGAAAGAGAGATGGCCCATGCACGGCGAATGGAAGAGCTGGCGGCGGAGGAGAGTTCCAAGTGACTCCAACTCCAGATACTAGAGGTGCAACAAATGATACAGTGACCTGAGAGCCCATCCACACTGGCCAGCCGGGGCTGGGAAAGGATCTGTCCCATCTACAAAGATAATGAGGATATCGAGGAGTTTTTGGCCACCTTTGAACGTATTTGCAATGTGAACCAGATCCCAGATGACAAGCGCGTGCCTGTCCTGATGACCAGACTGACTGGCAAGGCCAGGGAGGTATTTAACGAACTGGGGGAGGAAGAAGTTTTAGATTATGGGTGGGTTAAAGACTATGCACTGAAACGGTTCACGGTTACCCCTGAATCCCACCAGGTTAAATTTAGAAGCTTTAAAATGTCTAGTGATTGTACTTATGCGGAATGTGCTCACAAGCTGATGGGCTTTGTTAAAAAGTGGGTCATGGGGGCAAAAGTGAATGGGAATTATGAGAAACTGCTGGATTTGATTACCTTGGAGCAGTTTCTGAATAGTGTGTCTGACCAAGTCAGGGCAGCTGTGTGTGATCAGGAGCTGAAGTTGGTCCTACGGGCTGCAGAGTTTGCAGATGTCCATACCCAAAACAGAGCATGGGAAGGGCACAGCACCATTCCCCATAGTTTAGCTGGAGGGAGGAATTCAGAAGCAAACCCAGCCCGGAATCTAACAAGAGAGCTCAGAGAAGCCCCGAGAGCAGGAGTGCTCACCCCAAGGTTAAGCAGGCCAAATGCTACCACTGTGGCAGATCTGGCCATATAAGGCCTGACTGTCCAGACCTAAAGAGCAGCCCGAGGCCAGCAGCTCCCAGCCACTCCATAAGCATCAACTCTGTCACTGTGTGCACACAAGCAGATCATGCAGACCCCAGTGAGGCCTCTGATGCCACCCTGGCTACGTCTACATAGGCATCCTTTTCCGGAAAAGGGTGCCTGTGTAGACGTAGCCCCTGAGTCCAGGTCTGAGCACTGCAGTGGCTAATGTTAACAGTAACCCAGGGGTTCTCAAACTTTGTGATACCGCGACCCCTCTCTAAGTTGCTCACAACCCTCTGGGGGGTCGGGACCCACAGTTTGAGAAACACAGCAGTAACCTATAGTGGTGTGGGGGAAGGCAGTGAGCTCACCCAGTATGTCAGGACTAAGGCATGGAAGGGCAGCAAAAAGTTTATGGGAGAGGCGAAGGTCAGTGGAGTCAAATGTAGGGGTTGGTGAGACACTGGCTCTGATATCAAGATAGTTCAGGGGCACCTGGTGAAACCAGGGAATGTGTGACAATAATGGCAGAATTCCAGGGCCACCTTCATGAGGCTGATCAATGAGGTCATGCAGGGACTGGAGGGTTTTGCGAGGGCTTATATTGACAACCTGGCCATCTTCGGCAACTCTAGCAGGATCACCTCAATCACATAGGGGTGGTGCTGCGGCGACTCGGGGAGGCCAACCTGACTTGTCAAGGTGTCCAAATGCAGGATGGGGGCTGCCAAAGTGACCTATCTGGGGCACAAGGTGTGTCCCAAACCCCTGAAGGTGGGGGCCATTAAGAACTGGCCTATTCCCCAAACGACAAAGCAGGTCCAATCGTTTGTGGGCCTGGCCAACTACTACAGGAGGTTTGTGAGGGGGTTCAGTGATGTCATAGCTCCGATCACAGATTTCACCAAGAATGAGAGGCCAGACTGGGTGATGCGGTGAGAGGCCTGTGAACAGGGGTTCCAAAGCACAAAGAACGCCTTGGCCAGGGAACCTGTGCTGGCCAGCCTGGATTTCAACGAGCCCTTTTTGTTGTGCACCGATGCTTCCAACATCGGGTTGAGGGCGGTGCTGATGCAGGATGGGGTGGGGGACAAAAGACACCCCGTGGCATACCTCAGCAAAAAGCTGTCCCCCATGGAGCGGAATTATGCCACAATTGAGGAGGAGTGTTATGCCATAGTGTGGGTTGTCAAGCAGCTCAAACCCTATCTGTACAACAGGAGGTTCACTGTGCTGAGCGACCATGCCCCGCTGGTTTGGCTGCACAAGGCCAAGGGCACCAACTCCAGATTGTTGTGCTGGAGTCTGGCCCTCCAGGAATACGACATGGACATAGTCCACATAAAGAGGAAGGAGAATATTATGGCAGATGCCTTATCTAGGGCAGGGGGACCCGTGTGATGCTGTTCCCAGACCTGGCCCGGTCCGTCACAGTGGCATAGTCGGCAGGATCCTCAGATCTTGGTCAACAGAGCTTTGGATCAGGACCTCACGCTGTTCTAAATTTGATTTCTGCGTGTTGAGAGTTTGGTTGGTTAAAGAGCCGCTGCAATGAGCCAACAATAGTATGAGAGTCTGGACAGAGAGGCTCTGGAAGCCTTGTGCTTGGAAAGAGGCATTGCCTTTAGTGAGGAAGCTTCTAAGCCAGAGCTGAGATCTTTGTTAGTGGCTAGAAATGCTGCAGAAGAAATGAGAGTGCAGGATCCAGTGAGGAGATTGAAACTTAAATATAAGCAAGAACTGGAGTAATTTCGTCTGCTAGCAGAACAGAGAAGATGGAAGCTAGACCAAGAAGCTGCTGAGAAGAGGCAGAAGCTGGAACGAGAACTTGCAAAGAGAAAGGCAAAACATGCAGAGAGAATGGCAGAGTTGGACAGAAGAATCAGACTAGCCAAGGAGAAAGCTGCCAGATTTGAACTTCAGCTTAAGAGAACAGAAGAACAAAAGAGACTGTATCCTCCTGGGAGAGCAACGTATAACCGTGTGGGTATGTGGTGTGACTATGACATGGCAGGTGTGATGGGGAAGAGCTGGTTACCTTGTATTTGTTTTGGTTGCGGTTCATGTTGGCCTGCCCTCCACACAGCAGGGGCCAGCAGCGAGCACGCATGGACGAGGGGATCCCTTTACGGCATAGGACCTTCACCTGGAGCCAGAGAACTGCATCAATCACAGAGCGCCCCACAGGGAAATGGGGACAGATGTGGCTGAGGCCAGGGAGTGGGTACCCAGTATGGTGTGACGATAGATGGAGCTGGGGCCCTGGGACACAGGCTTTGGCAGTAGAAAACAGCTCCAGGGGGCCCAGCTGTGTGGCATGACACTCCAGGAGAGTTACTGGGAGAAGTCCTGGCAGGTGCCAGTCCCCTGGGGGAGTGGAGGAATTTTGACTGGGGCACACTGGGGTGCCCTGTGGGGGGATGGGTTGCTCCATGGGAGGATTAGCAAGGCCCTTTGGGGTGCCTCAGCGAGGCTGAGTGCCCCACAGGGCAATGGGATTCCTCTGAAGCGTCTCCTCACCTTCTTATACCTCCTGGCCATGGTTTTCTCCCAGTGCGATGTCATCTCCAGCCATCTGGCCTCCCGGTGCCGGACAAGCTCTACTGGGGGCTGGGCCAGGCTGGATGAGGAAAGGAAAATGGGTGTCAGGCCCAAATCCATTTCCTCCTTGCCCTATAACCCCATTCCTCCAATCTCTTTGTCCCTCTGGTGCACTTCTTCTATCTCATTCCTTCTTTCCTCTTCACTTGTGCTCCCCTCCTCCCTCATTCAGTAGCTGCACTAAACTTCCTTCCAGGGCATTGTTCTGCGAGGAGAATACAGCCTCCTCTGTGCCCATACCCCATCCACCTCTTCCTCTCCAGGTGCTGCTGCCTCAGCTCCCCGGATCCCTGCCCCACCCTGGGGCTGGACCATGGGGAGTGACATTCTGGAATGTGGAAACAAAAGACTGGGCAAATCAAAATATTCCAACATCACCTTAACTCTGACCCCTCTCCTACCTAATTCCAACTACAGGCTGGTGGTACCATCACCCTGCCAACTTGACCTGCATAGAAGCCATAGATCTCCACTCTCCGGCATCTCCCCCACATTCTGTATGCTCAGCCGCATTGGCCTAACCCTCTGTCATTGTCTAGAGACCCAGACCATTGCTTTCTGCCCTCCAAGTGCCCCAGAGACATCCCACAACCTCAACCCTACCACCAGAAGCACAGATCTCTTGTTTATTGGGTTTGTAAATTCAAGGGGCACATTGTGAGCTCCCTGATCTGGAGGTATACTCTCTCCTATCAAGACCATGAATTTAGGTAACAAGCAAAGAATAATGATTAACAACTAAACAGTGAGTAATGACTGAGTAATTGTCAAGTAATCCCTGAGTAACAACTGAATAAACACTGAGCACTTAGCAAGTAATCACTGAGTAGGGCTGAGTAAATATAAAGGTAATGACTATATAAACCCTTCACTAGTGACCAAGGAGTAACAAGTAACAAATTATTAAAAGTTTCAGAGGGGTAGCCATGTTAGACAGTAACTGGAAAGACTTTAAAAATCATCAAATAGTCTTGCAGCACCTTAGAGACTAACATTTTTTGTTAGTCTTACTGCACCTTAGAAACTATTTGTTATTTTTAAAGTTTTTTCAAGTAACAACTGAATAAGCCATGAGTAATGACCAGGTAAATACCAAATAATTACTAAATAAACACTTAATAACAATTGTGTAAATCCTGACTACTGAGTAATGACCAAATGAACACCATACAGTGCCCTCAAAACCAATGAGTAAACCCTGAATAAATACTGAGCAAACACCAGGTGACGTTTGAATAAAAACAAACTAAACTGAGTAATGATCTAACTAACAAACACCAAGGGCTCAATTCCCAGTTGTCTTAGGGTGTTTTTGGACAGAGGCCTCTAAGTCCAGGTGCAAAGTTGGTTCTGCTGGTTCACGTGCCACCAGTTCGACAGGGTGCTGGGGGCGGGAGGCGGGAGGAGAGGCAGAGCAGGGACACACTGGTGGGAGTGCTGCACTCTTCTGTGCAGAGTCCCATCAGGACACCACAATAGAAGCACTAGTTGGGGCAGCTCCAAGAATTGTTGTAGCCTATGAGGAGCTGGTATCTGCTGCAAACTCCCTTCCCTCCATCTGGGTTTAGGTAAGGTGACTAGAATTTGAAAATGTGCGAGGAGGACACTGAGATGACCAAAAAAAAAAAAACCCATACTTGTATATTAGGGTTGCCAGATGGTCTCCCAAAAAATACCAGACAACCGGTATTTTTTGGTCGAACAAAAAAAAAAAAAAAAAGAAACAGGATTTTTTTTCAAAGGAGGACAAAAGGAGGACATAATTAATGGGGAAGACAAGCCCCTCAAAAGGAGGACTGTCCTCCTCAAAGGAGGACGTCTGGTCACCTTAATTTAGGTAACAACTGAATAACAAGTGAGTAAACATTGAGTAATGAGTGTGTAAATGCTGAGGCCTCATCTACAGCTGACACTTAGGTCAACTTAGATACATCACTTTGGTCTTAAAAGCCATACCTGTGCAACTTAACCCTTACTATATACACAGCTAAGTTGTTGGAAGAATTCTTCTGTTAGCCTAGCTACTAGCTCTGGCGGAGGTGGGTTTACTATAGCCACAGAAAAACACTTTCCCTCACCTTAGCAAATGTCTACACTGCAGCAGCTGTGCTACTATAATGCTTCTTGTGTAGACAAACATTGAGTAATAAACAAGAAAACAAAGAAGTATGAGCAAGTAAATATTGAGTAATGAGTGTGCAAAACCAATATAATCAGTAAACAACATATAGCAATGAGTGAATGCTGAGAACATAAGAGTGTTCATATTGGGTCACATCAATGGTCCCTCCAGTCCAGTATCCTATCTTCTCAGAGTGGCCCATGCAAGAGGCTTCAGAGGGAATGAACAGAACAGGGCAATCATCAAGTGGTCCATCCTGTCGCCCATTCCCAGCCTCTGACAGTCAGAGGTTTAGGGACTCCCGGAGAATGTGGTTGCATCCCTGATCATCTTGGACTAATGACTATTGATGGACCTATCCTCCCTGAACTTATAATTCTTTTTGGAACCCAACTATAGTTTTGGCCTTCACAACATCCTCTGGCAATGAGCTCCACAGGCTGACTGTGCATTGTGTGAAGTACTTCCTTTTGTTTATTTTAAATCTGCTGCCTAATAACTTCAGTGGGTGACCCCAGGTTCTGGTGTTATGTGAAGAGGTAAATAACACTTCCCTATTTGCTTTCTCTACACCAGTCATGAATTTATACATCTCTATCTTATCACATCTTAGTTGTCTCTTTTCCAGCTGAATGGTCCCAACATGTGAAAGCTGTTCCATACCCCTAATCATTTTTTGCTCTTCTGAGTAATGAGTGTGTAAACACTGAGTAATAAGTGAGCAGACATTGAGTAATAACCATGTAAACACTGAGCAAGAAGTGAGTAAACATTGAGTAATGACTCTGTAAACACTGAGCAATAAGTGAGTAAACATTGACTAATGACTCCGTAAACACTGAGCAATAAGTGAGTAATCATTAAGTAATGACCATTGTGCGTAAACAATGAGCAATAAGTGAGTAAACATTGAGTAACGATCACATAAACACTGAGCAATAAGTGAGTAAACATTGAGTAATGACCACATAAACACTGAGCAATTAGTGAGTAAATATTAAGTAATGACTAT
This sequence comes from Apalone spinifera, assembly GCA_030068395.1. Lineage (NCBI taxonomy): Eukaryota > Metazoa > Chordata > Testudines > Trionychidae > Apalone > Apalone spinifera. Next base: position 113,132,319 of record CM057848.1, read on the forward strand.
TGTGTGTGTAAACTGAGCAATAAGTGAGTAAACATTGAGTAATGGCCACATAAACACTGATCAATAAGTGGTAAACGTTGAGGAATGACCCATAAACAATGAGCAATTAGTGAGTAAATATTAAGTAATGAGTATTGTGTGTGTAAACTGAGCAATAAGTGAGTAAACATTGAGTAATGATCCCATAAACACTGAGCAATAAGTGAGTAAACACTGAGTAATGACCACATAAACACTGAGCAATAAGTGAGTAAACACTGAGTAATGATCACATAAACACTGAGCAATAAGTGAGTAAATATTAAGTAATGACTATTGTGTGTGTAAACTGAGCAATAAGTGAGTAAACATTGAGTAATGATCCCATAAACACTGAGCAATAAGTGAGTAAACACTGAGTAATGACCACATAAACACTGAGCAATAAGTGAGTAAACACTGAGTAATGAGTGAATAAACATTGAATAAAATGGGAGTAAGGCTGTCAGTGTTTTCATCTACAGATTCCTTCTCATACTCTGTTATCAGGAGATGGATGTGGGCAGTGAGGGACCTGTTGCCCTGGGAAACTGCCCTCAAGGGCAGGTCGGCAGCCCCATCATGCATGATGTTTCCAGAGCAGATTCCTGAGATGAAGCTGTAGGAAAGGTTCCTGGGGAGCACGGGGGGAAGCGAGGGGACTAAACATGTCTGTTCTCTCTCCTTTCTTGGGCCTGTTTATAGCCTGAGACGCTCAGTGGGGTGAGGTGGGGGTGGGGGCTGGCTGGTGTGCTGATGTCACAGACCACACACCGCTGCAAGCACGGTGTGCACATCACCATGGAGATGGGGACAGGATGTGGTTAAGCAGTGAGCCAGCGAAACAGGAAGTGTTCGTTCATGTGGGTGGAGGGGTGCAAGGTACTCCCTTTCCTTGGCCCAGCACACAGGGTGCTCAGAACCCATCCCAGAGAAGCGAGAGGCTGTGGTTTTTCTCTGGAGCTGACCTGGGCTTCATTCCCCTCAGTAACACATGTTCCCCTCTTGAACTCCAAGAACGACTGGGGCATGGATGGAGATGAGGCGCCAGGAAGGAACCCACAGCTTTGGAGCTCTCATCCTCTGCAGGGTCATAGTATGAGAACAGGGCAGAGTTCTTCAGCTTCCCCCAGGGTCAGGGCATTCTCCAGCCCTCAGTGCCAGGCAGTCCAGAGGGGCCCTCTCTAAAGACCAGCTCTAGATCAGTCACAATCTCTGGGCTCAATGCAGGAGTCACCCCTGGGCTACGCGGGAGGTCACACTAGACCAGTGGTTTTCAACCCTGGGGGTTTACAGATCATGTCTCAGATTCCCGAGGGGACCTGGCCCCATTTGAAATTTTTTAGGGGTCCACAAATGAAACAAGTTTGAAAGCCACTGGACTAGACAATCAGACGAGCCCCTTCTGGCCTTCCAAGCTGGGACCCCAGGCGCCTTTCCATGCCTCCTCACATTGCATTGACAGTGTGTGCATTTCATTTTCTATGTTTTTTGTAACGAACAGTGAGGAAGGGGAGGGGAAACGTTTCTGGCATTCCCAAGCTCTGCTCCTTCGCAAATGCACCTTGCAGATTTCAGAACTGGGATCTGTTTGGTTAGACCCTACCTAAATGCCACCCTCTCCCCCTGCCATGGGAGAATCTTGGAACTTTGACTGAGCCAGTAGCTAGAAAGGCCTATCCTATCATTTGCCTTCAGCATACAGCGCATTTAAACAACCACACAGATCGTCCATGCTGGCTCATCAGCACTAACCCTTTGGCTCTCCTATTTGCTATCACCCACAGGCTAGCCCAGTGTCCTGGTGATAAGCCAGTGTAACCACCAGGTTACCCTGATAAGCCAGTGTAACCACCACCAAGAGGATTTGAACTTAGGACCTCTAGAGCAGTGTTTCTTAACCAGTGGTACGAGTACTCTTAGGGGTACTCGAGAGAAGTCTGGGGGGTACGTCAACACAACTGAAATTTGGAGAAAACTGAATTTTTGTTTTAAGTTTTGCAGCGCTTTATTATTTTTGTACTTTTTACACCCAAAAATGTCATCGCCCACCCAGCTACAATTAAGTTGTTTAAACAAATGAGTTGCAATGGTAGAGAAAAAAGTTGTGTGTCTGAAAACTGTAGGTACTGGGGGTACTTATACTTTTTTTTTAAAGGGGTACTTTATAAAAAAAAGGTTGAGAAACACTGCTCTAGCGCTTAGTGTAGGAGCTTCTACAGCTTGAGCTATAAAGCCAGCTGGCTCTCAGCTCAGGTTGTAGAGTTCCCTTGGGGTATGTCTACCCTGCAAGTTCATTTCAGAAAAAGCTATTCTGGAAGATATCTTCTGGAATAACTTATTTCAAAATAGAGCGTCCACACTACAGGGAAACCTCAAAATGAGTCTGACGCAGGCTCCCCTAATGTGGACATGCTATCTCGATTTAGAGACCCAGGAGGCACTGGGGAGGAATAACTTAGAATGGCCCTGGTGAGGAGCTATTTCAACATAGCAGCAGTGGAACGTCCACATACACCCTCTTCCAAAAGAGCTTTTTCAGAAGAGACATTATTCCTCGTGGAATGAGGTTTACCAGCGTCAGAAAAAGCCCT
>CM057848.1:113150411-113180701 GCA_030068395.1 Apalone spinifera
CCCCCCATCCTGCACTTGGAGACTCAGGGCTCAGATTCCCTCCCCAGGCCCCCCAGACTTGCTACCCTAGTTTGCTGGAAGCTGTGGTCTCCAAGAGCAACCGCAGTCTGCCTCCTTGTGGCGGTGCTCAGCCGTTCCCTGACACTGGCACCCCCTCGGGGTACAAGGATGAGGCCAGGCAGCATCAGGCTGAGAGGAACCTTTGCAAGGGCTTTCCTAGCACCTTCCCAGCTCAGGATGCTCTGCCAGGCTGCAGCTCCCTCCCTGTGCCCCAGCTGAGCAGAATCTTGGAGCCTCCCCCATCACAGCACAGGTGAATGATGATTATTTGTGCAGCTCTGTTCTGGTGCATGGCTGTCAAACCCGCCTTGTGGGGTCCTGTACTTGTCTCAGTGACACAAAAGCCTCATATGCCCCAGGAACTGGGAGTACTGCTTGAACACTTCCCAGCCTTGTAGCACCACCAGCAAGAATGATTTGGCTGGCCACAGCCTGACCTATGTGCAGTCCCCACTCCAACTGTCCTGTGACCTTCCCCTTCCTCATCTTTGAGTCCTGCTCCTGGGTGAGTCCCACACAACCCTAACCCCTTTACCTTCATTAGTTTGCCCAAATGTAACCAAGAGCCCTTGGGCAGAGCTAACTATCCTGCTAATCTGGCTCACACATCATCAGCAACTGGTTCTCTGACCTGTCACTGGGCTGAATCTATGGGGAAAGCCAGAAGTTTTGTTTCCCTGAGAAATGGGAGTTCTGACTGTTTCTCCAAGGGGCATTCTGTGCAGCACAAAAGAGCTTTTATGCTATAGGTACTTTGTGCTGCTAACTGCAACTCTGTCCCCTCCCTTCTGTGACTCCAGGCATTGGGAGCATATGGCCCTGGTAGCCTCATATCCCCTTTGCAGCAGCTGTACATGAAAGTTCCTTTTAGTGTGAGCAGACCTCCTATTTCCACACTCCGAGAGTGCTTTTATAGGGGAGGGAAATTGAGTCCAGGTTGGGAGAGATGTATAGCTTGTTATCTTAGGGGTTTGCCTAAGCTTATCAGTTAATCATATAGTCCACTACAAGTTGACATCCCTACTTATTGCAAGAAGAAAATGGCAGCATTAGGTCCCACAGTCCATTGAGTCATAAATATGTGTCTGTGAAGCATTTACCCGCCTTTCTCTCCCACCTTGTTTAATTTCCTTTCTTTTTAAAAATTTCTCTCTGGTTAATATGTTTAGGGTGTGTTGCTTAAGTGTGTGGGACATGGGGGATGGTGGAGGAGATGAACGGTAGAAGTGAGAGCCCTGGAGTCCAGCGCCCCTCTGAATCTCCTAGAACAGGTACAGACAGAGAAGCTGGAGGATTAAGTCCCCATCATCCCTGAATTAGCCTAATAACTCTCTGGAACAGTAACTTTTTGGCTTTTCTGTTGAGGCTGCTGCAAGCTCTTTAGGTGGTACCCATTAGGATTGTGGATGTTGGGGACTGGTTATGTATGGGATTTCTTATGTATGGGATTTCTGTGCCTACTGTAGAATGGGCTCTGGGTGCAGTCCTGCAGAGAGGAAAAGAATGAGAATTGCATCCCTATGCTCATGAAGTGGGCTCTTGGTTTAGCCTTCAGAAGGAGGAGAAGAATTGGACATTAGTGGCCCCTGGCAGGGACTCTTGGCACAGCCCCTCTTCCTCCCAGAAGAACTAGATTTGGTGTTTAGAGTGTCCGTTCCAGCTCTTGAAAAGCAGCCGGGCTCCTATGGAGCAAGCATCCCCTGAGGATCTCTGGCCTCGGGGCTCAGAGTTTTATGGGGCTGTGGATAGGACACAGCTGGCTGGGATCGTGACACACACACCTCTGCAGTGTCCAAAGCCATGTGCACCCCTCCCCTCCTCTCTCCTGACCTCCCAGATCCTGTGTTGGAGAAGACACAAGGGAAGCTTGCACTAGGCGAGGAGTGGAGGGGGGGGGGCATAAGTCTGTGGAGCCCTTAAATTAGGTCAAGGAGAATCTGTAACCTCTCTGAGGAAGACTGACCCTGTGTGAATATGGGAATCTCAACATACTGCAGTGCTCCCAACCAACCACGCCACTCACACAGAGTCAGATCTCTCAAGTGCCACCATCATTGCTCCCCCAGTCCTCATTCATACAAGGTCAGTCCTGCTTATTCCCCAGCCCTTCCCTATCCCTGCAGTCACACAGGGTCAGCACCCCCTGCTCCCTAGCACTGCTGCCCTCTCTCATTCATGCAGAGTTAGCGCCTGTTGCTTCACAGCACTGATTTCCCTCCTCCCCCTACACACACATTCATACAAGGTTGTCTCCCCCAAACACCATCAGCCAAACTCTCAAAGGTCAGCTCTTGTACTGCTGCTTCCTGGTACTGCATCTCCACACTCAAACAAGGTCATGTATCCCACCACTCTACATTACTGCTTCCCCCCTCCTTCCCTCTCACAAGCTCTACCATCACTGATCATCAGGTCACATACATACCTGGCTCTCTGCAGAGACTGTCTTGACCCCGATACAGCAGTCAGTCCATATAGATCTTTATTTATTTTCTATGGGCTTTGGTTTGAGAGACTTCTGGCAAATTGTTGCCTTTAATACACCTCAGAGTGTAGCTGTGTTAGTCTGTAACTTTAAAAACAACAAGTAGTCCTGTGGCACTTTAGAGACTAACCAAAATAAATAGAATCATGAGATTTCATGGGTAAAATCCACTTCATCAGCTGAATTGGAACAGAAATAACAGAAACCAAGATATATATAAAACAGTAGAAGAAATACCTGTAGGACTTGTGTTAATGAGGCTAATTAAGTGGGCTGGCTGTGTCCTATACAATACCTTCTGTTGTGGAAGTGCACTGTACATATTTCTTGGTTTCTGTTATTTCCACTCCAATTCATCTTTGTTTTACCCACAAAAGCTCATAATTCTATTTATTTTGGTTATTCGTTAAGATGCCACAGGACTACTCGTTGTTATGTTTCATATTTTGCCCAGCAGGGGGTGACAGGCGCTTATCACTGCACTGAGCAATGGGGAAGCCAAGTGTCTGCTCTGTGTGTGGAGAAATCCCCTGGCTGGCTCCCAGTGGAGTCATACGGAATCCCCTTGGAAGTGGGAGGGGACATAGTTGCAGGCTGGGCCCCAGAGATCCCAGCTTCAGGCTCTCACTTGGAGGGGACATTTTAGAGGCTTCATGAGAATTTAAAGGAGGAAATAGAAGGGTCACCAGAGTGCCAAATTTCCCCTCTGTAGAGGTTCCAATGTCTGGCTCCCTGGTCTCAGGGCCAGGGTGTCTGCAGTTTCCATATGTCCCTCTCTCTGTGTCTCAGTATGAGGCCACTCTATTCTTTGATTCCCATCTCCAAAGGGACCTCCAGACTCAACTTACACTCCTGCAGGGGTGGGATAACACCATAGAGGAACATGGGTAGGTGGTGGGAGGGGAGGACTGATGAGAAGGAAGGAGAGTTGGGCAGAAGAGGGGGACAGGCTAGACAGGAGGAGGGGCAAGGGGAAGGAAAGTGGAGTGAGCAGGAATGGGAGTGAGTCCAAAAGAAAGGTCAGTAGTGGGAGGCTTGGCTGCTGATGGCGCTGCTGGAGGGTGAATGTGCGACTCACGATCTGCAGAAGGTGAGGTCAGCCGCCCACAGTGCTTCCTGTGACGTCGCCCAGGAGCAGGGCGCCTGGGGGGCAGGCAAGAGGAGCTCAGCTTGCCTGCCAAGGGAATAAGAGAGCTCGGAAGCTTGCCAGGGCACGAGTTACCCACTGAGCAGAGCTAGCCAGGTGGAGCCCTTCACTCTTTGAGTATCCCCTCCCACACAGAGGACGTCCCAGTCCAGTGCCATGGAGACGACCAATGTCCTAAACAGCGTGGCTGCCAAGCAGAGGAGGCAGGCTAGACTGGGAGCAGGCTGCTCAGACTCACATGCTGAGGGGACTGCCTGCTGTCACAGGGCTCTCTCATCCCTGCTTCTAAGAGCCCCATCCACTCCCGGGCCTAGAGGATCCTTGGACATTCTGTTTGCATTTAAGAGCAGCCCATGGCTGGTCTGGAACCCACAGGCAGGGCCTGGTGTGGCTTTGGCAGCCCTGGTTCTTGTGCTGTGTCTCTGTCTCCTTGAAACAACCATCAACATGGTGCACAAGCTCCATCTTCATGGCTGGCCTGGAACTCATGAGCAGGACCTGAGGCCATCCTTGAGACATTGAAATTTACTGGTTTCTCTGTTTTTTTGTGGTGTGTTTGGGAGGCAGTTTGTACCAAAGTGCTTCACAATAAAAGACTCTACCTGTGATATTCCCAAGTGAGGAAAGAGGGAGCCCAGTAGTCTGAAGACAGTGTGAGAAGGCTGGTAATAGGGCTATGTCAGGACTAGGGATGTAAGAATTACTGTTTAAACGGTTAACCGATAAGCTCATGCTTATCGGTTACTGTAACTGTTGCACACTGGCTCCTGGCCTTGCTTCCAGGAAGCTGGCTCCTTGGGAACAGCAGCTGGGAAAGGGGCTGAGAGCTGGCTCCTGGGGAGCTAGCTGCCATCCTGCACTGCAGGCTCTGCAGCTTAAAGCTTATACTGCAGAACCTGCAGCTTAGCTGGTTCCCCAGGAGTGGGGCCTATGATCACTGGCTGCTGGCCCTTCTGCCGGGGAGCCAGCAGCACTGTAGGCTCTGCAGTATCACCTTTACACTGCTGAGCCCGCACCGCAGTGTGTAACCACTAAGATTTTTTTCAGTGGTTACACTTTACTTAACCGCTTTTTAATATCCCTAGACAGGATATTTGGAGTCATCCATTCAGAGGGCTGGTCTGTAGCCATCAGTCAGTGTCTGCTGCCATCTCCGGGCCAGCTAGATCAGGATGCTCTCTGGACATTGCTGGATCTCAGTGCCTTAGGGAGCCAGCCTTATTGTCATGGGAACATTTTTTCCCCTTTCCTAAACTAACCATTCACTAGATGTGAGTTGCTGCATGGGTGAGTATCTGATTGGAAAGAGGAGAGCAGCCATCAGGAAATAACAGCCTGTTATTGAAGAGACAGAACAGGGAAGCCTTCTGGCCTCTTTCACTGGCACCCCAAGAGGTGGGTCTGGAACAGTGGCTATGAACCCAGGCTAGTACCCGATGGACAAGGGGAATGGTGACCAAAACCCTGAGCTGATGTGGAACAGTGGCAGGTACCTCAATGGATGAGTTGAAATGACAGTTCTAACCCTGGGCTGGTGCTCCAGTGACTAGGACTCAAATGGCAGCCATGACTAAGAGTTGGCAGACCAATGGGCAGGGCTGGAACAGCAGCCCTGCCTTCTACTTCATGGGCTCTGTAATGGCCTCCAAGAGGGAAAGAATTGAAATGATTTAGCTGAAATGGAGAGTTCCTTTGTAATGCCTCCTGAGAGGGAATTGCAAGGAGCCCAGGGAACAATTGCCAGCTTTCCTGACCAGACACCATTTGGAGCAGTGGCATCTGGTCAGTCCTGTCGGGAAAGTTGGCAACCTTGCTAGGGAAGCGGTAGCAAACCTGCACGTTTGCAGTAGCAAACCTGCAAGTACTGCACAGATATGTGGGGAGTGCTGTCTGCCAGCTGGAAGGAAACAATAGGGAATGAGTTTTACAGATTCTGAGTTAGCTGCCCAGCTCTACGGGCTCTCCGTGGAGGGAAGCACAGTGAGAAGTGACACCAAGGGTCTAAACCCAGCTTCCTACCTCTGAGCTGGCGGAAAAGGAAGGAACAGCCTTGAAACTTACCACCAGCAGTGCTACCCAGTAGCATCTACCAGACAGTCTGAGACATTCCAGGGCCATGGGGCATCCAAGTATCACCCACATTGACCACATGCCAGGGATGCACTAACTTCTTCTTACATATTATCGGCCCAAGAGCCTTTTGGGATACACAGAGCCCAGAAAGTGGGAGGGGTTGTGGAGGGGTGATTCTCCTCTTGTCTGCAGGGCAGTTCCAGCCCACCAGCTCCAAGGCTGCCAAGAGGCCTTGCATCACAGATGGGGCCAATAGGCCCCCATCTCAAACCTCTTGCTCATCCCAGACCCTGCCAAGCAAAGCCTCAGAACCAATAGCCATGTTGGTGTTCACGCTGTAACCTGTCCAGACTCAGCTTTCCTTGTTACCACCACCAAAATGGGAAGGATCCAGACAGCACCTGAGACTGTGTGAGAGGGCTTTCCTTCCCCCTCTTCTCTAATAGCTCCACCACTGCCCACAAGAGTCAGGATGGTACCTGATTGGGTTTAGGGAGCCTGGTCCACCCCATGACTGCATCATCAGAAACCACTTCCCTCCCAGGCAAGGAGAGTCAGTTTATTGTGAACCCAGCTTCTTCATCCCAAAGCCCTTTTCCTGCAGAACAGAGCCTGTGGTGCCCATGTGGGGAAGTGGTCTCAGACTTTTTAATCCCATTTGGTGCCAGAGAAGGCTGGAGAAGATGTCTTTTAGGGCACACTGCGAGTGGAGGGGTGTTTCCCAGTGTGGGTAGACAATCGCACACTAGCTTTGCTTTGGCTCAGGTTGTTTCAAATACCAAAAATTACAGTTGCACAATGATGACTTCTGGATTGAAGAGACCTAGACAGTAGCTGTTTCGGGCTTCTCTACCAGCCTTCTGGAAGGGGAGGCCAAATACTCTGCAACACCACTAGCAAGGGCAGGCAGAAATACACTGTTGATGGGACTGGCCTTATATTGAAATGCGCATGGAACTACACATTGGTTAGCATCCATGGTTCTTAAACAAGGGAAAGGGGAGCATCCAGGGGAGGTGGTCCCCAAGGTGGGGGAGAATATCTTGGGTTGGATGTGGTCCTTGCTGCAGTGAAAGTTGGGCTATAAAGGAAATAGCCTAGCGGAGTGGTGGTTGAGAGAACTTCTCCTAGAGTGCTGGACTTTTCCTAGAGCCTGGGGACTGAGTCTTTTCTGCACCCGATACAAACTGGGGCATCTTTGAGCAAATTATATCAGCTAGAGCTAAGTGAGAGGAGCTGAAGGTGACCCCATTTTCCAAGTTGTAGTATTGGGATACCATATCTCCCAAGGAAGAACTTTTCCCTGTGTTGGGTGAAGGAGAGGCAGAGGTTCCAGGAAGGACAAAATAACTGTCAGTAGCTTTATTGGGATGAGAATATAATTTATGAAGCTAATCTAGTGTGCCCCTCTTGCTCTGTCTCAGGGCTGCTATTGTAGCAGGGTCTGTTTGAGTGGAACTGGGAAGTTGCTCCTTTTGGTAAATCAAAAAGACCCCGGTTCATTCAGTGTATGCCTGAGGACGGGGTTACTCCTAGCTTTCAAAATTTGTTCTTCAGCCCTTGCTCTGCAAATCTCTCTGGCCCTTCTTAAGAATGACAGAAAACAAAGCAAAAGCTGGTAGCCGTAAATAGAGAAATGAAAAATAAAAGGATTCCCCCCAACCTGTCCCCCATTCACAGAGTTTGTCCTAGATTACTGGAGATTACCCCTCCCCTTGGATATTACAGGGGCATGGACATGAACTCAGTCCTGAAGAAAAGAGTAGAATTTGAGAACATTACAAAGAGGCACCTAGACTTTTCTTTTCTTTCCACTCCCCTTCCTCTGTCTCTTGTTACCTGTGGCTGGCAGGCATATATCCTGAAAGCTAGTGTTGTACAGTGTCCCTCTGCAGAAGAGTAAACCAGTTTTCCAAAGTCAATAAGAGTTTTCCCTGTCTCTAATTGCTCAGCAATATCAGTGGGTCTCCAAAGCTTTCCTGGTGGCATATCACACTGCCCCATTCCTGCCTGCCAGCTCTGAGCAGTTTTTTAAAAAGGCATTCTGTTGGATTTAGAATTAAACACAGTTTGAGGCACACATTCTGGGCTCACATTTTGCCTGTTAATATTACAAAGGAAAAAAAAATTCCCCATTTTATCTAGCCTGTAACCTATGTTTCTGTACAGTCAGATATAATGTATCTAATAAAAACATGGTATAGAATAAGGATATTGAGAGTGTATGTGTACATATGTATATATTACACACTTAGCAATGCATTTATTTAAAAATACAGACGTATCAGTACATATGTTACTATTTGTATAGTAGATATTAGTGTCATTTGTATGTATTGCGTTATGGACTTAAATCTGTATTTGTCACATAAACATATATAGACACACACATATAAATGATTTTACATAAACAAGCTGTAAATGATAGCAGAATTGCTGTTTAAAAATGGCAGAAAACTTGAGTTATTCACAATCTTATGGTGAATATTACCAAAGAGAAAAAATAGTTGGAGAACTTTCAAACAAAAGTGTTGTGTTATTGGGAGGTGTATTTGAACCTTGATTCTATTTTAAATGAATTTTGAGTTTTACCTTTATGGGAGCACCAGGCACTGATAAAAATCTAAGACAAGTTTTGTCTAAATGCTTTGTGTAAAACAAAGGCACTAAGAGAAAACTTGCAAAAATGAATGCATTCTTCAGCCCCACAACTTAAAAGGATTGTAATAGTTTCCCCCTTTTCCACAAAGTATAAATGCTAGTAAAGTTTTAACAACAGCAGCAGCAAATATGCTTCACAAATGAAAATAATTTTGGATCCGTTGATTGTATTTTGTTCTACAAAACAAAAAGAAAAGCCCTCCATGCTTTTCTTGTTTAAAAAAATGTAAATATTTACTAATGTGAATATACAGGATTTGGGATTCTTTTATCTTTGTTTTTAATTTTTGGTTTTTTGTTTTTTTTTTTTGCTTTTGCCATATCCCCAACATACGAAATTTAATAATATTTGATAGTTTATTTTAAACCTAAACTTTATTTCCAAAGTTCTCATCTAGTTCAGAGAAATACCAAGAGCAAAGTTTGTCTCTTTAAATGAGGCTAATTAAAAACAAACTTTTTTTAGATGTTGCACTATGCAAAAATAAATATTCTTGTTTGCAGACCTTTTAAGAAAAACGTCACCCATCTATATTAAACCAGACTGCTAAAATCAAACAAACTGAGTTTTTACATAGATCTTGAACCTTTTTACAAGTCATTCACAAGAGCAGTTTTTTCAGAGACGGAGAACTCATTGAACTCCGACATCAGTGCTGAGCAATACTGCAATGAGTTTTGTATGTATTTTGCAAACCAGTGAATGGGAATTTTGCCAGAGTAAGGACTGCAGGATTGGGCCCATATCATTATGAGTTCTTGGGCACACACAAATGTATGTGTAGATGCAAAACAAGGGAGAAACAGAATGATGACTATATAAATGTCTACTCAACCTATTAGACTTTTAATGTATTTAAATTTACATTGTATCTATAGATGGGTATATAATATGTGTGTTTGTTACATAAGTATTTATTGTAAATATTCCTGGAGAAAGGGATGATGACTTTTTGGAATTGGTCACCTGTTTTAGGGAGGAAATATTTATTCTGCTGCATTTAGAGATAGTAAAATATTTTAATTATTAAATATTTAAATTTTGAATGCAGACACAGTTATTTTGAAAAATACTAACTTTTTACAAAGTCAGATGCAGAGATAGCTTTCCCATCTGGGGCTAGATAGATGCGGAGGAAGCTTTCCCAACTTCGTAAAAAGTTGGAGCTTAGTGCTGAGTCACAATACGCAGTTGAAAGGTCTTGTGTGGAAATGGCACTGTGATGCCTTTTGCTGATTAATGAATCACAAGTCTAACACCCCACACACACAAAAGAAGAAAGAATGAATGAAAAATAATAAAACGTGTGAACTTTAATGGAAGGGGGGGAGGATGGGAACTCAGAATTCAACCCTCCAGAAAGCCCACAGCTCTTCTTTCATCAAAATATTTGCACTCACCCCCATCCATCCCTTTCTGGTGTCCGTCGCTTAGTGAAATGCTTAGCAGGGTTAGTCACCTGTTGATGACTAAACGCCTGCATGTGGCTTTCTTTCTCTTTTATTTAGAGACAACAATTAAAAAAAAAAAACAATACCCCGACAACTGTACTTTGTTTCCCATGAAAGGTCAGCAGAAAAGGGAGAAAAATGTATAAACCAGTATCATATTTCCAAGTCCAGCGTCTGGCATTTGGGCTGGGGCAAGGATAGAGGTCTGCCTTTAGAGTTGTAGGGATTTTCCTTATGGGAAAAACTTAAAAAAAATAAATAAATCTGGAATGGAAGGAAGAGAGAAAAAGAGGAACAGAATATTAGAGAGAGAGGAAAGACAGACAGCTCCTGTCCAATATTTATCTATCTAATCTTTTTCTTTCCTTTTTCCCCATTTTTCTGCTGTCTATTTATATTTTTCCGTCTCTTTCCTTATTTCTATATGCATCATTCTCCCCGTCTTTCTCGACTGTACCCTTCTCTCACTGCCCCCCCTCAACACTCCGACATTTCTAACACAGGGTGGCACCGCACGCTTACCTCACCCCCTCCTACTAAAACTTTCTTTTGTAGAAAAGAGAATAACCAATCTGCCTCTACCTCTCCTCCTCTCCCCCCTTTATACCCCCCCCCCCCAGGGACTGGTGTTTCAGCTTGTGGTTAAAGCTTTACACGTCAAGAAAAAAAGAGGGCTAAAGAATATCCTCACAAAAAAGAAAAAAGAAAACCACACACCAACCCAAACCAAACCCTAAATGAGTGGGATTGGCAAATGGGATTATTAATCCTGGCCAAAAATAAAGGACTGCAGACTTTGTGCAGCCCCCTTGGAGAAAGGAAGCACTAAATCACAAACCTACCTTGAAGGGCTGCAAGTCCTGAATGTAGCTTTGGCTTTACCAAATGGATTTCAGAGCAGGTAGGAGACCTCTGCACCTTTCCCAACCTTCCCTTCTCCAAAGGCAAGCCAGCCCTTCCCCTCCTCTTTGCCTGCTGTGTCCCATCTCCCCTCCCCACCCAGCGCGCCCTCCACCCACAACTCTTTGGGAAACACTCTTTAATTTTCTGCAATCTCTTTCCAAAATGCCACTAACAAAAGCTTTGCAACATTCATAGATTTGGAGTATATGTGGAAGGGATGGCATTCTTCCCCCAACCCCCCCACGCACACACACTCTCTTCAGATATATTTTTAAAATCTCTCTTTTTTTTCCGTAGTTCTCTTGCTTTCAGAAAAGCACGTCACCCTTTAGTTCCATAGCTCCCTACCTTTGCCCAAAGCTGAAGAGCCAAGGGGGGAGGGGGAAAAGAGAAAAATGAATGGAGCCTGCTCTTGTGTACAATTGCATCAAATACATTCTTGAAAGCAACCTGGTTCTGCTTAACACTTGAATTTAAAAAAAAAAAAGCAAGCAGCTTGGAGAGAGGGTGTATGCAATTTTTTTTATTCTTGCATTCCTGGACACCAATCAAAAGAGCAAATCAAGGGAGGTGGAAAGGGGGAGAGAGCGAGAGCGAGAGAGCATGTTTAAAACTTTGCACACACACACACATGCACACACACACACACACACCAAAAAAAAAATATCCGAGACAGCTTTTCCACCTAACACCCAAGCAAACACAAACCAAAACAAATAGGGAAGAGGAAAAAAGAGAGAGCGAGAGACAGGGCAGAACAATCAGGGAGAAAGGGAGGCTTCGCCGTTCGCTTGGGGCTTTGGGTTTAGAGTAATAACTAACCAAAAAGTTTGTTTTCTGTTGAACAAATTCTGCAGCCTTCCTTCCCCCACCCCAACCCCACAATCTGAGTCTACTATGCTATATGTTGCTGGGGAGATTTCAGGTAAGACCTAAGCGTCTCTACTATTTTGGCAGGGGATGGGGGTATAGGGGCGGGGGTCTCACTGTGCGTGTCGTGTTTTTCTTTTCCGAACTGCTGCTGATTCTAATTTGATTTGATTAAAACGTCTGTCTGGCTTTGTGATTGATTTAAGACTTTCCCCCCTTTTTTCTTAGCTTTCTCTCGTTCTTTCTTTTCCATGCATGTTTGTGATTACTGGGGGGGAAATGCCGCTTAGCACGGAGAATTAAAATCCAGGACTAAGAGAGAGAAGAGGAAAATGAAAGTCACCAGGATTTAGAGCAGAAAGATTTTTTTTTTCTTCCTATGTCTTGATTTAAGCACTTGCAAAAAAAAAAAAAAAAAAAGAGAGAGAGAAAGTGTTTGGTTGCTAAAATAGACTGTATTTTTAAAGGACTTTGAAGCTAGGTTTCAGGGACACTGAGGAAATACCCCTCTTTGGAAGGCAGGCATTCCCCCATCAAAATGCTAAAATACTCCAGAGTGTTTCTTGGTTGTGAAGAACTTTTTTTTTTTTTTTTTGTAATCTTCTGAGTTTTAACATTTGAAACCTAGTTAGAAAAGTTCCTCATGTGTTACGTTACTTTGTGGGGGAGCGAAAAATATTTTCAGGGAAAGGAACAGCCCCAGAGCATGGAGGGTGTAATTTGTATAAGCAGTAGGGGTTTTGTGTTTTGCAGACTACACTGCAGGCTTTCTGGGAATGAGGTTGCAATTAAAATAAAATACAATCTTAAAAACAACCCTTAAAAGGTCAAAATCTTGACTTTCCTGGACATACTCTTTTGACAATTGTGCTGTTAAGTTTGGTGCACGGGACGAGACAAGATTCTCCTTGGATGGAGTCAGTTACTTGAAAAACAAAAATATGTGTGTTCATTTTTGTTCCAGACTCTGTAGGTGCTGGAGTGAGTCAGGAAGGGCATAAAGGGGAAAGTGGGGGAAAAGAGCCAGAAAATGTGAGGATAGATCCATTAAATCTTTCTACACAAAATGAAACCTCAGGGCAGGATTTTTTCCATCAGATCTCTGAGGACTAGAAACTCGAATTCTCCATGCATGGTCCCCAGAGAAACATGCTGTCTGTCTGTCTGGCTTGTAGCTGGCAAGGGCTGTGTCTTGGCCAAGAGAGCGGAACAAGGAAAATCTCTGGGCAGATTAAGGAGGGAAAGACAAGCTGAGAACTGGAAGGAGAGCAATGTACAGAGGAAGGGGATATGGAGAAGGGAAAGTGTCCCGCAAAATCCCACCTTGTCCCCATCCCATTCTGTCTCCCCAGGTAGATGATGCTGGGGGAAGCTGAAATTTCTCTGTGGTTGGGGAGAAGGGAAGGGAATGAGTCCTGGAATGAGCTGTGAAGCTCGGAGCTTCAAAGCCCCCCGGCTTTGTCACTCATCAGAAACACTTGGATCCTGACAGGAACCGATGTACCCAGCTCCTATTTGGCAGGCGCTGCAAGGGCACAGCCCCTGTGCACATCTGGGCTGCATTAGCCACAAACCAAAAAAAGCCTCCAAAGGGAAATGCAGAGGGCTCTCCTTACGGGATTGGCTTTGGGGAGGATTTATTCCCTGCTAAGTGGCACATTTTTCCATAAATTAAAACCCTTCCCCACAGTACCTGCACCTATATACACAAAGCAGTTTTTCTCTCATTCGCACGTATACGCATACACAGAGGTACAGACACACTGGCACACTCGTGCATACACTGGCACACACACAGAGGCAAACTCTCTTACACAGCATCCCCTATATAAACACAGAGGAAAAGTCTTTCACATACACTCACACACAGAGGTGCACACATTCACACAGGCAAACTGTCTCACACATGCACCTATGCCAACATAAACGCAGGCAAACAGATAGAAACCCACCAATTTCAATCTGCATGCAGGGAGGGACCTGCGGCAACACTGACAGAAAATACAGGCTCTATCTGCAGTTATTCAGTATCCAGGCAAGTGCTAGTGTAGGCAGCGCACTAACATTGTAGCATCATATCACCAAGGTCTATGTATGTACATGCTGTACATACACATACATATGCCCTACTCAGGGCTTTGCTTCAGGACACTGATCTGGAGAAGCTGGAGTCCAGATCATGTTAGTGTTTGCTCCCTTCCTATCCCCAGGGCAGCTACATTGAAGATGAGAAGCAGACACTAAGGCTATGTGTAGATTGCAAAGAAAAGTCGTAGAAAGATACACAAATTGCAGTTTGCAATTTGCATAACTTTTTCTGCTTTTTTTTTCAGAAGAGGCTTTTCTGAAATTTAGCCCATCTACACGGGGCCAAATTTCAGAAAAACCTCCTCTTTCGGAACATCCCTTCTTTCTCATACAATGAGGATTACAAGGATGGTGAAAGAACGTGTCTGCTTTCTTGGAAATTGTTCTGAAAAAGTGGACCCGTTCCATGGACATGGCATAGCTTTTCCAGGATATCTACAGTATCCTGGAAAAGCTCTGCAGTGTAGATATAACCTAAGATTGCTCAAGGGGGAACATACCCATCTCAACCCTTACCTGACACCACCCCTCCCCCCCAAAATCAACAGCAAGATTGGTCTGCAAACTGGCCATGGGTGAGTGAGTAAGGGCATGTGGCAGATACCATGTCAGCTCTCTCTGGAACAGGGCCAGTCTCATGAACCATCAGAGAGAGAAGGGACATTCTTGTGGAGGGTCTGACTAGGGAACATACTTGAGACCTGGCTCAGAGAGTGCAGGTCCTGACCACTGTTAGAGTCTGGATTCCAGCCACACATGCGGGCACATTGTATATGTCTGCACAACATGCTTGCCTGAGCACACATGCTGACATGCTCTCACTCACATGCTCATGCATGTACACACATGCTTACATGAGCGTACACACTGACATGCTGTCACTTACAAGCTCAGGCCTGCATGCACACACTCATAAGCGCACATGCTGACATGTTCATGCCCACATATACATGCTTGCATGAGCATACACATATGGTCCTACTCACATGCTCATGCATGTGCACGTGCGGTGGCATACTCACATTCACATGTTGACATGGTGCCACTCATATACTCATGTATATGCATTAATGCATACATGCACATCTCTTGATATTCTCCCGCTGACAGGCTGCCACTCACGTTCACATGAACCCAGGCTGATGTCCCCCCCACTCATGCATGTGCACTCACTAACATGAGTGCAGAGGCTTGCATGCACACACACCTGAATGCCTGGACACACTCCCTTGCTCATACACATAGTTCATGTGCATAGTTTCAATGTTCGTGCTCGTGGACATATACAGAGGCATACATTGTCTGTACTAGCTGAAACACTTGATTTACCTTTGCCTCTGGCAGCTTGGAAATTGAGGAATAGTAGATATATATTTACACTGCAGAGCGTACTTGGGTTGGGGTTTGCCAAGCTCTCTTACTTTTGTTCACACTGCAGAGCTAGATATGCCCAGTTCCTGAGTTACACAGGTTTGGTGTTATGCCGTGGAAATCCTATCACAGGGGTCTTTATGCCTCGTTATTCTGAGCCACTTTAGGAACTAGTTTGTGATGTATTGTGGACTTCTCTTCACATATAGGATCCCATCTTCACTGCAGAGTTAACTTGAGTCCCATCCATACACAAAACTGCTTTCAGCTCAAGTTGGCTTACCAGTCAGGGAATATAGGTTACACTTGAGTTACCCCAACTTGTCAACTGCTAACATGACCACTCTGTGCATCTGGAATGTTATTTCACAACATGGTTGCTCTCACTTGAGCTAGGCTAACTCAAGAGTTCATTCCAGAGTATATAGCTGTGGTTAATTCTGCAGTGATGACACAGCCAGGTTAGATTTACTGCTGGCAGAGGCAGGAAGGGGGACACAATGGTTTCTGTGGTTGGCTTGTTTGCCAAATTCCTCTGCATGGTATTCTCCCCTGTTCTCTTATCCTCAGGCTGGCATGTGAAACCGGGAATGTGCCTTAATGTTGAAGTCAGGATGGCTGGGTTGTGTTCTATTCACTGAGACCTAGAGCAGGTCTCTTCCCCTTTCTGGGCCTCATTGCCCCTCTCCCCCCCCCATGAAGATGGTGTATCTGTTCCTTGGCACATGGCAGCCAGGGAGGTTCTGGCTATGGTGTGAGGCATTTGGAGCTCCTCAAGTGCTAGGTACAAGCAGAGGGCTGGTGAGAGTTAGCGGAGGAACTCTGGTAGTCTTTCTCAGGAGGATAACATAGGTTCATGGTATGGGGGCATGATGTGGTCTGGGCCTGGTTGTTCGGCTCCCTTTCCCTTGGAATCCCCACTGTCTTGTCCCCTCTACTCTGACCATTGGGGCATCTGCTGCAGCACTGTCTGTGTACCGGGCTGGACCACATGTTTTAGGGCCATCAAGGGATACTGCAGACATGGCCTAAGATAGCAATGGGTTCAAGGGGCAGGTTAAACATGAGCCAGACTGGGCATGGGCCATGCTGAGGAAGCGAATGAGAGCAAAGTTATTGAGTGTTGGGGCTCAGGCTACTGCAGAAGAGAAATGTTGCCAGCAATGGATTATTGTCCTAGTGTAGGCAAGGAGCATGGTAGGGATGTTAGTGTGTAATCATTTACACGTTTAACTGATAAGCCCAGGCTTGTTCCAGTGGGGAGGCAGGTAGAAGCCAGTGCTGAAAGCCGGCTCCCCGTGAGTGCAGGCTCCCACGGAGCAGCCTGCCCCCCCTCGGCCTCTGATTGAGGGGCAGCAGTGCAGGGGACTGGGGGGCAGATGGGAACCAGTACACATACAAGAAACCAGCTTTCAAGCCAGCTCCCTGCACATACCAGCAACCGCAGAGCTGCCTGTCCCCTGCACTGCTACCTCTCTATCAGAGGTTGCAGGGGAGAGGTGGGAGCCAGTGCTTTTGTGGAGCCAGCTTAAAAGCTGGCTCCCCATGAGCACCCGCTCCTGCCTGTTCCCTGTGTGTAAATATAACAGCTAAAAATTTCAGCAGTTACATACTTACACAAATACACGATTATTAACATCCCTAGTGCATAGGCATGCCCATTTGTCTTTCTCTGTGGGTGTATTCTCTGTGGGTGTATGTCTCAGTAAGTTTTTGTGTGAGTCTACCACTTGTATGTGTCTCAGTCACAGTTTGTGTGTGTTTGTGTCTGTGCTCTCAATGTGTGTGTGTGGGGAGAGAGAAAGAGAGCGTTCTAAGAAGTGCCTTTCCCCAGGCTCACGGGTCTGGATGGAATTAGGGGCCTGCGCACCCATCATGTTAAACAAGTTTGTTTCCATCATGCTCCTGGCTGGAGCCGGTGATGGGAAATCCAGGCCCAGCTAATTACAGGCCTCGCTAGAGTCTCCCGTGCTCTGATATATTTATAAACATATAGAGGAGACAGGATGTAAACAATCAGTGTGAGCGGGCTCCGAATGTATCGACAGACGGGTGTGCGAGACAAAGCGGGAGGGGGACATGAGGCTCAGGGGGGAAGAAGGAAAGGAGAGGCATGGAGTACTGTAACCTCACACTTGGACACTAATTCACACCCACACATTCATTCACTCAGTCTCGCACACTCGCTCATACATGCACAGTGTCAAGTATATGTTAATAGGAACTAGAAAATGGAAAGAAAAAAAATCCCAAACCAATAAATAACCCAACCTTTCCTACACACAGTCTGAACCTACAAAGACCCCTTTGACATGTAAGAGAGAAATGGCCCCTATAGACACAAGATTCTACCAGAATGTCTCCCTGCATGATCATGCAATGTTGAACATGTTGGGGATTTCTCCTGTAAAACTATGCCACTGCCCTAAGTCCTGATTTGAAGAACTCATTGCTATCACAGCACTGGGCTCCCCCTACCTTTCCACAACTCTGCCCATAACTTTGTATTCCAACTAGCAGGCCCTGATCTATACCATCTTGGGATTTTTTCTCCTCCCCACCCTGCTGCTCCAGCAGTATTGGTGCCTATCAGTTCTTTCACATGGTCCCCAGCTAATCTAGTCCTGAGTTCTACACACACAGAGCTCTGCCAGTATTCCTCAATCCCAGCATGCAGCCATCAAATTAAGAGCTATTGTGATATCTGCAGGGGTTCTCCCAGGCAGGCTTTATGGGACAGGGGATTCCCTACAGAGAGTGTCATAGCTATAGGAGGCAGAGGGGACCTCTCGGGGATCCCCTGTGTGTGTCATGTTGGTGAACAGCAAAGTGGTGTGATATGTAGAGCCCTGCAAATCCATTTTATATCCATAAATGTGGATATCCATGGCTCATTTTTGTGGATACGGACACCAATTTTGTATCTAGAACCCTGCAGATTTGTGGATATCTGCTTTATATCCGCAGATGTGGATGTGGATAGCCACAGATCATTTTTGCAGATGTCGATGTGGATACCGGTTTTGTATCCGCACAGGCCTCTAGTGATGTGTGAACGTTCCAAAGAGTTAATTCCCCTGTCATATGACAGGGTCAGTAGTCAGTTACTGCAGTGGTGGCTGTTGCATCTGGCTCTGAATCCATGGTTTGTTTATTGAAAATTAAATAAAATGTCAGCCAAAAATAACAATCACAGATACATTTAGCCCATTTATAACACTCCACAAAGAGACACCTGGCCTGGAGGTCAGGGAAGATAGCCTTAAATTCAGACTAGGGAGGTTAAGAAGTGGGTATTTAACTAATCAAGTAGTCGATAGAATTTTTATTGAGTAGTTGATAGGCAGCTGGCTCAGTCCTGGCTCCTGCTGATTCGGGACCAAATCCCGTTATAGCTCTGCAATTTAAAATGCAGTAGGAGCTGGGGGCAGACTGCCCGGCTCTTGCTGTGTTTTAAATTGCAGAGCCGCAGCAGGGTTTGGTCCTGGACCTGGCATGAGCCGGGAGTGAGCTGGGCTGCCTGTCCAGCTGGCAGCAGCCCTTTTCCATGGGAGGTCCCAGCTTTCTGCTGGGACCCCCTCTTGCAGACAGGGGCTGTTGCTGCGAAGCCAGCTCCCCCCAGCACCGGCTTTTGCTGTCCTCCCCCTTGCTGCCTCTGATACAGGTGCAAGGGGGGCGGCGAGATGTGAGTAGTCAACTCAACTACCTAATAAGCCTAGGCATATCGGGTAGTCGACTAGTCAGCTACTCCTTTATATCCCTAATTCAGACAGATGAGAGAACTTCTCAGCCTTCTGTCAGTGAATGCCATCTTGAGCCTACCGGCTTCTAATTACATGGCCACATCTTTATTTTTTCTGTTGTAGTACCACAGGTTTCTGGGCCCCATTGTGTTAGGTGATGTACAGACTAGTAACATCAAGGGTATGTCCATATAGCTGCCAAGGGTATGTCTATATAGCTGCCAGCTAGTTAGGAACTCGAGTTGGCTAGTTCGTACATAATGCCACCTGTGTCACTGTGGCCACACTGCTATTTTTAGCATGCTAGGACAAACAGCGGTAGTATGTGTATGTCTACCTGGGATGTGAATTATACCTCCAAGCTGCTAGGTAGGCAAACCACTAGGTTGTCTTTGCCCTAGCACTCACACTTTAAGATACAAATAATACACAGCGTGTGAATAAACAAGCGTTGAGGGACACAGTAATCTCAGAGACAGGACTTTCAATAGAGACTAGGGCATTTTCCCACTAGAACAGAGGTATATTCAGTGAAACAGAAAGGTATAAAATGAAAACTGATCAAAGGAACTAGTGTTTCACACAATGCACACTTTGTCTTTGGAACTCATTGCTACATGATCTCCTTGTGCAAGACTCAAAACTGATCAGTCATTTAGCCAAATACCTATATCCAGAGTTTATAATGTAAATATTTTTAAAATGCTTATGAATGCTGTAATACATATTACCCCGCCCCCCGATCAGTGGCATCACCAGTGTTCCCTGTAAGATGTGTGCTTGTGTGACCACTCAGGAGAGATTTTAATGCTGACCAGCTGATTAGCAGAGCCACCGCAGCTAAGTGTTTGTTTCTACTAGTGATGCACATCTGTACCTGCCTTGGTGCACATTAAAAATTTATTCCACAAATTGAAAGAAAAAATCTGCACATGGATGGAAAAGATTGGAGGGAACATTGGACATCATCTAATATCTGAATGCTTGACGATTAAAGTAAATCACTGTAAAATCACATCTTGAGTTACATCACTGCAAATGTGTGTGTAGATAAATCCTAACTATTGAGGCTTAAGAAGAGAACTTTCCCCAATTCTGTGTGTGTCGCTCGTGAGACTTTTTGTTTACTGTTGCCCATGCATAGGGTTTCCAGATTTTGCTGGATTCCACATGAAGTTTTTTTCCTATAGCAATTACTAACATGACCTGAACATGAAGTAAAGTGCATGCTGACTGCACACAGCATAGATTGTGAGAGCCGTGTGCCCGAATCAAAACACTGCTATAGTTCAGTCAGCATTCCCCGCAAATTCTAGGTATGCAAGTGCAGTTAGCCAAACGATCCTATCCCGGGAGATCATCTTGGTTACGACAATCTTGTGCCCACGGAGATGAAGGTGGGCCACTTATGTGTTCCACTCACTAGCCTAAGTTGCGCATTGCTGCTCTTACATGTCATCAGAATGAAGTTTTGAGGGGTGTTTTGGGGTCCTAACAGTGCTAAGTACAGATCCCTTAGATCTGTCAGGAAATTTCTTAAATCACATCCTTTGCTATTTTATTGACTTTTTCAGCTTACCCTTGACTAACGTAAGGGCTTGAACTGAGAATCCAAGTCACTCGTGAATTGTGGACCATCCTCTGTTAAACTGATATTGAAATCTATGGTATGCAAAGGGCAGTTTACAAGGATTGATGATATAGTTGCTCAACGTGTTGTGCAACAGTTCAATTAAAAAAAAAACTAAGTAGAAGTCGGCTAATAAGAGGTAATCTTTGTTAGGTTTATCTAGAACTGCACAGATTTTGGACCAATGGAATTCAGGAAGCTCATGTAGTTTCCGTTAGTTTGTATTCTGTTTCCTATATTGATTGCAGCCTTCAGGCTCAGATATGTTCTTTTTAATAGCAGCATTCATGCCTGACTACAGTAGGGCATCTTGATCTCTCTCCATTCTTACATGGTTTAATAGTCAAATAAGTACTGTGGAAGATGCTTTGCATTTGTGTTCTCATGCTTATGACATGATGTCATTTGGACAGAGTGCCATCAGATGCAGCAATTCCGTCTCTGGTTGCAATAAGTTTTTATACTTGGAGATGCTTGGGCTTTTTCCATTGACCAGCCGTCTAGAATTCTTCTCTTCTGTTCTTATGAGGTTGAGTCATTTGGTGTTTCTCACTGGAATTTGTCAACTTTTGTTTTGGATATGAATGGGTCATATTACTTCAAACTTTTTGTCCTATAGCTCCTTGTTTTCGCTGTTGATAGGTGTTTAAAAGTATGCGTAATATAAAAAGCTCCTTGCTGGGCCTACATTTCACACCCCAATGAATTCTTTTGCAATTTCACAATCATTGTCTGAAGCCTAGATATTGCTTTGCACAATGATTTTGGTAACATTGTGTTTAATGGCTTATGGTCTTTCTCAACCTCAGTAGATTCATGCTCATAAACATACTCATGAAACAGCTCACATCTTGCACAATTTCAGCATTTCCACTTCAGTCTGAGCATAATTTTATTGGGTTTTTGCCCATACTTTCACTGCTTTCATAATTTTGTTGGGTGATCATCTAGCAGAAAGGAAGGCTCTGTCCCACTGGCTCTTTATTAATTTCAAAATATTTAAGTACTGGTGCTTCTGTGACACCATTTTTAACTTTTCCAAAGTTTTTTCTCTTGCCAATTGAAGCCCAGAGCTGTTCTGAACTGGCCTCCACAAGCATTCTGAGTAGAGCCTCTAACTGTGACCAATGAAGGATCAATTTGCTTAGCTATGCTAACCCAACCATCAATCTGTATAAGATCTGCTTGTCTCTTTCTTTGTCCAGTCACTTCCAGTTGAACTTTGTTATTGAGTATGTGTCTTAAATAACACAACTCTTTCAGCCCAGTCTGGCATTTCTCCTCTCCAATGCTGTAGCCCACTTCAGAATGTATCCTGTCATTTTGTTGATCATTTTCAACCCAGTTTAGCAGTTCATTGACTAATATTTCCATTCTATCCAGTTCCCCCATGATCCAGGACACGAGGCAATGCTGAAAGGGCATTGTCTGAACATATGTCTACCAGAATGGAAGTCAGAGTTTTGCACTTTTTCTGTCAAGTTGGACCTGCCAAAATGCTTGGCTTGCTTCCAAAAGTGAATTATTATTACATTTTGAAGTCTAGACATGAGCTCCTCAACTGTCCTCATGGGAAAGCATTCATGTTTGGTGGCCTTATCCAAAACTTTTGGATCTGTAGAAATCCTGAATGTGTTTAAATGTAGAAAGTAGGATGGTGAACACACTGTTAGTCCAATAGTGCCTAACTTAACCATCTGGCCATGTTCAGTTTTTATGTTATCTCTCAGTGCTAATAGGAGTTGACTTGGTGAACTTTTTTTTTTTTTTGGTGGCAGCCTGGGATCTATATCAGCATGACGTATAATATCCTTAAATGCATCCCAGTCCATTAAACAGCTCATTAAACTCTTTAATATCTTTTGCATCCTGTTCTGTAGACAAGTTACACACCTGTTTGATCATCTGTATTTGCAGCCGGCTCCTTAACCTAAGCATGCATGAGCTTCCTATCCCATTATTTCTGAGTGGTATTTGTTCTTAACTATGCCAATGGGGCTTTGCCACATGGATTCATTTTGCACATGCTTTATGACGCAAGCTGTATTTCTTTATTTATATTGGGCAATCACTAATTGTTTTGCATATGTGATCTGTGATTATCTCGGCTCTCCTCCAGGGTCAATTTTGAAATTCATTTGTTCCTTTATTTCTAATGTTGCAGGGCAATCTGCCCTAGAACCTTGCTTTGTAAATATATTAAGAGACTCAACAAAAACTCTTGTTATATATCATTAAATAGTCAGACCGATAAATTAAACAGTAATAAGTCACTAGGACCAGATGGTATTCAGCCAAGAGTTCTGAAGAAAATCAAATGTGAAATTGCACAACTACTCACTGTGGCATGTAAGCTATCACTTAAATCAGCCTCTCTGCCAGATGACTAGAGAAGAGCTAATGTAATGGCAATTTTCAAAAGGGCTCCAGAGGCAATCCTGGCAATTACAGGCTGGTAAGCCTAACTTCTCTACCAGGCAAACTAGTTGAAACTATAATAAAGAATAGAATTTTCAGACACATAGAGGAATAGTATATGTTGGGGAGAGTCAGCATGGCTTTTGTAAAGGATAATCATGCTTCACCAATCTATTAGAATTCTTTCAAGGTGTAATCAGACATGCGGAGGAGGTGATTCAATAGATATAGTGTACTTGTACTTTCAGAAAGCCTATGACAAGGCCCATTCCCAAAGGTTCTTAAGCAAACTAAGAAGTCATGGGATAAGAAGGAAGGACCTCTCATGAATCAGTAGCTGGTCAAAAGTGATATGATCAGTTTTCTCAGTGGAGAGAGATAAATAGCGGGGACACCCATGGATCTGTACTGGGACCAATGCTGTTCAACATATCCACAAATTATCCAGAAAAAAGGGTATAGAGTGAGATGACAAAATGTGCGGACAAGACAACATTACTCAAAATGATTAAGTCCATAGCAGACCGTCAAGGTTACAAAGGGATCTCTCAAAACAACAACAAAATGGCTGATGAAATTAAATGTTGATAAAAGCAAAGTAATGCACATTGGAAAACACTATCCCAACTATGGGATCTAAATTTAGCTGTTACTATTCAAGAAAGAGATCTTGAAGTCATAATGGATAGTTGTGTGCAGGCCCTCTGATGGGTGCAGTTGACTTAAGGCCCGGTGATTCAGAAGGGCCCAGGGCTCCTGACTGCCACCACCACAGCCCCGGGCCCTTTAGATTGACGTGGGAGTGCCAGCTAAAGGGCTGGTGCAGGGATGCGAGGCTAGGCTCCCCACTTCTGCCTAAGGCCCCAGCCCTCCTGGGAGCGCGGAGCCCATTTACACACCTTGCCTGGGGACCAGCAATTCTGTCAGCTCCCTGGTTGTGTGAAAGCATCCAGTGTATGTCTACACTGCAATGCTATTTTGGGATGTCAGACTATCCCGAAATAACTATCCCGTGTCTGAACAGCCAGCCCATTATTTCAGGCTCATTATTCCGACGTCCCTGTAAATCTCATTCTGTGAGGCGTAAGGGACATTTTGAAATAGGGCTTTATTTGGAAATTTGGTACTGTGTAAGCCATTTCAAAATAGCATCGAAATAAGAGATGCTATTTGCATAGCTCAAATAGCGTATCATATTTTGAGTTACAGTACAATGTAGATGCACTCTCACTCAGTGTGCAGCAGCCGTCAAAAAAGCCAACAAAATATTGGGAACCATTAGGAAAGGGATAAATAATTAGAAAATATCATAATGCCACTATATAAATTCATGGTACTGCCTCATCTTGAATATAGTCTGCAGCTCTGGTTGCTCCATCTAAAATAGATAGAAATGGACAAGATACAGAGAATGGCAAAAAGTTATTAGGAACACGTAATTACTTCCATACAAAGAGAAATTAGAACAGTCCCAATCTTTTTGTTTAGAAAAAAGATG
Source organism: Apalone spinifera (assembly GCA_030068395.1). Classification (NCBI taxonomy): domain Eukaryota; kingdom Metazoa; phylum Chordata; order Testudines; family Trionychidae; genus Apalone; species Apalone spinifera. The sequence goes on from CM057848.1 coordinate 113,174,811, forward strand.
ACTAAGGGAACATATGATAGAGATCTACAAAATCGTGAATGGTGTGGAAAAAGAGAATAAGGAAGTGTTACCAAACTCCTCACATCACACAAGAACCAATAGTCATCCAATGAAATTAATATGCGTCAGTTTTAAAACAAACATTGAGAAGCATTTATTCATACAAAGCACAGTCAGTGTTTGGGACTTGTTGTCACGGGATATTGTGAAGGCCAAAAGCACAACAGGATTCAAAAAGAATTAGATAAGCTAATGGAAAATAGGTGTATGAGTGACTATTAGCCAAGATGGTCAAGCCCATGCTCCGGGTGCCCCTAAACCTCTGATTGCCTGAAGCTGGCACTGAATAACAGGGAATCTCTCACTTTATAATTGCCGTTTTGTTTTTTCCCTCTGAAGCACTGGCCACTGTCAGCAGACGGCATACTGGGCAAGATGGGCCAATGGCCAGTATAACCATTCTTATGTTCTTGTGATCATGATTTTGTCCTCTAGCTGTATATTCAATCTCATTCTCCCTGATTCTATAGAAGGTTATTCTGGTGTGACTTTCCTCTATAGACAAGGCCTAACTCTCATTCTTTCTCCTCTCAGTATGTCCATTCCTCTTCTGTCTCATTCCTCTTTCTGTTCCCTGCCCCTTTATGTCTGACCCTGCACACCTCTCCCATCTCTTTTCCTCTTGCCAGCCGCAACACAGCTTACCTCAGAACGGAAAAATCCTTGGAAAGCACAGCTATTGTCTGGTTAATTTCACAGGCCGTTTTCTGCACAGCCATGCAGCCTTTATTTATACAAATGAGCCTCCCTCTTTTAAGAGTAAGAGACTCCAGGGGCCCCCATTTACATATGGTCACACCCAGCCTCTCCTGCTCTCTCAGCATGAACCATGCTTATGGGTAACAAAGGGATGCAGAGACAACTATGATATGTCAACCTAACTCCAGGAAACCCACTAACTCCAACTGCACCTGATCATGGACCTCCACCCTAAACCCATTTGACACTTCAGCCCCTGCCTGTAACCTAACCTAATTTTCCCCTTCCCTCATCCTAACACTAGCCAGGGTCCTAATGTTCCCCATGCTTACCAGTACCTAAGTCTGCAATCACAACACCCCAACTCTAGCCATCACCCCATCTCACACCTTAACTCTCAGCCAATTCCAACCCACAGTCTAATGCTAACCTGCACCTGAGCCAAGTTCATGCTTTGATGTCATTCTCATCTGAAGCCTAACTCGAAGTCTCCCCCAATTCCTTTTAGCCCACATCCTAACTGCAACCAATGTTCTAACCCTCACCACAAATGAATACACAACCCTAATCTCCCCCTAACTCTGACCTCTACCCCACCCCATCCAGTACTCTAACCTGCAGCCAATCCCACACATCATCTAGCCCACACCTCTGACTCCCTCCCACCACCAACATACTAACCCTTGCCTCAGTTGACATCCTAACCCTTAACTAAACCAGAAATCCAACCAACGCTTTCACTGAAACCGCAACTCTAATCACACTGACTCTCCCACATTCTTCTCTATACCCTAAATCCAACCCACAGGTTGATCTACACTCTAACACCTACATCTGCCCTCCCCAGTGCTTCCCTAAACTCAGCCAACAACTTTATTTGCACCCTAACACTCACTTGTAATCCAGCTCTAAGTATGTCATGTTCACCCTATGCCTAGTCATTGTCCCAAGCCCCATCCCTGCTGCCCAGGGCCCCATGGGAGCCAAGTGCCTTTCCCACTGTAAGGGCATGCCACCCCTTCCCAACAGGTGGTGAGCAGCCCTGGCCTCCCCGCACAGAAGCATGGGGGAAATGGAGGGAGGGCAGCATGCGGCCCTAGATTTCTCCAGCCTCACTGGAGCATGGAGAGAGAGGGCAGGCAGCGTGCAGCCCCAGCCTTCCCTGGCCCCAGAGTGCGGGCGGCGCCTGCCCCCAGCCTTCTCAGCCCCTAGAGAGCTGACAGCACATCCCTAGGAAAGTGGGGGAGATGTGCTGAAAGAAGGTGGGGCTGGACTGGCAGTTTGGGAAACCGTTGCCTTCCCTTGCCTCTTCTACTACCCACTGTCCCTGAGTATATCTGCAATTACAAACCTGCACTTGTCCAACACTGGCTCCCTTGGGCTCATAGGGCTCAAGTAAGGGGTTGTTTAATTGTGGTATGAACTTTCAGGCTGGGGCAGGACACTGGCATCTAGAACCCTGCAAGATGCCAGGGTTGCAGAGCTCAGGCTGCAGCTTGAACCAGAACATCTCCACTGCAGCTAAACAGCTCTTTAGCCCAGTCCAGAGTCAGCTGACAGGAGCCAGCTGAAGGTGTCTGATTGCACTGTAGACATACCTTAGAAGTGCTTTGATGGGAGCTGTGACCCCTGTGCGGCAGCTCCTCCCTAGCCTCCTCTTCTCACTCTTCTACTTCACTGCCTTGGCTCTTTCTCTTTCTCTCCCTTTCCCTCTTTCTCCATCCCCCTCACCAGCTCTGTCTCCTTCCATCTCACTGTGTCTGTGTTTGGATTGGAAGGCAGCAGGCGTAAAAAAGTAACTCTCACCATGCAAGGCAGGTTCTGGAAACCTGACCCTGCGGTGGGTGCAGGGTCTTGTCCCAGCCCTGTCTGGGCAGCCCTTCCGCACGCAATGAGCAGGAAAACATGTCGAAATGGGCCATAAAGTTCTGTGCTGGGGCTCCCAGGTCTGGGCCAAAGCAAACACAGGAGGTAGAGGGTCTACACATGAGCACTCCCCTCTCAGCAACCCCCACCCCTACACACAGGTTCCTCCCAACTTGTACAGGCAAGAGTACGCACATACACAAATTGCCTGCCTGTATGCTTCTAGACCCCCACCCTCCATAGGGGTGCTTCCCTTCACATAGCGGGAGCAGACCTTACGTAATCACCTTAACCTGTCTGCACTAGCACTGGGGCCAACAGCCACTGCAGGCCTGGGGGCAAGGTGTGTGGGGAGCAGCTCTGTCCCCATGGAGGGGCAAGATTAAGGCCAGAAGGAGCAGGACCGAGGGCAGTTAGCCCTGAGCACTGTCAGACTGTGGTGAGACCCCTCCCCACTGCCAGCCCTCAGAGCCACACAGAGCATCACTGTGGTGCTCCTGTGGCAATTCAAAGGGGCCAAGGGCAGTCACTGCCGCTGCCATAGTAGTGGCAACAGTGGCCAGGAGTTCTGGGCCCCTTTGAATCTCCAGGCCCCAGGGCAATTGCCCCCTTCCCTGTCCCCTCCACCTCATTCATGGGCCTGTACACTGGGGAAGAGCCTAGCCAGCCAATGTGGCTATATCAGGGGCAGGAGGAAGGGGCAACTGTTTCCTGTAGGGAGAGGGGCTGCAGGAAGGGCCACCTAGAGAGGCAGGGAGGGAGCACATGGGGGCACTCCAGTTAGCAATTAACATTTTTGCAGGGGCATAGGGAGGCAGTGCACCTTCTGAGTGCTACCACAGTCACCTGTGGTGAGAAGTCTCCTAGGGCCAGGGTCCCCCAGGGAGAGCAGTATGAAGGGGGTCCCATTACAGGGCACACAGAGCCAGATGGGCTGGTGCCAGGGGGGAGAGTCCCTTCCCGGATGCCCATGTCATTGCAGCTTGACTAGTGATTAGTTTCTTAATCTCTTTGCATCTTTGACTGAGAAACATGACGTGAATGGGCATCTGCAATGGCCATCTCGATATCTCTGAAGCAGTGCAGCCAAACGCTCCCAGCTGCTGGGATACAGAAGAATCGCTGTAATGGGGGCTGTGAGCCAGGATATATGGGGCATCTCCTTAGCTATGTGGGAGGGAGTCTAGGGCTGGAATAGCTGTGGATCAGGATTGTGGGGCATTGGCCAAGCTGTTGTGGGGAGGACGGAGCCCAGGTCTGGAATAGCTGAGGGATTGTGAAACAGGATTTAGAGGGATTAGCAAAATGGAGGGGATGGGGAGTCCGGACCTGGAATAGTTGGGGAGCCGTGAGATAGAATTATGGGGCATCAGCAGAGCTGTGGGGGAAGGGAGCAAAGGCAGGTTGAGTTAGGGTGGAGGGGCATTGGCATCATTGCTCCCCCACTCCCCATGGGAGATGTGACTGGGAGATTCCTGGAGCTGTGATGGGAAGTGGTGTCTGGAGAAGTCAGCTCCCTCAGCTGCTGAGTGAGGTGCCAGTTGGCCAGAAAATGTCTTGGAAACAAGACATGACCTTTATAAAATAACAGACTAATTGGTTTGTCTTTCATAAGCTGCCCCTGACGTCAGGGAAGATGACGGGATCCCAGGCTGTGGTTTCCTGCAGTTCTCTGCAAAGGTCATTGCAGGCCACTCCCAGGCCCTCCCTATATTAGGGCTTCCCCCTCACCCAAACAGCTACCAGCTCCTACCCAAGCTGAAGACTCCTGCCTTAGTCCCCGAGGACAGCTCCCTGCTCTTTCTTCACTTGGGGGATCCCCCCTCACCCTAGGGAAAGCTCCCAACGCTTTTCCAAGTAGGGGTCCCCCTTCACCTCTGGGGGTCTCACAGTTTCTTCCTGAGTCTGAGTGCCCCCCTTGACTCCCAGGCCCTCCCTAAGTCAGGATTCCCCCTCATTCTCTGGTAAGGCTCTCTGGCCAACTCTGAATAAGGGAGCCTCCCTCAGCAATCTAATGTAGCTCCCAGGACTGCCTCCAGTTGGAGTGTGTCCCTTTCTCAGTATTCCTCCAGGTTTCTCTCTATGTTGGAGTCCCTCTTACCTCCCAAAGCAATTCTCAGCCCTCTGGGTCCCTCCTCATGCCTCATGGCTCCCCCCTCCTAGGTTGGGTTTCTCGTCATCCCCACTATCACTCAGACTCCTCTCTGAGCTGGGTCCCGCTTTCACACCACAGTATGAAGTAGGAATGTTAAATATCGGTTAATTGGATAATCAATTAGCCTTATGAATTCTTATTGGTTACTCAACTATTCTGTAGTCCCCAGGGGTGCGACCGGCAGCCAGTGCGTTCCAGCCCCACTCCCAGGGAGCTCCCTACCACTCCACATTGCTGCCTCTGTATTAGAGGCAGCAGCATGGGGTGCCAGGCGGGAGCTGGTCCGTGAGGGAACCAGTTTAAAAAACAGCTCCTCGCATGGACTGGCTGCCTGTCGCCCTGCATAGCTGTCTCTGGTACAGAGGCAAGAGTGTGGTATAGCAGCAGCCCCTGTCTGGGTGGGGACGGGTCTGAGCTCCCGGACCGGGCATGAGCTGGAACTGAGCCAGGCTGCCTGCCCTCCTGGTTCCTAATACACTTTAAATGCAGAGCTGCAGCGGGGGTAGGTCCCAGACCTGGCACAAGCCGGGACTGAGCTGGGCTGCTGGCCAGCCTGCTAAAAATGTACTGGCAAGAGGGTGGGGGCGGGGGATGCATGTAGTCTATAGCATTAACTGATAAGCTTTTGCTTATTGGTTAATTGGTTAGTCGACTACACGCTTACATCCCTAGTCTGAAGTCAGGCCTGGTTTCCAGCTAACCAGTATGACTTCTGACTGTTGCTAGCATTGGCGTCTTAGCTGACAGATCCTGACATGGTGTCCCTACTCCCTAACAGGGGACCTTTCCCAGCCTCCTGCCTAGCTCAGGGTCCTGTGGGCATGCCATGTCTCACCCATCCCATCATGCTCTGCTGGGGCTTATCGCAGCCTGGCCTGGATGCTTCTCCTGGGGGGAGCTGAGGCCAGAGCTGGAATGTATAGAATTGGGCTGGCCCACTGATACCTACCTTACCTGCCAAGGGCCTCTATCATCCCACAACATGCCTCAGAGAGACCCTCTTCCCTCACGTTGTTCCTTCCATGCGTCTCTGCCCAGAGAGCCCTACACACTGCTCCCCCCATTGGAACCTGCCCAGAGGGCCCCCTACCTCTCCACAGGCTGCTCCCCC
>CM057848.1:113182438-113194597 GCA_030068395.1 Apalone spinifera
TGACTCTGGAGTAGTAAGAGCTGCTGCTGCTGCATTAAGCAGGGTGAATATGTTTAAAGGACCTTAGCCCACCTGCGAACCACTAAGAATTTGTCAAGACCAGGGAAAAAGAGTCATGGTTAGGTCAAGACTAGTAAGCTACTTCCAGCTAACCCTGTCCCACTTTCTTTATAAATCTAGATAATATAACCAAACCTAAACTTCTCCTTGGGCAGGTTCCTTGAGGGACTCTGTGCATTCCTATTTGTGGGACCCAGTGCCCCTGGTGTGCAGCTGTGGAACTTGCCCAGAACAAAGGCATGTTCTCTCTTGTGTGTGAGTGATGTCATCTGCTCTGTGAAAAGGCACGTACCCTATCCTGTGATGGCGGCGAAGGACAGAGGCAGTGAGCTAAGGGAACTAGAGGCTCTCTATCCCTAACTAGCTTGTAGGGGAGTATAAGTGAGTCCAGTGGTGATAGCCCCAGTGAGGGACAAGGAAAGAGCTAAGCCAGGCCTCACAATAGCTTCAAGAGAGGTGCCTCTTGTCCAGCAATTGTACTGCAGATGAACCTGCCCCTCAGGTGCCTCCTGTGCCATAGTGAAACTGGCTGGGTAATTTCATGTGCAGTCTATCATGCCTTTGCTGCCCACAAAACAGCAGATATCAGAGGCACCTCTGGCTTCAGTGCCTGCAGCCAGATACTCCCATGGTTCTGTCAAGGGAAGCCTTGGCATTAATGCAGGAGGCACCAGTGTCAACACCTACACCACACCAGGTACCATTACCCTTTTGTCGGTCTCAGCCCTATCATTTGACACAACAAACTAACAGAAAGACAGCTTACCCCAAGGGTCACATAGTTTATTCTTCATCCCCTGCAGAGTTCATGATACATCAGACACCAAAGCAAGAAGAATGGCTCTCAGGTGATACTTCTTGCTGAGCATTCTGGCCTCATGCTCACATCCCCAGGGAAAATCAAAGACCTGCCTTTGAAGGCATGGACCTCTAAAGTGACAACTGATAAGGCCTGGCCTCTTCCAAAGACAGACTGCCTTCCAAAACCAAGGTACACATTCTCAAAGGTCCAAAATCTGCTCCTGACAAACAACCTCAGCAGCACAGGAGCCGGGTTCCCCATTACATGTTCCCTTAGTCCCCAGCATCAGCCTCTAAACAGTAGCTCTGAGGGTGCAGTCAAGAACTGCAGACATCACATCTCTAGTCCTTGATCCTTGTTCCCTGTTCCCTCTCTTCTGACATTTTCTCCTTTCACAATGCCTAGTTCATGATTACTTCTACTCTCAGGACACTCGCCACCATCTACATAGATATCCCACCCAGTTCTGCCCCAAGCCACCTCCCCCTCTTCCCTCCCTCTTCAGGCACCCATCTCACCAAAGTCCTGTTGGAAGAGTTAGATTGCTATCTCAGTAAGGGAGTCATAGAGGTCCAACAGGTCACCAAGGGATAGCCTGATCACCAAGAACAGCAGTGATCTGAGATCCATCCTAGACCTCAGAAACCTCAAGCGGTACATAAGGACATTCAAATTCAGGATTTTTGCAGCAGGGGACATCGTGCTGTCAGTCCTCAGGGATTGGTCTGCAGCCCCACTCTCTGGCAAAAGGAACATGGAGGGGGCCTGCTCAGCAGGAGCTCTCAGGATCCATGCGAGCACCCCTTAAAGCAGCAGTGGTCAGAGTACTATTTCCCAGGAGTGAGCACCTAGGAATAGATCTCTTTCAGCAAAACTCAAATGCCCTGTGTGCTGCTCAAGAGCACACATGGACAGCACATGGTGTTTCTGCTGCACTGGAGCCTCTGTCTTCTCCACATCTTATCTCCTCCTCTGATCCCTAGAGGGATAAGGGAGAGCAGACTGGTCAGAACCAGTATTATATTAGAAGCCTTTTGGTGGCCTCATCAGCACTGTTGTCCAGATCTCTGCAGCTGACCAAGAAGTCACCTTATCTGCTTTCCTCTGTCCTCAGGCCTTCTGAGTCAACTACACGGGAGGCGTCTGCATCCCAATCCACAGACACTCCCCTAGCAGTGTGAAGGGTAGAAGTCCACATTGGTCAGTAGGTCAGTTTCTCCTCTTGACGGACCCAAGCCATTCTCTTACAGTCTAGGAAGGGCTCCACCTTCAAATGAAAACTGTTGCCATCTGGCTGCAGGTAAAGGACTCATGACATCTCAAGCAGTAAAGGACTCGTGCCAGCTCAAGCTGGGGTCCTTGCAGTCCTAGAGCACCTTCTACTGTTTGAGTCCCAGGACTTCATCTCCCCATGGCACTGTATCTACTCATCACTATTCTGTTAAAGATAAACCCATCTTCTTTTCCCCCAATAGCCTCCATGTTCCTTAAGGGCCCGGTAAATGCATTTCCCCTTGGGAGGAGCCCCCACCTTTATGGGAGCTCTCTCTTGTCCTAACAAAGTCAGGGGCCTTTCTTATGTAGCACAGGTTCTAAGGCTCACACTCCTTCCTGGGCTTGAGAGCCTGAGTAGCAATGTCTATGCTTCCCTTTTTAGCCCTGTAGTGCAAGATCCAGTCTGTAGACCTGCGCTCTGAGACTTGCTGGCTGTAGATGGACCTTCAGTGTTCAATGTGGGTCCCCAGTCTTTAAAACAGGAAGGTAAGAGACCTAAAGGCAGAGTCGAGACCATGAAATCCTGCTTGGGATAGAGGGCATTTGAAGGCAATCTACCTATTACTACGTAGGCAGGAAGGGAAGGGCAGGGTACCAAACAAGGCAGCAGAACTCCTGTGTTCTCTCAGCTCTGCCATTGTATGACATAGGGCAAGTCCCTTCCCCCCATGCGTGCCTCAGTTTCCCTGTTTGAAAGAGGGAGGCATAAATTAATCTGACTGGCTGACCCATGGGATTTGTGAAGCTACAATCCTCTATCCCTGCTCCTGGCACTCTAGCAGTCTGGGCAGTGCTGTTGAAAGGCAGCATGTTGTTAATGTGGAATCTGGGGAGTGAAGGAGGCTCTGCCTTAGAGGCGCCAGGCAGTTGGAGTTGTAGAGGGCAGTAAATCCCTGGGAGCTGATGCCCAAACCAAGAGTGACAATGCTGAGCCATTCACAAAACAGTGTTGGGGTGGAAGGAGCTGTATCATCCCAGCACTCCGAGATTGATATAGCAGGCAGCCTGTTAGTATTCCCATGGGAAAGAGACGTAACTCCTGCTTGGGCATAGGAGAGGGGCAGAGCAACCTGGCTGCTGGGGGCAGGTGGGGTAAATGGGGCCCACTCTAGCCTCACTGAGTCTTTGGAAAGGGTTAACAATAAAGCCCCCTTTCTGGATCTTGTGAGGAGTCCTGGGGTGACTCTTCAGGTTTCCAACTTTCCCGACCAGACACCATTGTCACAAATGACATCCCTCTAGTAGAGAGTTGGCAAACCTACTGCCTCTGGGATGGGTGAAGATAGTCATTATCAGAGCGTGGCTCATCTACTAGCCTTGTGTCCCATCTCTGTCTGCATCCCATATACCACCTGCTTCTAAAGTGCAAAACTCAGGTTGGGAGTTACAAGATAACATGTCCACCACTGGAGGCTCTGGCTCCCATCAGAGGGGCTTTACCCTTTGGCAGGAAGGGTTTGGTCCTTCCCAAAGCTCTTGGCTATTTTGAATCATTGAGGGGCTCACTGGGTGTTCTTGTTCCCCATAGAAATGCCTGCTCTTTTTATGAATCTTGCTGAGCTCTTAGTTTCAGTAACACCTAGTGGCAGTGAGTTCCACAGGCTAAGTGTGTGTGGTGTGGAAAGCTGTTCCTGCAGTTCCAAGGTTACTAAGAGGATCAGGGAAATGGAAGGAAGTGTTGAGCACAGACTGGTAAGAGTAGACTGACGGGAGTGGATTTGGTTCTGTGACTTGAGGAAGACGGCTTGGCTTGTGATTGCACCCCTATGCTGAAACCCAGTAGTTCAGTTCCTCACTCTACCAGACTTCCTGGGGGAATATGGGCAAGGCCTTTCACCTCTTCATGCCCAGCAAAACGAAGACAATGGTCCTTTTTGTGTGTGTCTGGTCTTTTAAGCCTCAGTTCTTCGAGGCAGGGACTGTGTCTGTGCAGCACCCAGCACAATGTGGGGCTGATCTTGCTTGGTTGGTGCCTGTAGGTGCTGCTGTCATCATAGTATTACAGATAGAAACAGCATAAAAAGGAGCAGGAGGGTGCAATAAATGCTGAGGTTTGGCCATGTCTTAACACAGTGTTTCCCAAAGTATTAAGTGTGGATTCAAGGGGCATCACCTGAGCTGTGGAGGGGGGAGCCCAGGACTGCAATATTGGGGGGATGCAAGTCCAGATTGAGGGGCATCAGCAGAGCTGGCTAGGGGAGAAAGCCAAGGACTGGGATAACAGTGGTGATTTGGGCAGACAAACAGGCCTCACAGTTTTTCCCAAAGGTGCCAGCTTTCATTTAAAAAGAATAAGACTCCAGCTGTTCTGGCTGGGAAGAAAACCTTGTAAATGTAAACCAAGTGTAGCTGATGGAGCCTGAGTTTGCAGAGAGCCTGAGACAAAGGGTCTGAGGTGTGAACTGCCCTGCTGGGTTCACTGGGCATGTGCTCACGTGCCCAAAATGCCACGTTAAGTGTCAGCATTGTTAATTTTTTTCCTGACATGCTCTGACCAGCAGAGAGAGTTTAGGGAGCATCATTTTCAGGTGTAAGATATGGGTGCTCCCAGGCAGTGGAGCAGACCATAAGGTGAAGCTATTAGTTGCATTTGCCTGAAGGGTGCGCCCATCCTTTAGAGGTTGGGGAAATGGGTGGTAACACCAGGCCAGAGATGTCGATTTAATCAGGAAATGGGGACCCTCTGCGGCATATTTCCTCCAGAGCTTCCCTTAAATTCGGCTACAGCGTGGGTGCAGAGGAGATGCAGGCCCAGAGCCAGGCATCATGGTCCCCCATCAGCAATGGGAACTGTGGGGGGCCCCAAAGGTGTCTGGCTGCAACAGGGAGCATGACATCAGAATGGGGAAGAGAGAGGGCCCGCCCCCCTAGTGGGGATGTGCTAGGAGAGGGGAGGGTGAGATGAGAGTAGGGTGGCCACTATCCCGTTTTCAACCGAGCACCTGGTCAAAAAGGGACGCTCCCTAGCCCAGTGAAAATGAGTGCGTGGGGGTGGGGAGAGCGAGCCACAGAGGGGGAGGGGATGGAGAGAGCAGGGTGGGGCCTTGGAGAAGAGCTGGGGGAAAGCCTGACTTTGTTCAGTCAGAAGGTTGACAACCTTAGATGTGAGTGAGGGGCTGCGCTGGAGCTCTTACCCCTCCCTGTCACCCAAGATCAAGGGGACTCAGTCCAGTGTCCCTAACCCCACCTGGGTGGAAGCTGCTGCAGGTTGGCCCTGGGACAGAGTGCTCACTGCACTCCCCCAAGGGGGTAGAGGCTCCTGGGAATAGGGAGAGATTGCAGGCAGGGGAACTAGGAGAGCTCTGTACTCTCAGGCTTCCGGGCCTGAACTGACCCCCAGCTGGGGGACAGGAAAGAATTTGGCTCGGTGCATTGGGCAGCTTTCACCATTCGTAAGAAATAAGAGACAGAATATCCATCTAGGACCCATTGGTCTAATCCAACCAGCTGTCTGTGGGGAGAGAGACTGGTTTACATGAGCCCTTTGGTCTGACCAATAGTAGCTGGGCTAGGGGGAGAAAGGGAATATCATGCTGGGTGGGCTGGTTGGTCCCATCTGGGCTTGGTAGGAAGAGAGATACTGACCTACAAGCCTGCTGGCTGATCCAGTGTAACAGCAAATGGGGGTGGGGTACTGGGCTACGGGACTTACTGCTCTGATCCAGCATGGCAGGGAGAAGAATGGGGGCTAGACCAGCCTTAATGTGATGCGGTGCATCTGGGCTGAGTAGATGGGCATAGTGCAGCAGGGTGGGGCAACCCAAGGCTAGCTGGGCTCTATGGCTGGTTCTCCTGGTAGTTCTCTAGCTGGTCAGCACCAAGATAGGAGCACATGTCCCCCAAATCACCTCCCCCCACATGCACAACACTGGGAGAAGGTGGGGGAAGGCACTGACTGCAGCTTTTGAGTCTGCACCTCCCAGGCAGTGGAGCAGACAGGGCTCTTAAAGGGAAAGAGCAGTGACTGCACAGGCCAAGTGACCCAGGTGAAGGAACATGTGACACCTCGCTTTAATGGGCTGCCTGTTTCCTCCCCTGAACTGGGGCCAGCTCCACTCTGGGCCCATGTTCCAATGCTCGCTCTGCCGTGCCAAACAGGCAGGGAGGGGCTGCCAGAAGGTTCACTGCAGGGGGCTGGGAGGGGGAGGATGGTGGGAGGAGGGAGATAGGAGACGGGAGGAGGGACAAGGGGGAGAGGAAACCAGCAAAGTAGCGGGAAGAGGAATGGGCCAGGAAGGTGCAGAGGGTGAGGGGAGGGGTGGGCCAGAGAAGAAGGAAACAGAATCCCCTGACAGGTGACTCCTTGACCTGGCCCTTGGCCTGGCTCTGCTGTCCAGCCCCTCCCCATGGGGTTAGAAATCTGTGGGCTCTGCCAACCCCAGCTCTGGAAAATAGCTCTGTGAGCAGCACGACACACTTTTTTGATTAAGAGCTGGCAGGAGTGTGCACCGGCCCTCAAGCTGCTGGCAGGGTGCAGAGGAGATGAAAGGGAGGTGGGGAGAGGGGAAGGGGCCTGCTTGCTGCCTACCATCCCCTGCCCTCCATGCCCCACTCTTCACCCCCTCCAATTACTGAAGTTCCAGGGGGCTGTTTTACACCATGTCCAGCATGTTTCTGTTGTTAAGGTATGAGGAGGCTATGACATCAGACTGGCCTTAGCCAGTCAATATGGAGCTCATATAACTCATTAGCAAGCTACCAGCCTATTGATTGCTTGTCAGGGACATTGGGGGCAGATGGAAATCTCATGCTATGCAGTGACAGTCTGATGCTATCTTCAGTTTATTTGACACTATTCCCATCATCCCCTGTTTAAAAGTACAGGAGCAAATTGCGTGTCAATGCTGTCATGAGCCAGGGATGTATGAGAAACTCTGTTGTCATCTGTTGGGCTGAATCGGAACTGGTCAGCTGTGTGTCATAGACTCTGTACTTCTGGTAGCAAATGGGGATTCTCCATTAGCTCAGTGGCCTACCCTTGGGCTTCATCAGTAGGAGGATCCAAGTGCTTTACCGACTGAGGTGGTGATGTTCAGAATAGCCATATTGTCCATGGAGTTCTGGCTGGTCCTGGCTTAGTTAAAACAGCTGAGATATAGCTGCCTCTGGGGGGATGCAGCAGCTGTTAATACAAGGATCCCTTGTCTGGTGCCAAGATGTAGCCACCTCTGGGTTGGGGCCCAGCAGCTGTATAAACAGGGATTACTCATGCAGCTCTGGAGTGGGGCATGAAGCTGTTGATCAGCTGTGATGCTGCCTAGGCGAGGTGATGAACATGGCTCCATCTCCAGCAGAAGTGCAATAGGTGCAGGGAGGCAGAATGGAATTGCCCAGGTTGGGATTGGTCCAGGGCATGGCATGAACACCTGACAGGCAAAGTGCCGCAGGTTGCTCTTTAATGAAGCGTGCAAGTGGCCAGGGCCTGGGCTTTATGTTTCATGGGTGATTCATCGCAGGTGAGAATCACCTTCCTGAGCAGGATTCACGCACCAGCACAAGTAATGGGCACATCCCCTCTGTGGCCAACAGCCAGCAGCCTACGCAGGCGTGACTCCCTCCCCAGCTCCTTCCTGCCAAGCCCAACTGAGCTGCAGTGAGACACTGGAATGCTGCAGGGTTCTGGAGCCTGAAACCAACATGCTCTCGAACCCCTAAGCGTACACACCTGACACCTCTCTGTGCCTGAAATCCCCAAAAGTTCCAACCACCAGGAATCCCTGACAGCTCCTGTGCCCCTGTAGCACCCACCACCCCATGCCTCCCATGGCCCTGAGCCCAGGATGAGCCGAGCACCAACCCAGATCACACCTTCTGAAGCACAAGGGCAGCCTTTACCTTTGATTCTGAACCCTCTGACGCTCCCCCTGCCTGTGTGGGCTGAGACCCAGCAGAGATACTCAGCCCTGGACTGGGTAGGTGGCCGGGTTGGGGGGTGGGAGTTGGAGACAGCGAAGCACACTTGAAAAGGCCTTTTAAACCAGCCGGGCCTCAGCTCCTCTGACACTCGCAGCATCTGCCTCTTGCTCCCAGCTCTTCCCTGAGTGCGCTACAGCCTCCATGGCTCATTCAAAACAGGTGTGTGAGACACCCATAAAAATACCTGGCTGAGCAGCTGGGGTTGGCGGCCGTTCAGGGCGACAGGGAAGAGAATGTGAGACAAGGTGTGAGAAATGTACATCCTGCCTCACTGGGGCGCTGGGCTGGGGAACCCGCCTGGCTGGCCCCGGCAAGTACCTCCCACATGCCTGTCCTCAGCCCCCCAGCCAGAGCACGTTCAGACCCAACCTCAACATAGCCCTGGGGAAGAACAGTGGCGTGATAGCTCCAGGGACAAATTCATGTCACAGCACCCCCTGCTGGAGAGGGCAGGACTAGGCAGCCACTGGTTCCTCCTCCTTCCTAGTGTTACAGCAACCCCTGCTGGAAAGGGTGGAGCTGGACAGAGAAAGCACCAACCTCTCACCTGTCACAGTGCCCCCTGCTGGGGAGAGCAGGGCTGGGCAGTCACAGGCTCCTTCTCCTCCCTAGTGTCCGGGCACCCACTCAAATGAGGTAGGCTATGCCCTCTCCTGTTTCACAGCACCCCCTGGCATCCCCTGAGCTGGTCATTGTGTTCCCTGCAGGAGATTCTTGGGGGATCTTTGCCTTCCTGTGCGCCGCATTCTGGAACCTGCCCGCAGTCCCCGCCCTAAACAGCACAGAGGAGGTGGGTGCTGGCCAGTCCATCCAGAAGACCTATGACCTCACCAGGTATCTGGAACACCAGCTACGCACGCTCGCCGGCACCTATGTGAGTACAGGGAGGGCTATGGACCGGGGGCAGCCCTGCGACCCCACCTCCGCTTTCCTCACCCATTCCTGCTGCCCCTTTCTCCCTCATGCTTCCTGTGTACGCTCTCTCCTCCCCTCTCCCAACTTAAATGTCTCCCCACTGAAGGTTGATTTTTCTCTGTCCTCCTTGGGGGAGGCTTGGTAAATGACAGGCTCCCAAAAGTGATTCTCCCCCCTCAAGGGAGCTGGGGGGGGGGGTGTAACTCAATCTCTCCTCCTCCTCCCCACAGCACACAGGGAGCAGGGATGACAAATGGCTGAGGCATGTTCTGTTATAAGATCCGGCTCCGCATCATGATGATGTGGTCTGGAGGCTGAGTTGGGAGGCAGCTCTTGGAGTGAAGGGAGGAGCTGAAAATTCTCTGCCTGTCCCTGATTGGGGGTCTCTGGCTCTCATCCCCAGCCCTCTTTCTATTCTGGGACTAGTTCTCCTCCCCCCCCTCCCCTAACATCCCCTTCTGGGGAGCTGGGGCTCCCACTCTCCCTGTTTGCACTCACGTGCCTGCGCTCTGTCATGCATATCTTCCAGCTCACACCCTCCCCACTGCATGGCTCTAGTCCTGGCAGGTTGCCCTGCATCCTGCCCCCTCCCTGTCCTGGGGCACCGGGGGAGTCTCCCACTGTTTACACTCTGTTGTGCTGTCTCTCCATGGGGTGAGGTGAGGCCCGTGTGTCAGAACTCGCCTGGGAGACGCCCCGGCTGGGCCACGCTCCACCATGCACAGAACAGGCACCCAACCATGGTAACAGGGGACACCGCCCACATCAAACCCACGGGCCTATCCAGCCTGCCATCCCCCTCACCCCGCTCTGCCAGACCAGATTCACAAGCCCATCCTGTCTATCTCCCTCCTCCTTTCTGGGCCAAATCTCACCCTGGAACCCATCTGTCCTTGTAACCTCACCACACTGGATCAGACTAATTGGCCCTTCTGGCCTCATCTCCCTGCTAGAGCCTAATGATTATATGGAGCCCTGAGTAACTATAGGCCAGTTACCCTGACGACGATCCCAGGCAATATCCCAGAAAGGCTTATTTGGGATACAACAAAGAATTAAAGGGTGGTGCCATGATGAATGCCAGGAAGCCGTGTTTTGGAAGATAGGGCTTGTCAGACAAACCTGATATCCTGTTTATTGGTGCCGTCACAAATTTGATAGATAAAGATAACTGAGCTGACATAACATATTTTGATGTCTGTGAGGCATTTGGCTTAGACCCATACGCTAATCAGGTTAAACAGTTCTGTACAGAATCAGCCTAGCCCATATTAAGTGAATTAGAACCTGGCTAACCAATAGAGCTGAACATTAATTATAACTGGAGAATCCTCCTCTGATCGGGGTGTTTCTCTTGGGGTTCTGGGGCTGAAAGGATCATTTGATATTTTTATCAATGATCTGGAAGAATATACAAAATCACTGTTAGCACATAACACCAAAATATGGCAGCGGTAAATACTGATGGGACAAGCTTGTTAGACAGACTGATCTAGATTGCCTGGTAAACTGGGCTCAGGTGAACAAGGTACATTTTAACAGAGCCAAATACAGGTGGAACCTCTCTAGTCCAGCACCTTAGGGACCTGACTGGTGCCAAACCAGAGAATTTGAGGAACCACGGAAGGTCATTGTTGTCTAGCAGCATTGCCAACACTTCCACTGCTTTCTGGGCTCTTAGAGCTAAATAACAGCACAGAACACTGAGAGCCAGGACTGGTGGCTGTAAACAAACTTTATGGGAAACTTGGCCACACCCATGATAAGTGGACATCCAGCTAACTAAAGTCATGCCAGACCCTGGATAGTGCCAGACCAGAGTGCCGGACAGGAGAAGTTCAATCTGTACAAGAACAAAATTCCCTGTTCCAGGAGCAGGCCATGCATACTGGAGGAGGGACTGTATCCTGGGATGAAAAGGACTTGGGTGTTCTGATAGGGAACCAGCACACCAACTGACAGTGCAATGCTGCAGCTCAGAGGTCAAAGGTGTTCCTTGCATGCACAAGCAGGAGCCTATCCAGTAGCTGGAGGGGGTTGGTGTTACTTCTTAGTGAGGCCATTAGGGGAACAGTTCTGGTGACCATATGAGAAAAATTGGACAGGGTCAGGAAAGAGTGACAAGAATGACAAACTCTGGGAGAGGCTGTGTGGTGGTATTTATCTACTGAGCTTATTGAAGAAAAGATTAAAGGGTGATTGACCCTGGTCTGCAAGTCCCTGGATAGGAAGATGTTACTGATGCAGGAGGGCTTTTTAAACTAGCAAAGACAGAGTGAGATCCAGTGGCTAGAAGACAATGAAGTCAGCAAAGCTCAAAATAGGAATGAGAGGCAGTCTTGTCAGAGATTCTGTGAATACTATTAGCAGTTTCACAATAACCGACACGGCGGCACCTTCATTCTTGATTCCAAATTCTTCACGCATTTTTTCTCAAAAACATTTGGGTTGGAAAATATTTGATTCCCCCTCCTCCTTTCATCAGGTTTCCATCTTAAAAAAGAAAATCTGGGTGCGAGAGGAAAAGCTGAAAAAAACTAATTCAAAATGTTTTTGGGGGCGTGGAGGGATGTTGACAAAAAAATGAAAATTGTGAAAAAAATGAAGATTTGGGGGTGAAAATACCCATAAATGGGAGGAACAGCCATTTTGGGACACAGATGCAATTGTTCAGTAGGTAACCAGGCTCTAAGAATTGTGCCATCTGTCCCACCAGGCATGGCAAGCAGGTTCCTCTCCCCAAAATCTTTCCTCTCGCAGGAGGGCTCTTTCAGGGATTTGCTTTAATGCAATAGTTCTGGACCAGAGGCAGGAATCCCCGGGATCGGCATTCTGGCCTGGGTTATGCAGGAAATCCAACTAGATGATCACGGGGGCCCTTTCTGGCTATAGGACTCTCTGAGTTCTCCAGTGGTTAATCCATCTTGGATGCCTCAGTGCAAGACCTGACCCTATGACATCCATTGTGGGCTGCCTGCAGCCTGGAGGTGTCTTTGGCTTTTATTAGACCTCCCTCTTCTTCTGGGGCCAGGGGTAGGGTTGGAGGGCTCTCAGCAGGGGGAGGACCAGCTTGTGTGTCTGTTTCACCTGGTCATACGCAAGGCATGCTCCCTGCTCCCATGTTCACGTTAGTGCTCTGCTTTCCCCCCAGCTCACTCTGTGTCTGTCCCCAATCTTTTGTGTGTATGTCT
>CM057848.1:113234109-113245747 GCA_030068395.1 Apalone spinifera
GAATAATTTCTTTATGTGCACTGAGGCATGTGTGAATGTGCACCACCAGTAGAAAGAAACACCTAGCTCTGGGTGCTCTGCTAATCAGCCAGACAGCATTTGAATCTCTCCTTAGCAACTGTACAAGTGCATAGCTTACAGGGAACCCTGGCTGATGCCAGGCAGGAATGGGAGACGAAGGTCATTTTGTAGAAAGTCCAAAATCTCTCATAATGGGCTGGGACTCATGAGATGCTGAAACCCTTCACTAAACATCAAGAGACCCCTGATGAAATTGGGAAACTGGATCTGCTGCCCCCTTCTCCTGATCTGCCGGGTTTGTCTCCCTTACTAATTTTGGGAGACTGAGTAGAAGGGAGAGAGCATGTCAGGGAAGCTTTCCTTTTGGAGGACTTCTTAGACAGAGTTGAGCCAAATCTTTCCTTGGATGTTCCGGGCTGGATCTGAGGTGGCTGTTGGGGCTCAGAAGGCTGCAGTGCCTTGTCAAATAAAATCAGTCTGAGCTGCAACTCCCAGTCCCTTCTTGCCCTGGCTGTTGGAATGACCGTCCAATACTGGCATGGGGTCGTGACATGTGTCACGTTTCTTAAACCCTGGTGAGACCGGCATACTGTCCATGGGTCTTCTCCAGGCTTTCTGCTGCATAGGGCTTTCTGGTGTCTCTGTTTCTCCTTCTTCTTTACTTTCCCCCGTTTCTTTGTATTTTATTGTTTGTTTTTGTTTGCTTGTTTGATTTTTTGAGGGAAATGGGGATGGAGGTTGGGGAAGGCCCCGCTGCCTCCTGTGTGACTGGAGTCACTCCTGCTTCCCTTCTCTTTGTTTTGCTGATTTTTGTGGTGTTTTTTTAAACTAGAACATGAACAAACAACTGTAAGTAACACTTAATGCCTTTTGTGCATGTGTGGCCCAATTGACAACTGCTTTCAAAAGCTCCTGTCTGTGGCTCCGGGATAACCCGTCACCAATAGCGGAGTGCAAATGGAGACATCACTCGAAGAACACCACTTGTTCTTATATGGGGGGTCTTTAATCTAGGGAGCGTCTGATCTACTTTCTCTGCCCCCTGCGAGCCAGCATCCAAGGAAGCCTTGTGCCACTTGAAGGGAGCAGAGAGCAGCCATTCTGGGAGTATGCGCCTAAATCACACTACTAGACTAGAGTGAGGAGCTGAGAACAGGCAGGCTCGGTGCAGAGCACAGGCTCCCGAGTACTGACCAGGGGAGGGGGACTGGAAGCACCAACTGAGACGTATGCAGCTTTTGTCCCAAGCTGCATCATGGGCCTGGAGCGCACACCTTCCACGGATGCCATCACACCGAGATCCATGGCCCCGTCACGTGCCCAGTGGCCCAGTGCTTGCAGGATTGTCCCAGGCCGTGGACCTGGAGAGAGCAAAGCAGCTGCTGAATAATTTCATACAATACACCAGCTGAGCACCAGGTCAGCTATGGTTAGAATAGCAAAGGCTTCTGTTTAAGAGAGACCGAGAGCGAGGCAGGAGCTACCATGGGGGAGCCCAGGGCTGGGACAGCCAGGGATGTGGGTCAGGATTGAAGGGAACCGGCTGAGCTGGTTGCATGAGCCGCACGCCTGGCTGTGCTTGTGTCTCCTCAACGTTCTTCTCCACTGGCCCCAGGAAATCATCTCGCCCCCTCTGACCATAGAAGGAGCCTGACCCTTCCTTGCTACTGCAGGGACATGACTGGCCCAGCTCTCAGCCAGGCACAGACTCTGTTAATGGTTCATTCACTCAGGTATAAGAGGATGGAACAGCCGCTGAGAGAGAGACCAGTAGGGAGAGAACCAGCTGCTCTCTGGCAGGAACCTCACTGCACCACGAGCTCCCTGTCCCGCCAACTTCTTTGGGGCTGCATTTCATCCAAGTGCTGAGACTGCCCAGGTGAGTGGAAGCTACTAGGGACACCCTAGTCCTGCCCTGGAGCCACACAGGGCCACACAGAACATATTACTGTTGTAGGGTCTATGGTGAGCAGCGCGCTGCACCCAGATAGGTGCATTATTGGAGGGTCTTGACCCTCACAGACACAGCTCTCTGGCAGGAACCTCACTGCCCCACAACCTCTGTGTCCCTCCAACTTCTTTGGGGCTGCACCTTATGCCAGCGCTGAGACTGCCCAGGTGAGTGGGAGCTACTGGGGTTATCCTAGGCCTGCACAGACCTGCCCTGGAATGGCTGGGGCCACATAAAGACAGACGGGACGTATTATTCTTGTAGGGTCTCTGGGGAGCAGGGCGCTGCACCCAGACTGGTGCATTATTGCAGGGTCTTGACTCTCACACAGCTTAACAAAATTGTGTGAAAAAGTATAAAGATTTCTATGCCTCTTAGAAGAGAAATCTGAGTCACTTGAGGTCCTCACCCACTGCTGTTTGGGTCTGGAAACATCCAAACGACTTGTGCAAATTCTCATGACAAATTATTTTTCAAGAGGAAAAACTCAAGTCAAGTCACAGGAAAAGCTGCCATGAGATTACAACCATTGGTGCCCTGGTGTGAACAATACCCATGGTGACTGGGTTTGTTATTGTACGGTCTCATGATCACAGGGGCTGCAGCCAGAATGATTTGTTATTGTATGGTCACTGTAGGGTTTGAAAAGAGAGTCTACATAGCTGGATAGACCAGTAGTGAGCGTGCCAATACCAGAGATGATGGGACGTCAGGGGTATCCAGATTTATGGATCTTGGGAAGCAGATAGACCAATCCTGGTCGGGGGTCAGAAGGTGTTTCTGTGCGGATTTGTTCCCGAGTAGCTGTAGGGAGGCTTTTAAGGAGACTGTGTAGTTTCTTTTGGTATTCCGAGGTGGGATCAGAGGTTTGTAAAATGTGGTGTTGGAGAGTTGTCTGGTTGCCTCCTGGTTATAGTCGGCCTTATTCATAACGACCACAGCACCCCCTTTGTCAGCTGGTTTGATTATAATGTCCAGGTTGTTTTTGAGACTCTGGATGGCATAGTGTGTGAAATTGTGTGAAAAAGTATAAAGATTTCTATGCCTCTTAGAAGAAAAATCTGAGTCACTTGAGGTCCTCACCCACTGCTGTTTGGGTCTGAGAACCTCCAAGCGACACTTGTGTAAATTCTCATGAAAAATTATTTTTCAAGAGAAAAACTCAAGACAAGTCACAGGAAAAGCTGCCATGAGATTACAACCATTGGTGCCCTGGTGTGAACAACACCCATGGTGACTGGGTTTGTTATTGTACCGTCTCATGATCACAAGGGCTGCAGCCAGAATGATTTGTTATTGTATGGTCACCTCATAGAGTTTGCTATTTTGGTAGGACTCGGAAGCTGCAGACACTCTGCATTTCTCCAGGGAGGTGGGGTCGATGAGGATCGTAGGGAACTGATGGGTGTCTACCCCACAGGGCGTACCCTGCTCTGTGATTGCTGGAAGCTGCCGAGGACCCATTCCCACCACCGGAGATGCTGATCCTGAACTGCTCCTCCAAGCTTCGGCTGCTACAGGGGACACTAAGGAGGGGCCTGCCTGAGACACTGCTGGTGACTGGACCTGTCTTTCACCCCTATGGGCCACTTTCTGAGACAGGGATGTGAGTGGGGAAGAAAGTTCTCTCCCCAGGGATGGGGATGGGGATTGGCTGGCTGTGCACATGTAACCCTTCTGCCGGTAGCAGCTGCCAGCCAGAAGGGCCGGGTTCAGTATGTAGGCGGGTTCCTTCAGCAATGTGATCAATTGTCTCAAGCCCCCACCCAGTAAACTGGGAAAATTTCAACCGACCCGTTGGGCGCCTTTAAAGGCAAGTCTTCCCCTCTCGCAAGCACTTTGTGAGAGATAGAAACAGTCTGTTCAATAACAGTAATCTAGCATTAATCTACAGAAACACACAAAACAAAGTAAACCCGTAAGCAAGACACCACCGCAGAGTCCACAGGGTAGAGTCTTTTGCTTCCGGATGTTTAGTCCAACCCCAACTCATACAGTGTGCTCCCCCTTCAAACCCCGCACTCACGGCTCTTTCCAGTCAGTGCAGAATCAGAGTCCATAGATACATCTTCATGATGCCTCCCCTTGTTGAGCATGTAGCAATGTTGCCCACTTGCTGCCCCTGTCGGCCACCTGCCACTGCTCCCGCCGGCCACTGCACCTCTCCCCTGCCACTGCTCCCACCGGTTGTCGGCCAATTGCTCCCACCAGCTACCGCGCCGGTTGCCTGCTGCTGTTCCCACTGGCCACTCCAACAGCTGCCTGCCACTGCTTGCATGGGCTGTTCCTGCCAGCTGCTCCCAGCATCCGCTCCTGCCAGCCGCCTTATGGTGTCTGTTCTAGCTCCATCATTAGAATGGGGTGGTGACTTGACTGAGTTGTTGCAGAGGAAGACTTGTCCATTTGAGATTCTCTACACTGACAATTTCTCTCTGTAGCCAGACAGGAACCCCCCTGTAACATCCATTTTTGCTTGCCCCTCTCTGAGATGCCTGGAGCACACAGGACACACACAGAGCAGTAAAATCAGCATAGTCTTTGAAGCCTTGACAGGAGGCCCAGATATGCCAGCTGACAGTGACCCTGAACAGCTGTAAGCAGAGATATGAGGATGGTCAAGCTAATTGCTGACCAAGAGGCTGCAGAGGAGTGCCCTTGACTGAAACCCATATTGATACGAACACACACACTTGTCCAGGGGGAGGAATCTCCCGCCCAGTAAAGAATGCCCAGTACTCACAATTTAGTTATCTCTCTTGCAAGTGTAAATTAAGTTGAAACTCCCTTGTAAGAACTGGCCTCACAAAGATGGACCAACACAATTTGGCATCTTAGATAAGAAAGAGGGTACGGGCCCCTACAGGTATAAAGATGGGTCCAGCAGCACACTTAC
Organism: Apalone spinifera; assembly: GCA_030068395.1. Lineage (NCBI taxonomy): Eukaryota > Metazoa > Chordata > Testudines > Trionychidae > Apalone > Apalone spinifera. The sequence continues at coordinate 113,238,975 of CM057848.1, forward strand.
TCTGAGCGTCAATCTACCATCTATCTGCAGGTCGGGTTAGGTGGTTCCACGGGGATGCCCACCTCGTATTCGTCTTTTCTAGGAATTGAGGGATCGGCCCTGGCCTGATACGCTGGAGTCGAGAAGCACAGAAGGGGGTAAAAATTATACCTGGATGTGTCCTTTGTTTAAGTATATAGACATAGAATTAGAGCTCTTTAACGATTAAGCTGTCACTTGGTACCATTATTTCTATTTTTTATCTTTATTTTCTTTGTAACCATTTTTAAAATCTATATTTGTCAATAATTAAGAAGTAGAGCAATAGCCATTGTAAACACATGCTTTATAAATCTCCTTAATAAATCTGTAACTGGTTAAGTTTTAACCCTGACGCCTTCAGTTGCTGTAACAGAACCAACCACAATTTAAAAAGAACTCCAGCCAGTCATAAGGGACAGATACAGGCATAGCTGGGCATTTGGATCGTGTCGCTTCCAGAGGACAGATCCTTGGGGCATCTCTCAGCCTTCCCTAGGCTGCGCGCTGCAAAGGGATCCTGTATCCTGCAGTAAAAATCTGAGATGTAATAAGCTCTCCCTGTAAACTCTAGGGCGTCTGTCAGCCTGTTGGCTGCCCGCCGCGAAGGGACCTGGTCCTAGCAGTCAAAGATACTGACGTTAAACTTCTCGGGGCACCCGTCGGTCTTCCCCTAAGGCCGCCCGCTGCAACAGGACCTTGTGTTCCAGCAGTTGAAGACTCGGGTGTAACACACACACACACACGCACACACACACACACACACCCCTGACCATCGGCTGACACTCTCTCCTTTGAACTCAGTTAAACATAGTCTGACTTTTCTGCATTCCCCAATAGCTGCCAATATTGGTCGTCATATACCAAACTGCGGGTGCTCTGATAATCAGAAGGGTATCATTTGAATCTCTTCTCAGAGGCCTCACAGGTGCACAGCTAACAGGGAACACTACCAGGAGACCATGTTGATTCAGTGAAACCTGTGGTGCCAGACCCAGGGGCGGGAATGGGAGGTGGAGGTCATTTTGCAGAAGCTCTAAAACCTTCCCAATGTGCAAGGGATCCTAAAACTCCTAAGTAAACATCGGGAGGCTCCTGACATAGCTGGGAAAGCTGGAACTGCTGCCCCTCCCCCAGCTCTGATCCCCAACACCTCCATGTGGTGGTGGTGGTGGTGCTTGATCCTGCCAGAGGGCAGGGGACGGGACTTGATGACTTCTTGTGGGGCCTTCCAATTGTTGTAGGATCCAAGGATTCTCTCTCTCTGGCAGGTCCATGGAGCTGTGATGACCATAAACCGCGGGAACCCGGCTGGGCAGGAGGTGCTGGTGGATTCATGGCCTGAGTTCAAAGTCGTCCTCACTCGGCCTCGCAGAGAGGTGCCAACTCACAGTTACCAAGATGAGATCTGTCGATCGAGGGCTCAGTCCTTGCAAGGAAGGGGGAACGGCCTATGGAATGGGACCCAAGGCATTTCCTCTCTATAGGAGCTATAGAGACAGGTTGGCTCAGGTAGGGAAGAGGGACTGAGACTTAGGCGCTTCTTCTTCAGCGCCCCTAATGGGAGAGGCTGGCTTGGGGACTGGGACATGAAGCCCTTCACCTCTAGGAGACCCCGGACTGGGGTCAATTTTGCACAGTGGGTCAGCAGTGGGAGAGTTTGCACAAGGGGGCAGCAGATCAGTCATTGCATTGGGAGTTCCCCACCTGACTTCATGTCTCCCCGGCAGGTGGCATTGGACGACTCTGATTTCTATACCAACATGTATGCAGTGTACTACCAGGACCTGGGTACCTGCCGCACCCTGCTGGGCAGTGCTGTCAACTGGGGCCAGGCCTTCCGCATCCACGGTAACTTGGGGCGCACAGCACTGGGAAGAGCCCCCCCCACAACTGTTTCAAACCACACGATCTTGCCAGCCCCGAACCCCTCAGTTCCCCAAAGTTCTAAGGATGGTTCCAAGACCAATATGGGGGGCAAGCATACATGGGGCAGCCCCTTATCAGATTGGTTCACCTGACCACATCCCCTTCCCTGAGGCCTGGGGCAGGTGGGTTTAGAAGTTCAGACTCCTGCCCCCTGTGCCGAGCTGGGCTCCCCACATACATGGGCCCTTTTCTCCTCACCCTTCATTCCCTGTCCCCACGGATCATGGCCCATCGCTGCCCCCTGCAGGGTTCCATAATGGGCTGTACGAAGCCTCCAGGGACATCGCCAAGACCAAAGGGGCCAAGCTGGATGTGGTCCGCTACTTCACCTACCTCCACTCGGATCCCAGCTCCATGCCCGAGATCCGGTCAGTGTCTGCCTGTGCCGCAGGGCCCCACACCGAGGGGAGAAGGGGGGATGTTGGAGATGTTGGAGGAAACAGTCCGAGAGGCGGGGGCACTGGCCAGCAAGGCATTGGGATGTCCAAGCTCTGGCTGGCTGTTCCCCATTTGGAGCCTGGGGCACTGGGGTCCTGTTGGTACCCACAGATTCCCAGTGGGACTGGCACTGAGCCCGCAGGTTCTGGGAAGTGTAGCCATGGGCTGGGGAGATCCCTTCAGTGCCTGCATAGGACCTCTAACCTCCTCCAGGAGACCCAGATCCAAGTGGCTTCCGTGCCACCAATAGGGCCCTGCCTATGGCACCAGACACACCTCCAATCAGTTATCAGTCCTGGCAGTGCTTGGGCACTGAGGGGCCAACCTCCCCCCATACCTGCACCAGATTTTGCCTGGCCCAGGTTAGAGAGGAGTCTGCCCTGCCCTCAGCCCGTTCAGAGCTTGGATTTTCACCCTAGATCCAGAGATTTACCCTGGGGGTGAATTGAGGAGTCGGGGGTGGGTGTGGGGAAGAGTCTCTATCAAAAGGAGGAAGTGCCCCATTCTAAGAAGAAGGGACATTGGGCAGCACTGCCACCATGTGAGTAAGAGGGGAAAAGCCCCGTCCATGTCCCATTCCCCACCCCTGGGCCAGCAGATCTCCCTGTGCTCGGGCCAGATCAGAACTAATCCTCATGGGGAGCAACACCCTGCAATTTCCATCCCCCCCCAAAGGCAACCCCTCACCTCTCTATTTTGTTCTCTCATTTACCCCTCTGAAGTCCCCTAAGTCTGGCCAGGTTTCGAGCCCGATTTACAAAGACCATCATAGGAATTGCCCCCACCTGGGGTTGGGGGCGGGGCAACCCAATGTGATTGGCTGCCTCTCCCACACAATGTCTTGCAGAAGAGCCAATCAAAGCTGCTCTAAAAAGAGGTTCCTGCCCCTCTCATTCCTGCAGTAGTGTGACCCCTTCTCATGGGAGCAGAAATTGCTCAGCATCTCAGGGCAGTTCCTCTCCCTCCTTCCTTTCCCCTGCTGTGAGTAAAGAGACAGCACAATGTGCCTGCTCCCCCCACCACAGGAACATGTAGTAAGGGCAGAGTGGAGGCCCCAGCAGCCCCCACAGGAGAGGGAGGCGAGGAAGAACCCAGGAGGTTCCAGGGGGAGGCTGTGGGGCTGGGTATAGGGCCGAGGGTGCCTGTTCAGGGGCAGAATGGATGGTGCAGAAAGATATGCTGGTGAGGAGATGGGGAGTGGCTTTCACCATAATAAATCATAGAGCACTGGCAGGGTTGGGAACAGGGGAGATCAGCTTCCTAGGGAGACCAGCAACACAGCATCGTATTTTTTAAAAAACTCACGACCTTCGGCCCAGTCTCATCATTCTGGGGTTTCAGTCCCCATCCCTGACCCTTGGGGCTCTGCCCTGCTGCTCTCTGCCCCCCTAGGCTGGACCCGGCTGTGAGGCTCTCGTCCCTGGATGTCTCCCATGTCGACCTGCTGAATGAGACGTGGCTCTTTGGGGGGAACAAGAGTAGCAGGAAATACCTGGCCAGCCTGATCCGCCACTTCCCCAGTGCCTGCCTCCTGGATGCCAATAGCCGCCCTGTCAGCTGGATGGCTTCAGATGCGTTTGGTGCCCTGGGGCCTACCTACACTCTGCCCCAACACCGGGGGCGCGGCTACAGTACGGTGCTGATTAACGTGATGGCCAAGCGGCTCCATTCACTAGGCTACCCCAGCTACGGCAACGTGCTGGTGGAGAATTTCAACATGCAGAGGCTGATGGAGCGACAGGGCTTCCAGCGCCAGCCCAGCCTGTGCTACTTCATCCTCCACAATGCAGCCCTGAACAGAGCCCCGACGCTAACCCCCAGGCCAGCAGGTGAGTCCCCAGCCTAGTGGCCCAGCGCAGCTCACAAGGGAAGGGCAGACAAGTCTGGGGATCACTGTTAGGCCAAGTGGAACCACTAACATCTCCCACCTCCAGCCTCACAGATCTTGCCCCTCCCCCATAGCCCCATGCCCAGCTTTACAGGGTCTGTCCTACACTTCTGAGCCCCATATCCTGCCCTCCTTGGTGGACCCTACTCTCCACCCCATACACACAGCACCCCCACCCCACTTCCCCTGCACTGCTCCAGATCGCTTCCTCTGCCAGACACCCTAGTAGTGACTCAATGATCTTGCAGCCAATCAAGCTAAGTGTCCACCTGCCCCTGCATCTGCTCTGCTCCTTCTCCCCTGCTTTCCTTGGGGCAGCTTCCTCTGTGTATTGCCACTCTAACCCCTCCCTCAGCAATGTGTCATCCTCTCCCCACACTGCCAGAGACATCACCCCGATCTCCCTCTCACCCTGTCCCTCTCCACCCCCACATCACATCTCTGCCCAGGGCAGCCTGCTCTCCTCAGCTCATTTCCCTTCTCCTGGACCAGACAAACAGCAGCATTAAACAGGGTGGTAGGGGCTACAAAATCGGCCTCCTTAAGTGGTGAGTTCTGGCCATAATGCTTCTAACACGGGATCCATGTAGTTGTTTCCCCTGGATACCAGCCAGCCCGAGGGAGTTGCCTTATCAAGGACTTCCTCAAGAGACAGCCTGTCTGAATAACTCAAGGGTTAAATAGCTCCCAGAGATGTTGATTATCCTCAAATCAAACTTCACAATCTCCCAGGACTCCTGGCCTGAGGTTACACCCAAAAGCGACCCAGACTTGTTATAATCAGCACTACCAAGACAAGGCGCCCAAATCCCCTTAACTCTGCCCACTGTCATTGGCTGATAGCAGGAACTATTTTGTGCTTTGTGATCCCAGTTGCAATTAAACTGATTATTGCAAACACCTTTGAGTGTTTCTTGTCCTTGCTCCGTGGCACGGCTGGGACTATTTGGGCAAGGGGGGGTGGCAGAATCACAGCTAGGGCCACACAACAGTTTCCCATTTATCCACCAGCTTTTCAAATAAAATTGTCCCTAAAAGGGGCTTTTTGTTCCCAGAAAGTGTCGGCTTTCTGTCCCACCACAGAAGAGATGAAAGCCACAGTGGTCTGGGGGGTGACCTGGTCTGAGGTTTGGTGTCTGCAGCAACAAATATCAGGTCAAATATTCAGGGCTTCCTTTTAAAAAGTACCCAAGGGGACAAGTTGGAGCTGCCCCACCTCATTTCTAGCTATGCCCTTTGATTCATTCCACACAGCCCACCCCCACCCCCCCCCCACACACACAACCATTAAACCAATGCTCCTTCAGTGTCAGTTGTTGCCTCATCCCAGAGCATGGTATCAGGGTAACCTGGGTCCTACTCTTTGAGTAATACCAGCTGGGCTGCCCCTCAGGCAGCCCAGGTAATTGGGGCTTTGTTTGCACAGGATTATGGAGGACTGCCCGGGGCTCACTCACCCACTGCTGTGCCCCACTGCTTTGGCAAAGGGCCCCCTTGGGAAGAGTTTTCTGATTTCGCTCAATCTGCCCGCTGCCTGTGGCAGATCCACAGCGCTGGAATGAAAAGAAACCACAGGAACCCTGCTGGAGTGGGCACGAGGATACATGGCCCCAGTTCCAAGCTGTTCTCACCCTGCCGCACAGAGAGGTTTCACCCCATAGCCATCATACTGCACTTGCCGGGCCAGGGTAGTTCAGGGAGTGGGGAAATAGGTCACAGGACCGTTTCCCTTTCATCAGCACCAGGCCAGAGGTCAGGATGAGTGGAGGGGACGACCAGGCAGATCCGTGATTCCATCAGCAGTTCCCTATTTGTTTCTGCCCCCCCCCCCTTCCCCGGCCGGGGGCATCGTACAGCTCTCACTGCTCCACCCACACAGACACGGAGTTCTCCCAGGCCCAGCTGGACACAATCAACTGAGGTCAGGCCTTCCGTATCCATGGCAATGTCTGGGGCTAACTCCTCCTGAGCCCCACAGCCACTGCATGTCCCCCAGTGTCTGGGGCCACACTCCAGTGCTCCCCTGCAGTGCCAGCCTGTCAGACCCCATGTTCCCCCCAGTCGCCATCAAGCTACTCCTATGAGCCCCAAGCCTCGGGACGGGGCACACCTGAGGCAGGCTTCCTTTTGTGAGACCAGCACCACAGTGGAGCAGTTTGGCCTCCTCAAGTCCCCGCACGGCAGGCTCAGCTCCCACAGCCACGTTCCTCTTCAGGGCTCCCACTGCTCAGTGTCTCGCACCACCAACACATGGTTCCAGGACAGAGTGTATCAGAGACATTGCCCAGGTGGGAGGGGGGCAGTTTGAGGCGTCCCAACAACTTCACTTTCCTCCTCCCACATCCCACCACTAGGGTTACCAGGTAGACCCCCGCAAAATACTGGACACACTTGATCATGGGCGGGGGGCCGGAGGCCGCAGGACTGGCCGGGAGGAAGGGGAGTGGGAGGCAGGGCTGGCTGGGAGGAAGGGAGGCAGGAGGCGGGGCTTGTGGGGGGG